>CM074286.1:16507216-17069338 GCA_037194245.1 Opsariichthys bidens | reverse complement strand
GAGCACCTGTTAATTCCGAAGCATACACTCCTGCCGTGAAACAGTCTGTAAATGTGAGATTTTTACTAGCAAATCTTTAGTCATGCCACCATAAGAAGGGGGAATTTGACTGCGCTCCCAGATAATCATTGAACCCCCCATGGTTAGAGTAGGGTTTGGCACATACTGGATTTGAGCAAAAACAACTAAAAACAAAATGGAACTGAATAGCTTGTAAAAATCAAGAATAGCAGAGATGAATAAAAGACGTAAGTTAACACTGAATGGAAAACAAGCCCAGCCGTCACTCTAAAGTCGGTATGCAGTTTATATTTTTATGTTTCCTTTTTAAGTAATAACCCAGTCCAAACCGGACGCAAGCGGGCACGATGCAACACATGCACAGCTCAACAAAAAAACAGTGAAATTAAATAAATGTAGGGGGGCTTGTGATGACATTTCTGTCTGTAATTACTCACCCCCATGTTGTTCCAAACCCGTAAAACCTTTGTTCATCTTTCAGAAAAAAGAAGAAGATATTTTTAATGAAATATCCAAGAGATATACAGTACTGTGCAAAAGTTTTAGGGCAGGTGTGAAAAAAAAGGCTGTAAAGTAAGAATGCTTTCAAAAATAAACTTGGTAATAGATTATATTTATTCAATTAACAAAATGCAAAGTGAGTGAACAGAAGAAAAATCTAAATCAAATCCATATTATTGGTGTGACCACCCTTTTACCTTCAAAAAACAGCATCAATTCTTCAAGGTACACTTGCACAAAGTCAGGGATTTTTGGTAGGCATATAGTTAGGTGTATGATTAAACAATTTATACCAAACAGGTTGGCTAAATGTTCATCAATTCAATATGTAGTTGAACACACAATCATTTAACTGAAACCAGAAACAGCTGTGTAGGAGGAATAAAACTGGGTGAGGAACAGCCAAACTCAGCTAACAAGGTGAGGTTTGTGAAGACAGTTTACTGTCAAAAGTCATACACCATGGCAGAGACTGAGCACAGCAAACAAGACCACAAGGTAGTTATAACTGCATCAGCAAGGTTCACACCCCCCCCTCCCTCGTTCCACCCCCCCCCCCCCCCCCCCCCCGCCCCCCCATCCCTTCCCCCCCCCACCCCCCCTCCCCCCCCCCCCCACTCTCCCAGGCAGAAAATTTTCAAGGCAGACAGGGGTTATCCAGATGTGCTGTCCAAGCTCTTTTGAAGAAGCACAAAGAAACAGGCAACGTTGAGGACCGTAGACGCAGCTGGTCGGCCAAGGAAACTTACTGCAAGTCAGATGAAAGACACATCATGCTTACTTCCCTTCGCAATCGGAAGATGTCGAGCAGTGCCATTAGCTCACAATATGGCAGAAAACACAGTGGGACACCTGGTACACCCATCTACTGTCCGTGAGAATTCTGGTCAGAAGTGGCCTTCATGGAAGACTTGCGGCCAAAAAGCCATACCTTCCCGACGTGGAAACAAGGCCAAGCGAACTCAACTATGCACGAAAACACAGAACTGGGTGCAGAAAAATGGCAGCAGGTGCTCTGGAACTGATGAGTCAAAATTTGAAATATTTGGCTGTAGCAGAAGGCAGTTTGTTCGCCGAAGGGCTGGAGAGCGGTACACGAATGAGTGTCTGCAGGCAACAGTGAAGCATGGTGGAGGTTCCTTGCAAGTTTGGGGCTGCATTTCTGCAAATGGAGGTTGGGATTTGGTCAGAATTAATGGTATCCTCAATGCTGAGAAGTACAGGCAGATACTTATCCATCATGCAATACCATCAGGGAGGCATCTGATTGGCCCCAAATTTATTCTGCAGCATGACAACGACCCCAAACATACAGCGAAAGTCATTAAGAACTATCTTCAGTGTAAAGAAGAACAAGGAGTCCTGGAAGTGATGGTATGGCCCCCACAGAGCCCTGATCTCAACATCATCGAGTCTGTCTGGGATTACATGAAGAGAGAGAAGCAACTGAGGCTGCCTAAATCCACAGAGGAACTGTGGTTAGTTCTCCAAGATGTTTGCCAACCTACCTGCGAGTTCCTTCAAAAACTGTGTGCAAGTGTACCTAGAAGAATTGATGCTGTTTTGAAGGCAAAGGGTGGTCACACCAAATATTGATTTGATTGTAGATTTTTCTTCTGTTCACTCACTTTGCATTTTGTTAATTGATAAATATAAACTATTAACATGTCTATTTTTGAAAGCATTCTTACTTTACACACAAGCATTTTTTCACACCTGCCTAAAACTTTTGCACAGTACTGTATGTCCTCCATAAAGATCCAATGTATCTACCACTATCAAGGTCCAGAAAGTATGAATGGCATCATTTAAAGTACTCCATGTGACTGCAGTGATTTAACCTCAATTTTATGAAGCAACACAAGCACTTTGTTTGCTCAAAGAAACATAATTTAAACACTTAATTTACAAATTAATATTACCCAAAGTGTCTTCACACAACAATGTCAGCTCTTGCGTGACACAAAATGTATGCTAATGTACGCAGATTAATTTTTCCGTAAATAAAGTGCTAAATTATGTGGGGGTTTTTTTGCAAACAAAGCACTCACATCACTTCATAAATTTGTGGTTAAACCACTGGAGTCACATGAATTACTTTAATGATGTTTTTCCAACCTTTCTGGACCATGAAAGTGGTAGTTGCATTGGATCTCTATAAAGGGACAGAAAACTGTCAAGGTTTTACGAATGTGGAACGACATATTTGCAGGGTGAGTAATTAATGGACAGACATAACTTTGCATTTTTGGGTGAACTAACACTTTAAGATGGTCACATTAGTGAAATATTTCAAAACTTTGCAGGCACTGTCTGTTTCACTGTCTGTTAAAGGTGCACGATTAATCGTAAAAAGATTGTGATCTTGATTTCAAGCACCCACGTGATCTTATGTTATTAATGACAAAGAATTTTCAAATTATCGCAGAAGTAATGAGATTTAAGTTTTAAGAATATAAACACTGATGTCTATGACAGCGATCAAAATAGAGCAAACTACCTTTTAAAACTAACTCAGTGCGTCAAATAATGGTTGTATCAATTACATCTTATTCCACTAGGTGGCGACAAGTGACTGTTAAAAAATGTATGTCATTGAATCATTCATTCAAAGATTTGTTCAAAAACTGATACATCCAGTATTTATTAACAAGTATTTATTAATGAGTCATCGAATTCATTTAAAACCATTTTTTAAATAATTCATTCAAACTTTTTCTAGCAATTTGACTCACCAGTAATTTATATTTGTGAGAACCTCTAGAGAATTACATGTTATTTTGTTTATTTGTGTATTCAGAATCGTGGGAGAAATCTCTATTTGAAAGCAAAAAAATCGTGACTCATTTTATCCAAAATGTGCATCTCTATTGTCAATATTAGCAATGTATGAAGCACAGCATACACAGAAGTCACTTTTAAACCAAGAAGCTTTCTGTCTGCCGTCATGAGAAATTCCCGATTGTGTGTATTCCAATAAAAATTTGCTGAACAATAACAAATGACAATATCTCATCTGACATATTTACTTACTTTTTAAATACTTTTTGCATATCTAGCTGGAGAGTAGGCACATTCAGTCCCTCTACTAAATTTTACCAGTCTTGACTTAAAGACCATGATTTCCTTTTTTTGCTTTAAATCTTAGTGGCTTTATGCAAGGATTATTCCATATGTTTGTCGAGTTGTAAACTTCTGGCCTCTAAGGCCTTTAAGTCCCCACCCTGGCCAAGAGCGAGAGAAAGAACATATAAAGACGGGATGAAAGCACAGAGGGAAAGAGAGAGGGGAAGGGCTAGAGAGGGGGGAGGAGAGGGGGAGAGATCCAGAAATGGAATGTTGGGAATGTGAGGCATTGTCACTTCCTATGTCACTGAGGCGAAAGAAAAGCCAGAAATGCACAGAAAGAAAAGTAATGAGCGTAATTTGAAGTGGCAGCATTCCTTCAGGTGGGTGTTGTCCGCTGGTTTTGGAGGTGTTGGTGGTGTAGTGAGCTGCTCTTACGTGGCTTTGCCCTCTCGCAGGAAGATGCAGGAGAGGGAGAACTGCAGCGTTGCTGAAACCACTTTCTTGGACAGCGGTTTGAACTTGAGCTTGACGTCTGTCTGCGTGGGCATGGCACTGGCATACTGCTTCATGTTAATGCAGCTGGTGGCCAGCGCTTTCCGACGACCCGATGGCGATTCCTAAAATAACGTGCAAAAAAAAGAGAGAACGTGAGTTAAAATACTGTAAAAATAATAAATGAAACTTTTGCAATGACAAAATAGCGCTATGGTGCTTGACAAACAAATAAACAACAACAACAACAACAAAAAAACAATCAAAAAGAATGAATGAAAGTTGCTAATCTTCACACTAATGGGAAAAATCATAGCCTGTTTTTAACACGTACAAATCCCACACACAAACACCTAAACAGCGGAAACCAGCGCTCCTGGAACATGTGCATACAAGTTTACGTCTCAATGAAGAATGAACTAAATGGAATACTAAAGATCCCAGCAAATAGAATGACACTGAATTCTCCACGGTGAGATCAAATTTCATTTTGCAGAAATTTACAGTCAAATGTGTCAAACTTAAAATGATTTTTCAAACCAAAATGTCATATCAGAACAAAAAGGCATTCCTTTATTTGCCTAAAAAAATTTTAATTAACAAACTCAGTATTACTTCATCACCTCTGACACCAGTAGAGTGAACTGGCCATGTCCTTATGGTCAATGGCGCCCCCTGTAGGTCAGAGGATGGGGATATTCAAACTAGACTAGAATGGAACCTCGAAATGGCTTTGATTCTGTTCTCTTATTCATTTGCTTTATTTTTCAACTTGTATGATTAGTGCGGTCTGGTGAAGACCGATTCTGATATCCCAGGTTACAGTTTCAGATTGTGTTTTTTAAAAAAAAAAAAAATGAGGAGAAGAAAAGGGTTCGACACCAACCATGTGCCAAAATGACTTTAGGGCGACAACATTTAATAAAAATAGAATAAAACAAAACACTAGCCCACCTGCACACTTTCCATTTGCCAGATAGGCCGAAAACACAGTTGGAGACGTTTCCTGACCTACCTCTTCTTAAATAAAGACACACACAATATATATATATATATATCTCTTCACATTTAGTCTTTGTTCTTAGGGCATTTTCACAGCTTCCTGACTAAGTATCAGCGATTTGCTCCAGGATGAAAGTACCACTCTCAAACTGTGAAACGTTTCAACACCAACACAGATCATAGATTATGGATAAGAAACAGAAAAATATTATTCAATATCCATCTAAATTGATATATATTTCCTCTCATATGGCTTTTTTTTTAACTCGGTGGGGACACTTTAATCAAACAACATTTTTAATATGATTAATG
The DNA here is from genome assembly GCA_037194245.1 of Opsariichthys bidens. Taxonomy (NCBI): domain Eukaryota; kingdom Metazoa; phylum Chordata; class Actinopteri; order Cypriniformes; family Xenocyprididae; genus Opsariichthys; species Opsariichthys bidens. The sequence goes on along the minus strand of CM074286.1, from coordinate 17,063,941 downwards.
CAAGAAGTAAAATATAGTAAATCGGTTAATTCCAAATGGCTTTTTAATAAGTGATTATTACCCATTTGAATATAATTTTCTATAACAATCATATATAAATATTTTTAATACAGCATTGTACATTTTTAAAGAGATTATATATATATATATATATACATAGACATGCTTTTTTAATGTATACAGTGGACTCTTTCACAAACATATTTGAGTGACAATGCAAACTAACTGAATCAGAGTCATGAACTGGTTATTAAATCAATTCACTGAAATGAACACTGGAAAGGACTCAAAATTAGTCAAGCGTCTCTATTTCCTTCTCTCGGTCTCACTTCTGTTTCAGGCCCTCTACAAGTTTCCTCTCTTGCTTTAAGCTATTATTTGGCCCTCTGTTCAGCAAGTATCTTTCCCTTTCAGCTTTCTCCATGGGTGAGATCCATATACTGTAGGCCTGTTTTTCTGTCTTTTATGCTCTCTTCACTTTTATCTCATCAGGCCTGTTGCGCAGAGTAATCCAAAACAAAATGAGCAGAGAGCGAAATGAAGGCCTCGTGTATAACACTCACGAGCAGGCCTCTCAAAGAGCCTGTATTCATACACCTGACTGAGTGCATATGTGGAGCGAATATGTCTAGATCTCCAGATAGAAACGGGCGCATGTGCGTGTGAGCGTTTGCATGTATCAGTGGCCCCGTAGGTAAAGAGGAGCCCTTATCAGAGCAGAGACGTAGAGAGCTGAAGAGTGACTATTTTCGTCTCAGATATGCCTCGATACAGCTCCACACACACACATAAAATCAGGTGACTCACAAGGGTAGCGCACTCACTAACCCTTTTTCCTTCTTCTGGTTTGCTGAAGATGATTAATCTGACCGAACGACGCCATCGGAGGTGCCGAAGAAGAACACCCCACGTTCCGGCGGCTGAAACACAGACAGAGACGTAAAGCGCTCGAGCGCAGACCCGATCAAAACAACAGTGCCGCCTGCCAATCTCGCACCCAGACAAATTACCCACAATCCCCCACTCCAGCTGGGACGGGAGATGGTCCTCTGTGACTCCTTCAGTAAATGAAAACGATAAAAGGGAGAAAAAACCTGCATCTAAGATTCAAAACCGCTCGCCGACGAAGCCACTTGACATTTGTGTTGACATTTGAGCCCCTGTTGAATCGGTCGGAAATACAGCATGTCATCCCTGAAGAATCCAGCGCTCCAAAGCGTGTCTTATCGCTGAGATTATGCACTGGCATTATACCGAGCTAATAGTGCATGTAGGTCCTTTATGAATGAATTTCAAAATGCATCAAACACTTAAGAAGGATTTAGTCCTTCCCCGAAAAAATACTTAAGAATATGCAAATACGCGGGGAAGAATTAGGTTTAACAGATTTGACGAGCGCAAACAATGAGGGTGTTCTTTTCCCTGGCTGCTGGTGTCAATCAGAACCCCAGATTACCGTCCAGGGTTATGACAATGTGTAAAATGAAAAGAGACAATAAGACACTTTTAATTTATCACAGGGATATGACTATCAATACGCAGCTATTGTACCCACAAAATTGCTAAATACCTGGCGGAGAGGGGAGATGAAGGTGCCAGGGTGTCTGACTGCTGCCCCCTGCTGCTCTCTTAAGGGCATATCATCCTTCATTAACCCACACACACACATAGACACACTCTTCTACTTAGAAAACAGAGCCAAACATTTGTAAAGACATATATTAAATGTCTATCAACGTACGTCTTGTCAATGGACAATAAACCATTTGTTTTTGTGGATTTTGTTAAAATATGTTCATTTTAGCAACTTTATGTTAAGTTTTGTTTATATCCCGCATAATATCTTTAAACCACTGTCACCATTTGATCCCAAAACAGATGTTCTTACCAATAGCAGACAGCATATGAGTACATTAATAGCATTATGCTGGTTATATTAGTAGGAAGTTAAAGAAAATATACAAACTGTATCTGTTTTCTGTAATTGAAATAAAATGGAATAAAATGAAATAAAATATAAATGTACTTGACAAAATTTAAACTTAATTAGAAATGTTGTTGCCTTGGCAGCTAACTGAATGAAATCATATATATATATAACTAATATATATATATATATATATATATATATATATATATATATATATATATATATATATATATATATGTGTGTGTGTGTTACACAAATTTGTGTAATGACATGAGTGCTCATCTAAACAATGTTTTATTAAAAATATAAAATATATTTATTTAGTTTTTGCCCAGAAACGTGCCCAACTACAGTTGACATGTTTGGCGTTTTGTGAAAATACAACGCCAATAACCGTTAAACGATATTCTTGGCAGTAATAAGTACTTAGAAACATTACTCTGGATGACGTCCATGGTGCTGTGACATGTTTTGGGTTGTCCACAGGCTTGTATCGTGAACATGTTTACCTTTCACCTGTGCTTAAATGTTTGTTTTGTTAACACAATGATAATCCAACGCCATAAGGATGGCAGACATGATACGCCAATTGCCAAAAATTCTATTCAATATTTCCCATGTACGTGTGTGTGTGTGTGTGTGTTCTTGTTAGAGGAGAACACCACCAGACCCCTGCAGGCTATCACACCTAAAGTGAACCTCAAACTTCCTTTGACTGACATTTCCTGGAAGCGTGAGGAAGAAAGGGGTGCGACCGGGAGCTTCATCCACTTTAGGGTGTGTATGTGTGTGGTGTGTTTAGGCGGGTGGCAGTCCCAGCTGTCCCAGTATTGATCCACAGCTGGTGCCAGTATGGGGGGTGGGGGTCAGGGCTGTGGGGTTTCCTTCCCAACATATACACAAATAAGTAGAAGAGAGAGAGTAATGCAAGGTAAAAAAAAAAAAAAAATTGGACAATTCTTTCGGATTCCGATTCAATTAGTGATTAAATTAGTACTTTGACTTTTTGACTGATTCATTCTAAAGAACTGGCTCATTGAACCGGTTCTTGGCTCTCAACCCGAGATGATCCCAGAGGGGATCAGACTGTAGCTCTATAAAAAAGAAGTATCAACATTGAGGGTGTTTGTCAAAGAAATGGGCCACAATAGGCTTTTCCATCAATAAGTGCCAGTTGCGTGTTTCTGCATGAATGCAGAGCTGAATCTAAATATATAAAAGAACAGACAAAGAGCAAAAAAGAGAGAGCGGATGGATGACACATTTTCAGTTGGCATCACCCAGGGCCTATTTCTGTCTGTCATCACTCATCTGTTGTGATTCAAATGTGATTTCCCCAAACTGTCATTGAGTGTCGCTCACACACATACACAGATTAGGGGTAGTGTCATTATTTGTGGGAATTGTGCTATTGAGGGTAGGGCCGGTGGCTGGGGGATTGCCATTGTTCCAGCTGAACATAAAAGACGAGCAAAGCCAACAGACCAAGACTTATGGAAATCAAAAATAATACCAGCCACCAAAATAATAAAAGAGCCCAAAACAATAACAGCCTATTATAAAAGAGAGGAAGAGAAGATGCCAGCTTAATACCTTCAGAGAGAGACAGAGAGAAAGAGAGAGAGAAATGACAAAAAGCTGTGTTCAAATACTGGAGATGTTGTTTCCACGGCATACCCACGCTGGGACAAATAACCGCCTGGTGCCTATGAACACACAAAACAATAACAATAGACAACAGAAAATAAATCTCTCCCCACAACCCACCAAACCCCGTGACCTACAGTCTCTTTTCAGGCTCTCCGTTGAAGGGCAAGCATCCGCTGCCAAAATGACTCTTAACACAGACATCACATACACCAGGCCTGTGAAAGATCAGTAAATTCAGGGATAGTTCACCCAAAAATTTACATTTTGCCATTATTTACTCACTCTCAAGTTCTATCAAACCTGTATGAGTTTCGTTCTACTATTGAACACAAAACCCGATATTTTAAACAACGTTGGTAATCAGACAGTTGACGGCACCCACTGGTTACCAGCATTCTTTAAAATATCTTCTTTTTTTTCTTCAGCAGATCAAAAACTCATACAGGCTTGGAACAACATGAGGATTAGTAAATGATGATAAAATGTTCATTTTTGGGTGAACTCTCTCTTTAAGGCATTGAAAAAGAGTTTGAAGTAAGCTGCTCTTCACAAAAACATATTAACCCAGCTCCCTCAAAAATTTCAGATGACAGGATTCAAGTTATTTCTATATAGAAAAAAGATATCACCTGCCTATTTCTGCTTTTTTGGCCCGACAATTTTACGTTTGTATTTGCAAAGCAAAAGTGCAAAAACAATACAAAGTAACAATAGAGAAAATTGATTAAATAGGCAATAAAAATAAAATAAAATGAAATTACAGTTTCACAAAGTGTGTACCAAAAACCTTTACTTTTTTTCACTTCTGTCTCTATCCATCCCTTTTCCGTCCTCTCAGTTATCAAATATGAGCCAAGAAAAAAATTCTCCGTAAACCCCTCCAACACTGCAGCATTCCAGCACACGCACAATGTACCAGAAAGACGGGTAAAAACACACACACACACACACACCAGATAGACAGATTTATTGGATTAACACCCAACATCCCATTTTTAAAGGTGCCAGCTCATCAGTTTCCACCTCAAATGACCACACACACACAGAGTTGTAATTATATGGACAGCACTAACCTAAATTAATGCTCAGTGAGTCCATCACAGCTATAAAGGAGACCGTTATCAGTACTGGGTGGAAAAATGCTGAGTGTGTATCTGTGTAATTCATGTGCAAAACTTGCAGCCTTTAGTCCATAAACTAGCCACTGGCTAAAACTATTTTAGATCAGATAAGACCAGAGAAGCAACCGCCACATAACTGACACAACACTAACGCCAGTGACAGTTATGTGTTACGGTGGGTTAATCATGAGTTAGCTAAGACTTATTAGATGGATCAATGTCAAGTTAAGAGATGGGCCTCTCATTGAAGAAAAAAAAATATATATATCACAATATGGCAGAGTGAATTGACTTGAAGGGATTTCTTTTTGTTCAACATACAATATTCGGAGGCTTTTAATGATCACTCTGCGAGCGCTACAGGTCTGACTGCATCTATAGATCAGAGGATGCTGTAAGAGCTTCTGTCATGCTGTCATAAAGCAGGTTCTATGGCAGTGCCGTCCCGCAGGCTTTGAGGGTTGTATCTGTGTTGGCTCTTGAGTTTTAAGCCGTTTAAGACTGACATAATAGGTTTAATCCATCACACGCAGTCTATGGTTTAAAAAGAGTTTAAGCGACAAGATACTTTGCAGTGTCTTTACCTGTCTAAATCCAATTGTGCTCAAACAGACAGTTAATTAAACAGACGTCTCCTTTAAAAGTTTGAGGTTTGCTTTTCAATGAAGTATCATATGCTCACTAAAATTGCATTATATGATCAAAAAATAAAACAGTAAAACAGAATATTGTTAACAATAATTACAGTAACTGCAACGGTTTTTATTATTTTAAAACGTAGTTTGTTCAAGTGATGGCAAAGCTGAATTTTCAGCATCATTACTCCAGTCTTCAGTGTCACATGATCCTTTAGAAATCATGTAATATGCTCAAACATTTATTATTATTATTATCAATGTTTAAAGCAATTGTATTATTTAACAATTTTGTGGAAAAAGTGATTTTTTAATGAATAGAGAGTTCAAAAGAACAGCACTTAGGCTATTTGAAATAGAAAAGTCTTTACATTTTACATTACATTTATGATCGACTTAAATTAACTTTTTCAAAAAAATAAAACTACTAAAAACTTTGAACGGTAGTGTTCAAATATTATTGTTATAGTTGTATATTACTATATATACACAAGTCAAAAAAAAAAAATCAATGTTATGTGAACAAAAAGAGCCTCTAATGAGACATATTTTCATTTTTTAATGCTATTTCAGAATGCATTACAAACAAAACCCATAAGCACAAAGTATTCACTTTCACGTATGCAAGGGACAGAGTGCAGTGCAGGCGATACGAATTTCATCATGAGAACAGTACACGCGGAGCTGGATTTTTGTGACAGGTCGCACACGCGCATTTAATTTTTTTGCAATAATTAATTTATCCATGCCCTGGGGCCGTTGATTCACAAGGTAGTCAACGAAAAACTTCATAAACAGAACAGGCCGGAACGCATGCAAGCTACAGCAACAATGGAGGCCTACATAGACAAAAGATTGTGGGAATAGTTTAGAGAGTACCATCATTTGTAGAACGCACGAAAGAACACAAAGATGGGTTGTAACTTGTGGCGAGAGATTGCTCAAAACTGCACATGTGTCGAACACCTGTGTATGCGTACAAGTCAAATGAAGTACTTTCCAAGGCCGTGTGTTGGACAGAGCATACACTAGCATAAGTGTAAAAAAACGAAGAATACCAAGGGCTTTTATTCCAATGAAAGATACCAGGTTCTCTCTCCTTCTGTTTTTCTTTTAGATATCCAATCAAGATACTGTATTTCAGTGCTTCTGGAGGTGAATAATGGTGAACGACTGTTCCACAGCTCTAATTCGCTTTATCAGGCTTGTCATCCGTTTTTTCAAAGCTAGAAGAACAAAACAAAAACCTACAGATGAAGTAATGCTAGCTAAAGACAAAAAACAAACAAGAGAACTTGTTAACTAGTGTGTGTGCACATCTCAACTGCAAAATGCTTTAAATCATAGTCTTTTCAACTGCATCGACCAAAATATTTGAGAGCTAGGAGTCAAACACAGATGTTCGAAACACTCCAGTGCTTTACCTCTACAAGAGCAGGTTATATTTGAGACCAGATCTAGACTGTTAGGCCACCTTAATATCATGTATTTGTGGTGTTCTGATCACTGACTCTAATAATAATAATAATAATAATAATAACTATAATAATTAAATAGTTTCACTGATATCTGACTATAACTACACAGCTAATATGTAAAGTTGGTGATTGTATCTGTAAGTGTGATCGGAGACAGAGAGAGGGAACACCTGGGGTCAAGCTTGTGGATAAATATTTGGCTTTCAGGAATATTTTTCAGAGCCACAAAGATTTGTCTCCATCAGCAGGCACCATCTTAAGAAGAAACAGAAAAATAAATACGGCAGAGATGCGGGGAAAGAGATAGAGAGGGAGGGACAGGCACAGAATGGAGAGAGATAAAAAGAAATGCAAAGGCAGGCAGGTGAGGAAGGATGGACAACAGTCTTAAAAAAGAGACAAAGAAAAACAGCGGACAAAAAAAAGAATGAAGGACCAGTGACACATAAAAAGACAAACATTACATAAGTGTGTGTGCTCATCTGAAGTTACAGCTCTAAGCTCAAATAATAACAAAGCAGTACAGAAATGCTGCAGACAACACACACAGTGTCCTGAGAGTCTGTGTGCAGCAGTGTGACCTCAGAACTGAGAAACAGATTAACACGCGTGTGCATGTTTATTCCTGCTGCCATCTCCCAGTAGAGGGGGAAAACAAAGAGTGTTTCTGTTTTGGATATCTTTGCTTGTGTACGTGTGTGAGGTGGGTTTAAAGTCGACTGTGACCTTGCCTTACATCTGATCTCCAGCCCTGTTAAGAATCCTGTTAATCTGTCTGTCAAACACACAGACTCCAAACTGAACTTTTTCACACCTCCCGATGGCAAGTCGATCAAAAACCATTTACCAGTCATACATATTTTTACTGGTCATAAAACTGTATTTGCGCATTATTTTTTTATTACCTTGCATATTAATAGTAAACAATATGAGACTTGCAGTACCATATAAACAATGATTCAAAATCTTGGAGTAGTACTTTTATTCAGCAAGGTCACATTAAAAGTTACAAAAGATTCTATTTCAAACAAAAGCTTCACAAAAATAAGCAACAGAAGCAGAAAAAGTTTCTTTAGCACCACACGGTGACAGACAGGATCATGTGACACTGAAGACTGGAGTAATCATCAGCTTTGGCATCACAGGAATAAATTACATTTTAAATATATTAAAAAATTATTTTTATTTTTTTATTTTTCCGTTTTATTGAGTTTTTGTTTAAATAAATACAGCTTGGTGAGAAGAGACTTCTTTCAAAAACATTCAATCTTAACGACCCCAAACATTGGTAGTGTATAAAATACAAAAATATTGAAAATATAACCTGTGCACTAAGACGTTCAGAGCACTTTGAGAGTGCTACACACATACACACACACACACACACACACACACACACAGTAATCTGTATATATACACAAATACCGTGAAACGGTAGATCAATATCTGCATCTAATGCTGTCTGTGTCACTGTAGGTTGTTCATATTGCATAAACAAACTTTGTTTTTCTCTGTTATTTTTGAAAGGTCCAGATGAACGTTAGTGTTGAGTGACGTGTTTTGAGTGATGGTCACTTAATCCATGGAAAATCATAAAATCATAATACGTTGATTGGCAAACTTGTTAATGTACAAGACAAAATGCCCTAAATGTGTCTTTGCTAGGGATGCATTGAAAATGCTTATCCAAAAACGCCATAATAGAATTTTCTACTTTTATCTGAAATAGAAAACAAAAAAAATACATTTAATATATAAAAATACATTCCTATTTTTACATTTAGATTACTTTTACCATATTTTTTTACCATAAATTTTTAAAAGCACTAATAACATTGTACATAAATGTCCATTTTAATACTGTACATTATAATTGCAGCATATGAAACACTTTTAGGATTTTAGCATTTTCATTCTTAATTTATGTAGAAAATATTACATTTTTTATATTTTATTAGCCAAAACACATCCCTAGATTTGACCAAAGTCAAAACTACAGACAATCTTGAACACACATATATATATAAAAAATAATTAACTGAAATCCTCCATAAGGGCGCACAGGTTAATATTCCATTTGAGGTGAAATCCGTGTGCGTCTGAGGCTCTGATCTGACAAAATTACACAAAGCAAAGCAGCAATAAAAGTTGAGAGACAGTTATATTCAGTTGAGATTAATCCCTGGAGAGACACACAAACTTTTCTATTTCATTCTCCACACCAGCTTTGCTCAGCATGCCTGGCTGGGTGGCTGAATTATTCTGTGTGGTCTCCAGAGAAGTGCGGGACCAGAGGGCAGCGTGTGGACCAGTAGCCCACGTAATGTGCTCCTGACACAGACGAAGCCCGCGGCGAGGACCCTTGGGCAAAGGAGAACTGAGGTGGAAATGACTTTAAATGTTTTGGACGAAGTCCACAAAGGGCAACAGATCAACAGAAAGCAAGAGAAAAGAATAATAGAATAATGATGTAATAACAGAGAAACAAGAACTGGTCTGGAATTTGGCTAATTTCTCTCATTCTAAACACAAAACGAGCCAAATCGTGTATTTGTTTTAGAGTGGCAAACCGATGAAGACTTGGACTTGAAGAAAACCACACAAAGGGCCAGTTTGAGCAGCAGGAAGTGAATCATTCTGCTTTGACAAATGTGTTTTTATTGTTTTATCTTAGAATACATTTTCTTTCCTCCTACTCCTTTACTTGTATCTAATCCACTTCAAAAATCCAGGACTTGTGAACATAACTTATTTCTGCGGTCAGTCACATGCTGCTCTCTAGTGGCAGGAGGAGGAAATGCACAAGAAATAGCTCAAATGACAACTCCAACACTATTAAATCAGTTTTTTCCCATGGAACACAAAATGAGACTAAGGAATCTTTAATTCTTTTTCCATACTGCAAGAGCTGCCAGAGTAAACAATGAACATTGGGTGAATTATTCTTTGTACAGCTCTGCTTTTCCATTTATCCATTTTTCCATATGTACTTTAAAGGAAACATCACAGATTAGAGCTGGATGAGACTTCTCACCAGTGTGAACTTTTGGCAAAATACATGACTCCAGTGGAAATACAAATGGAAAACAGCTATTTCCACAAATGCAGAAGTACAGAAACAAACTACAGAGACAACTCCGCGGGTTTAAACCCAGAGTGAACCAGAACACAAAACTGTATGAGGAATAAAAGACTGAAAATGGCTAGAACTGCTGTCACTGCTCTCTCTCACACACAAACACACACTGAGAAATGTGGTGCCAAATAGGGCAGCTCAAGGAGCTTTGATGTCGGTCTCTCTTGGAATGCTCTCTTCTCCTTTCCCGCCTTTTTACTCCTCTCGTTCTATCTCTCCCTCATTCTTTCTTCTGTTTTCCTCCCAGTTTCTCACAGCAGGCAGGAGAACAGGGTAGAATGAGCCAGTGTGCAGAACAAAAATATTCCAAAACGGGGTTTTTTTATTGTCAATTACAACAAACTGAGCAAAAAAAATTAAATTTCACAATTTTATTTCAAACATATTTGCAATGAAAATATATATATTGTATTTCATGCGGATACATCCTTTGAAAAAAGATTTGAAGGGATACTGTACTTCAGTCTCAAAGGTCTACACAATAAGAAGAGTTTCCAACATTTTTCAAAATATAAATTTTTGGGATTAATTATGAATATGACAATTTTACTAGACTAAATGTAAAAAAATTTCATCAATAGAAAATTTTTGAAACAACTGCAAAAAATGTAACGCTTCAAGTTAGTGTTGAGGTGTGTGTGTGTGTGTGTGTGTGTGTGAGTGAGTGAGTGAGTGAGCTCGAGGAAAGAGAGTTTGTGGGCGATGGCAGTGTTTCTGTTTGTTTTTGGAAAGAGGAATTCGAGAGATTTTGTGGGAACCCGGTGTGTGTGGATCTCTTCTCGTCTCATTGCTGGTGTCAGATGACAGGCATGTCTTTGATCAGTCTGTTATTAGTGAGGTGTGTATGGACAAGAGGAATTCAGATCTCACGCTTTGTGTTCCCACCACCACTCTCCTTCTGTGAACACAACCCAAATACACCGAAATGCCATATAATCCATTAATTTCACATCACAAATACACAGTCATCGCACACAGAGAACTGCATGAGTGTTTATGCTGATTAAGAGACATTAATGAGAGCTTGCCAGCACTGGAGACACTTACATTGGACCGGTTATGTGACTTTATTATTGTGTGTGTTGATGTTTGTGCATGTGTCTGCTGAGCAGGCAGATGGATAGAGAGCCCTGTCTGGACTGGTGCCCGTGTTTGTGGATCTAAACAATCTCTCTCTAGAGACAGACAGATGTCATGTTCAGAATGGAAAACTAGTGTAATATAAACTCTATAGAGTACAAACAAATCAGTCTGCTCCAAACTGTTGTATGCTACATTTCTGGTACCGTTTAAAGTTTGGGGTTCGTACAATCCCTTTTGCTCACCATAACTGCATTTATTTGATAAAAAAAAAAAATCTGTAAAATTGTGAAAAATAATTACAATTTAATATAATGGTTGTCAGTTTTATTATAAATTTTAAATATGTCATTTATTCCTGTGATGGCAAAGCTTAAATTTCAGCATCATTAGTCTTCAGAGTCACATGATCCTTCTGAAATCATTCTAATATGCTGATGTGGTGCTCAAGAAACCTTTCTTATTATTATCAAAGTGAAAAACAGTTGTGTGGGTTAATAAAATGTTATAAATTTTTTCTCCGGATTCTTTGATGAACAGAAGGCTCAATTTAAAGTAGAAGTCTTGTGTAATACAATATTATGTCTTTACACAATGACACCATTTTCTTATTAATGTAAAGCTGCTTTGCCACAATCTGCATTGTAAAAAGCGCTATATAAATGAAGATGACTTGACTTGACTTGACTGTCACGGTTAATCAATTAAATGTGGCTTTATAGATTAAAAGCATTCAATTTTAACATTAATTACTAAAACCAAGTTTTTGAGCAGTAGTATCCCTAACTAACATGTATGGAAGCTTGCTTCCGCCATGAAATAAAAAATAAAAAAGGTAATTGCAAATTTTTCAACTCACAATTCTGACTTTTTATTCTCGCAATTGCGAGTTAAGAAGTCAGAATTGTGAGATATATAAACTAACAACTGCGTTATAAAGTCCAATTGTGAGGGAAAAAAGACGAGATTATATACAGTTGAGAGTTATAAAGTCAGAATTGCGGGACAAATAATTCTGAGAGAAAAAAAAAGTGCACATTTAGATCTCAATTCTTACTTTGCAATTGCAAGTTTATATCGTGCAATTCTGGGGGAAAAAAAGCCAGAAATGAGCATTCACAAAGACCCACCCACTTTAGTTACTGTTTAAGTTTACTGTTGTTCACACATGTTCTCACGCAGTGAAAAAAATACACTGCAAAGCAATGGACACTGACAACGTGTCGACAGACAAGACAGAGCTGGTTACTTCTGATATGAAACAAAGTTTCAAATTTCAAATGATATTTAGAGGTTTAAAAAAAAATTCAAGCTGACCATCTCTTCATACTAGTTCATTTGTAGCATCAAATAAACATGAATGGACATCAGAAGGAATGTTGTTTCAACCGCGGAGAGACGAGAGTACACACAATTTTTCAAGTTCACCAACGTTAATCTACTAACTCCCCTGACCGCTTTGTCAGAGAAAATGGTGGATTCGGTGTTATGATTGGTCAGATGAGTGTCAATTGCAAGATATAAACAATAGAGAAAAAGTCAGAATTGCGAGATAATTGTGAGAAGGAAGTCTGAATTTTGCCTTTATATATCAATTCTGACTTTTTTTCCTCGCAATTGCAAGTTATCATCGCGCAATTCTGACAAGTCAGCAAAGAGCAGTCAAAACAAATTTCATTTTTATTTTTTTCCTGCTTCATTAAAGTATGGTCTGACAAACCACAAGACAATTAGCCAACCAGATGCCAAGCACAGCAGTGTTTATGGATAGCCCTGTCCTACAACAGCACCATCAGTTTTGTGAAGCACAAAAGGGATTTCTAAAAGCTTCCGAGACGCAAATCGGTGTCAAGAAAAATCCTTTCAACCGTCAACACATTTAAACAGCTAGCAATTTTCTAGAAAGCAAAAGACACTTGGCAGGGTGAAGTAATTGTATTATTTGTATTAAAATAGTATGCTCAAAAAAGGCTAGATGTGGTTCTGATAAAACAGCCAGACAAATAATCTGCTTTTAATCCAAGACACAAGGCAAATTAATCGAAATGCTCACAAACAGTTCAGTCAAACTAGAGAACCACTTGCTGAGGAATCAACAAGCACGACCTGACAAACATCTTCAGCTTCAAATCAGACATTCTTCATCCAGAAACTGTCAAATTAGTGTGATTACATCATTTGACCACTAGGTGTCAGACTGCACATAGCAGAACTCCCCATTACCCCGGATGTGTAATAAAAGCACTCACATTTTCAATGACAAATGTCCACTCTTTGTCTTCAAACTCTTCTGCGTGAGGATCCTGAAAACAGAATGTGGGGATTCATTTAATGGCATTGAAAAACTAAAAGACAAAGCTCATTAAAGACAGTCTAGGTATAAAAGCCAGTGTTATTATGTCTTTTGCAGCAGAGATTTTTGGAAACAGTAACTCCACAGATCAAATCCATCTCTATTGATCATTACAGAACAAAACAAAACAAATGTGAAACATTTGAGGGATGTAGAAGCACTTTCATCAATGACTTATCCAAAGCTTTATCTGGTTACATCAGTAATATAATGACCAAAACTATTTTAATGATAGACAGACAGATGTCAAACTCATCTGTCTTGAGCCTATTTCATAGTTGAACCAAGTTCATTGGTTAGCTAAATGTGCACATATGAAGGAATGCACACATACAGCTTCACCTGAACTGCTCTTCTGTTGTTCTAGAACTGTCCCGGCCAGCTGACTACATGGATAGCGGTACATAAATGAAACATTCATGAACTCACAAATGCCAAACTGGTCCACTGCAATGAACTCCGGGAGATGTAGTTGTACATGACATTGATTAGGTTTGGTGAGAACAGGGCAGATAAGGAAAATGTTTGGGCTAGCGTTTTGTGTGTGTGACCTTTGTAAACACAATGTGGAGACTGTTAGAGGACACACAACACCAGGTCGGCCTGTCAGCGCTGGCTTGTAACTCGCGTGTGTGGTGTTGTCAGAGCTTTTGCCACTCTTGAGGACACTAAAGCTGATGAAATCCAAACTTTCATTTTACATCTACATTTATTTTATGCGCACATTGTTTTATTTTATTTATGGGAGATATGGTCATAATCTTAGTGTAGAGTATTTAATATCACACATATTTAAGAATATTTAACTAAATGTACGCATGATCATATACAAAATATATCATATATAATATAATGTATTCTACATGCATAGGTAAATATATTTGAAAAATGAACCTGTTTAAATATAATAAATATATATATATATATATATATCATATTTTATGAATTATAATACATATGTTAAACATATAATATAAACATTTAGCATGCATTCATATTAAGTATAGTAATATTTGAAATATTACATACTATACATATTTATGCTTGCAGACTATATAATATATTTAATTAAAGCAAATCTTGCCACTGGGGAAGTGAACTGTTAAAAATGTAAGAACTGCTGTCAAAATGTCAAGAGTGCTGTCATCAAAAATCCTGAGCTGTCAACATTAGGAGCTTCAGATCTACAAACTGCTCTTTCTCTCTGTCTCTAATAGATGCACTTCCTGTATAGTTGGACCTGGGTCTGACAATTCAGGATGTAAGGTCTCAATTTTCTCGTGCCAGATGGAAAAATCTGCTGACCGGCATTTAAAAAAAAAAAAACTAAAATCCAGAGCACACACTTCCTGCTGCCATGTCAGTTTCTGCAGCACACACACACAAGAAGGGAGTTAAAATCTTGGACTATGGCAGTTAAATCAGTGTGGAATCAGGATGTCTAGACACCAGCAGACCTGCAGATCCCAACCAATCAGCTTCTGGGAAACAGCCAACTGCTACAAACTGGCCCCAATAATGTCTAGGCCTACTTGGGCTCTAGATGAGAGAGTATTTTTGTGTGTGTGTGTGTCTATGTGTACCTTAAATAGGGTGACAGTGATCTCTATGTTCTCTGGAACCGGCCACACCACCACTCCTCTATAGGGGTTCTTAATGCCAGGCTGCCAGCTATGAGACTGGGAACAAAATAAATTACATTAGATGATATACAAGATGATTATAATAAATGCAATATGAAAACTAATATCTTTACTCATTCAAAATATACAGAAGTTTTTATACATAAAATTAGATAGTCGTTGTTACATAAACACTGAGGAGAGAAAAAAATAAAAAATAAAAAAAAGATTTTCGTACTCAGTATTTTAGTCTCCTTTTCCAGTTTGAATTAAACTTATTTTTCGTACAAATTGGAAGATACTTCTTATTGTTTTCCTCATGCATCTTGATTTAAGAATGTTTAGATATTTATAATGGAAAACAAGTAAAAAAACAAAATATTGTTTTTGCAGTGAAGCGTACATAATTTGTTAGAAAAAACTTGAATGGTTCATTATGCGGGTCATTTTTGTGCCAATATCGGTACCAAATGGAATCATTAGCTCAATTATTATGTACATTTCTACGAGCATTGAAAGTTTGATTTTAGCCACTAAAACCAAAAAGGTCACAATTGCTTCGGTCTGACTACTCTTGTCATACTAGTCTGGTTTTGTTCAGTTGGATTAACAGACCTGGTTAATATGATTGTAGCTCAACATTATCCCACATGTATACATACTAATTGGGCTACAAATGTCTTCCAAGAGGTGTTGTGTACTTTTTAATCCTTCAAATTTATTTTATGCATTATGTTTATGTATATTTGTACTGAAAAATTTAACTCGACTACGCAAAAACCTGCTACTTACTGCATATAAAAATACTTGAGTCATTGTTACCTTAAAAATGCAATAAAACTAAATTTTATAAACAAATTACCAACCTTTGAAGATTTCCTTCGGCTTCTGCGTGTCCAGACAACAACTAGCTTATCCGGTTGCCTACAAAAAGGACATAAGAGAAAAAAAATTAAACAACCAGTGCTAAAAAGCTAATAACCAAGCACAATAACTAATTTAAACACTACCGGAGCTTCTGATTTCAGCTCTATGGTGCAAATTCGAGTCTGAATCACTTGTGGCCCAACAGAGAACAAGATAAGAATTAAAGGAGAAAGATGCTGAGCACCAGCCTTCTCAGGAAAGGCCTCAAAGTTCAAATGATGCTGCAAATCCATTCATACCCATATCACACACAGCCTAACCCAGCAGTACATATACTTTGATGCAAGTGTGAGTGTGCACAAGTTGAATGTGCTAATGGAGTTCAGGTGGCAAGACTTCTACTACAGGAAACACACTATATGCTAAATTCATTCCTCATGCTAAAGCACAAATACACCTCACAGTACAACATTTACCATGCACAAAGTGAATAATGACACTCACAGACAGACCAACAGGTTTAAAGTTAAACGGACTGTTAGACTTGAAGGACAAAAAGGTTTTAGGACATCTGAGCAGAACTGAGACAGAGAATAATCACACACACACACACACACACACATAGAGAGAGAGAGAGAGAGAGAGGATCCAGGACTCATGAGCTTGAACTGGATTACCAGCAGTAAGAGGCTTGACCGCAATCTGACAGGTGTGTTTATGCGAATGTGCTGTGTGTGTGTGTGTGTCACATTTTAAGAAATAGCACTGTCCTCATTAAAACCATTCCAAACATGATGGAGCACACAGTATCCATGCCCATCTAAAGTAACCCCTGGTGCATTTATGGATTATTCTAGATTACTATATGGATCAGTTTCCCCGGAACAGAGAAATGGCAGTGCTCCCCAAAAATGATTTTCCATGGAGAATCACCACTGACAGAGCATTTCAACCAATGACTAGAGTTAAACTGTGTCCAGGAAACCAGAGAGAGAGCATCAGAGAAACCATGCACAGACGCTCCATTGTGTCTCTACATTTCGAGAATACACACACACTCCCTCCTGCCCTACGGCATCATGCTGTGTGCGACATGGAGCATGAAGACAATCTGTTTTCAGTCATCTCTCGCTTTGAAATGACAAAACTCTTTTCCTTTATCCTCCTTTCTCTTTTTCTGTCCATTCCATCCCTACTTCCTGGACTTCTGTGTTTCCTCTAGGCTAGTTGACATGCTTTACTGCAGGCCCTGATGCACATGATTTTATCAGAATGTGTTTCAAAACGTAATGTTTCCTCTTTAGGATGGATGGGTCATTGCTGTTTTTTTTTCTTTTTAAATTGAAATTTTATTTAGCAAGGATCCATAAATTGAGCAAAAGTGGCATTAAGTCATTTATAATGTATATTTCGAAGAAATGTGGTTCTTTTGAACTTTGTTCAAAGAATCCTGAATAAATGTATCATGGTTTCACAAAACTTAAGTAGCACAACTGTTTTCAAAATTGATAAAAAAATAAGAAATGTTTCTTGAGCAGCAAGTGAGCATATTAATGATGTTGAAAATTCAGCTTTAAAATATATTTCTGTTTCTATAAACAGAAGACAGTCATTTTAAATAGCACTAAAATTTTATAATATTACAGGTTTCTAGTTTATTTTTGATTACATATTTTCTTGTCTTGCTGAGACTTTTTAAAAACATTTAAAAAAAAAATTTAAATCTTACCAAGCCAAACTTTTGAACAGTATCGGAAGTTTACACATTTTTTTACTCAATTTTTCACAATACTTTCTGAAATCTAATCTTCATTACTTTTGAATGTCTCCATTCCTTTTATAGTCTATACTCTATAGTAATGATGTTTTGTGTCCTACACTATAAAAACAATGTTTAAAAACATTTTTTGACAAGACACACACACACACATCTGTTTTGTAAGCAGGAGAAAATGCTCTAGAGGAAAATATACTCTTTAAAACAGAGCTCTAACAGGGTGCAAACTCATATCTGTTCCTGTGACTGACAGCAGGCGGCTATTGGAGGAGTTACAGTGAGAGAAGATCTTAAAAGTGACTTAATAAACCTGTAGCCAGATAACACACCCGGACTGACCAGTTGACTGACCATCTACTACATATTGTACACCAAAAAAGCAAAGCTGACTGAAAAATCTATTTGATTGACTGACTTTACATTAAAGGTTAGAAGCAGAGGCCTGTCCTGTATGTTTCTACAGCCAGCAACACGTTCACGAGAGTTTCCTCAGTTTTACATTTGTTAAAATGCGTTTCCTGCCGCAATCCCACCAGCAGCCTGCCAAAAACAGAAAGAATCACACCTGTCACTCATTTCGTGGTTCATTTCTTACATTTCATTTCTGCACTCTGTGCCCCCTAGGGTACCGTTCATTTCTCAGACCCATTACTACAGACCCTTAAAGTCAACCAGTTGTTTTAGCTGAGATTTGTGGCTACAGGTCATGCATCTCTAGATACATTAAGATTTACTTTACCTGCCAGAGAGTCTTTTGACTGTGCTTTCAATGTCCATCTTAACTACAAAAACCCTAAAGTAAACCGGTCGGTTTCCATCACTGGCATGCTATGTAGATCATACACCTGGTAGGTGTCTGAAACCTGTCAATATCTGAGGTGCAAAGAATGAAGCCACGACTCTCAAACCAGGAGTTTAAAATCGATAGGCTGGAGGACTGTGTTCACATCTTTTATTACAATAAGAACTCTATAAGACGTCCAAACATAGCATGTAATGTACTTTGAAGAAATAATGAATTTAAAGTGAAGCACTGTACACAAGGATATGGCTCGCTTTGCTTCTTTAAAACTATATCTACTTTATATGGTCCTTTACTAAAAGGAGCCAGAGTTATTTGAAATGGAAATTTTTTGTAACATTTTTAACGGTCAATTATGAATTTAATGTGTCCTTGCTAAATAAAAAATATTTTAATTTCTTTAAAAAAAAAAATGGCAGTATAGCCCATCACACATAACCAATTGTCAGCTGCAAAACAAATTAAAATGTTAAATGTGATTAAATGTACTTTTAAAAGTTATAAATTGTGTGTATATATATGTAACAGTGTATATTTAACTTATTAAATACATTAATTATATTATATTATTATATTATATTTAATTTGAACACTTTTGATTCTAAGGAATTCTGGAACCAGACTTTAGGAAACCCCGATCTAAAATAAGCAAATAAGCTCAGTTGTAAGAGTCTAAACAATCTGAAAACTGTAGGATTAAAATAGAGCTGAATGTATTCCGCCTGGCTAGTAAAAGATGTACAACACCCATTAATAAACATTAAACACCCCCATAAAAAAAAACAACGGAAAATGCTGTGGGTGAGAGAGAAAGATTTAGAACCATCTTACCAAACATTCTTTCTATTATAGAAAGAGACAAAGACAAAAGAAAACATTTTCTATAAAACTTACAACATTGCAAAAAACTGTCTCTGCGAGGCAAATTGCCTCAAGACGCCATTTATACTTCTGATTACAGCAAAACAAAAGCTATAGATTTGACGAAGGCTGACATAAATAAATAAATAAACAGAAATGGAGTAACAAAGTGGGTCATCGCGCAGCAGGAGATGTTATCAGCAGGAAGTGGAGGCGGGTAGAGAGGGTACACAGACAGACAGACTGGCAAACCCCAGAGGAAAATCCTTCACTGAGCACTAGAAGCACAGCTGCCCAAACGCGAACGCTAAAGCTAAAGCCGCAATTCCACACCATCACGCACAGAAATGACGAGAAAGAGGCTGGCATGCGTTTAGTTTATACCTGTCATCTCCTAAGACCCCTTATGATCAGATTGGGGTTTTTTGGTGGCTTTTCCCACCATTTAAATCCTTTAAGCATTATTGATTTCCTTCATTTATGTCCGCAACTGGATGAATAAGCATTTAAACCATTATGTGAGATTGTCAGAGGCATTTTAACTACCTGCATAGGTGTTTTTTATCTGGATGTAACACCTAAATAAAAACAGGCAACACAACTAAGAAACTTAGTCTCAACAAAGCTTAACAGTCTCACAGAGAGCATGCAATAAAGATGTCCGATTTGCAAACAAATGGCTCTTTTTAGGAGTTCTTTTCAGATTCAGAAGATTTGACCAAAGTGATTCACAAATCTAACAGAAACAAACTGAATCGTTTAGACAAGCAGGCAACTTGCTCTGTAACTCAGTTTGTCTTGAGCCATGTTTAGTGCGATTACTGACTCACTGAATCACAAGTTATTACTTTTAGTCATGTCTGAGTCTGACTAAAAACACACCACAAATCATTGCTTGTTTAATGCACAGTTGTCCATTGTTCACAAATAAATTTCACCAAGGCCTTTTAATTCTTGCTAAATGAAGTTAATAAACCTCAAGGGATGGTGTAAAAGGTCATGTTCATAACTAATAGTTCATTTGGGGATGCGTTTCTAAAAAAAATGTCAGATTTTTATTTGAGGATTATTCTCAATTTATTCAGAATTGTGCTGCTCTATGGAGACTGTAAGAAAATAAGAACAAAATATAGCTGCTAGCAGCAATGTGCGGGCCCAAGCCGGTGGCACCGCCACCTCGGTGGTTTAAGGACAACTGGGCACGGCGGGCAAAATGAATTTAAACGGTGTCTCCAGTTGGAGACTGACCAGTTAGTTGAGTCAGATTATTCAATATAATACTAACTAAAAGCCATCATATCATAGCAAACTTATCATTAGCAGTTCAAAGTGTTATATATTCAGCTGAATTTATCTTATTATATTGTTAAACTAATTATATAAAACTAAATAGTCAGTGAAATACAAATGAACTGGTTCTTTGCCTTTATTTCTTTATACAAATTTATAGAAGAGAAGGGCTAAGAGATTTCCTATCCTTTAATGCAGACAAAAGGAGACAGCAATGAAAGGGTTAAACCTGCAAGACCCTCAGAGAGAGGGGGGGGGATATTCAGAAGATATATTTTGAAGAAAACAAGTATATTGATCTGAAATATAGTACATTCATTTTAAATTCATCCAGGTTCCATTGAATTTATCTTAAGGTATTTTACGTTATTTTTAATCATATTATTAAACTAATTATATAGAACCATGTAGTCAGTGCACGACAACTGAATTGGTTCTATGCCTTCATTTTTTATGAAATTTCTGATCATATAATTCAGAAAAAAGGAGACAGCAATGAAAGGGTTAAACCTGGAAGACCCTCAGAGAGAGGGAGAGAGAGAGAGGGGGGGGGGAGATATTCAGAAGATATATTTTGAAGAAAACAAGTATATTGATCTGAAATATAGTAAAATCATTTTAAATTCATCCAGGTTCCTTTGAATTTATCTTAAGGTATTTTACGTTATTTTTAACCATATTATTAAACTAATTATATAGAACCATATAGTCAGTGCACGACAACTGAATTGGTTCTATGCCTTCATTTTTAATGAAATTTCCGATCATATAATTCAGAAAAAAGGAGATAGCAATGAAAGGGTTAAACCTGCCAGACTAAAACACAGAGAACTGTGAGAGCTCGTGAACTGTCTGAATGTGTGTGCGTGCAATGTATGAGGAGAGCACGAATGTAATATAAACGATAACGATCCAAATACAATTTATTTGCAGAAGTTTATATTTTAGTTTTATTTTTTTAAATCCCTGCATGGATGTAGTTCTATGTATAACGTGCGCGATCATTATTAGGAGATCTCTTTACGTGACAGAAATCTTCTAAATTCTAATTGAAGCTCTTTAATTCATTGTTGTGATTAAATGTTGTGTAATAGCTGGAATGGAATCGCTGGAATGAACCAGGTTAAAAACACGTAAATGATTTCGTGATCACTCACAGAAATCCTCAAACTGTCAAAAAAAAACGGCTCGCGATCTGTAGAATCGCTGGAATGGAATGGCTATTAAATATAGAAATTACGTGTGTATATTTCAATTATTCATGAATGATTGACAACTTCCAAATTCCCTTTTTGTTCTTAATTTAAACCTTCGCCACGGCAACACAATTTGAGATACACTATAATCGTTCGCAATTTAGCATCATCAGTATGTTGTCATCATGTGCAGAAGTTTATATTTTAGTTTTATTTTTTTAAATCCCTGCATGGATGTCGTTCTTTGTATAACTGGGCGCGATCATTATTAGGAGACGCTGCGCGTCTCTTTGATGTGACATTAAAAAGCTTGTTTTACAGTTTGGAAGATTTTCTATGTTCTTGTGATCGAATCTTGTCTAATCGCTTGAATGATTTAAAGAATAAGGTTTAAAAACACTTAAAATCAAGTGGCTTTCACGCGGTCACGATCACTGCTTATAGAGAAATGACGCGTGGCTCTTTGTTTAATCCATTAGGAAACGAAGTTTGCACAGATGCCACACAGCGTCAACACATTGACACAGTCATACACATACAAATTCAAACTTCAATTTCAAAGAACTGAAAGGAACATTAAAAAGGCATGACAAGATTCTGAAAGACGCGAGAAAGAACGAGCTTCGGCAGGCGTTCCTTCTCAGACGCGGCGCGTCTATAATTGTCACAGAACACCTTCTAAACTAAAATTAAGCTTTTTATTACATTCTTGTGATTAAATCTTGTGTAATCGCTGGAATATTTTAACTTATAAGTTTAAAAAACACAAATGAGTTCGTGATCATTCACAGACATCACCAAACTGTGAAACATCAAGGGGCGTTGCTTCTATGATTGAACAGAAAGTACACAAAGCTGTCCACTAGAGGGAGCCACGAGACCGTGTTTGTTAAGAGCCTCAAAAACACCCAAGAATATTATTAAAGTTTGACGTCTTGCCATGGCAACAATATTTAAGATATCTCAAAGATATTCATATGTCTACATCTGAAATGTTTTGACATTATAATGAAGAAGTTTGAAGCAAATCGGATAAAAATAAGAGGGTGATCTCAAAGCATTTTGAAAGTGACACATTTCCTGCTGCCAATTGGTGGCGCTATATCTTTGACTCATAATAGTCACATCCATGTACTCGGCCTTCTACAACGAACACACAGGTGAAGTTTCATAAAAATCAATAAATGTATGCAGACGTTATAACACACTTCCTGTTTCTCTTTTCTCGCCATAAATTCGTTGCCTCGCCACGGGCAAACCGTGTGAGATATCAAAAATCCCCTGGCAATTTTGCGTCATCAATGTCTTGACTTCATGCTGACCGAGTTTGGTGGTGATCGGATTAAGCGCCTAGGAGGAGTATATCAAATTCCAGAGGATGCGCTTTTCAAACAACCCATAATAGCTCACTTCCTGTTGAGGCGGCGAACAACTTAGAGCACGAAAGTTGTCAGGCCCGATAAGGTCTATATGTGTATCGAGTTTCATACCAATATGTGCAAGCGTGTTTGATATATGGACCAAGTTTTCGGACCCCATTCAAGGGGGCGCTGTCGAGCCCCCCTGCCACACCCGGGTCCCAGCCTCTGTCACGTCCTAATGGCCGCAGGTTCCAATGCGTGTGCAAAGTTTCAAGAGTTTTTGAGCATGTTAAGGGCCCCAAAAAGCCCCGAACGGTTGAAAAAAAATAAAAATAATAATAATAATAATAAATATAGCTGCTAGCAGCGATGACGGGCCCAAGCTGGTGGCACCGCCAACCCGGTGGCATCAAGGCAACTGTGCACAGCGGGAAAAATGAATTTAAAAGGTGTCTCCATTTGGAGACTGACCAGTTAGTCGAGTCAGATTATTCAATATAATACTAACTAAAAGCGATCATATCATAGCCAAGTTATCATTAGCAGTTCAAAGTGTTATATATTCAGCTGAATTTATCTTATTATATTGTTAAACTAATTATATAAAACTAAATAGTGAAATAAAAATGAACTGGTTCTTTGCCTTTATTTCTTTATACAAATTTATAGAAGAGAAGGGCTAAGAGATTTCCTATCCTTTAATGCAGACAAAAGGAGACAGCAATGAAAGGGTTAAACCAGCAAGACCCTCGGAGAGGGGGGGGGGGTATTCAGAAGATATATTTTGAAGAAAACAAGTATATTGATCTGAAATATAGTACATTCATTTTAAATTCATCCAGGTTCCATTGAATTTATCTTAAGGTATTTTACGTTACATATTATTAAACTGAAGCCATAGAACCAATTCAGTTGTCGTGCACTGACTATATGGTTCTATATAATTATTATTTATGAGATTTACGATTCTATAATTCAGAAAAAAAGAGACAGCAATGAAAGGGTTAAACCTGCCAGACTAAAACACAGAGAACTGTGAGAGCTCGTGAACTGTCTGAATGTGTGTGCGTGCAATGTATTAGGAGAGCACGAATGTAATATAAACGATAACGATCCAAATACAATTTATTTGCAGAAGTTTATATTTTAGTTTTATTTTTTAAAATCCCTGCATGGATGTAGTTCTTTGTATAACGGGCGCGATCATTATTAGGAGATCTCTTTACGTGACAGAAATCTTCTAAATTCTAATTGAAGCTCTTTAATTCATTGTTGTGATTAAATGTTGTCCCTGGAATGAACCAGGTTAAAAAACACGTAAATGATTTCGTGATCACTCTCACAGAAATCATCAAACTGTCAAAAAAAAAAAAACGGCTCGCGATCTGTAGAATCGCTGGAATGGAATGGAATCGCTATTAAATATAGAAATTAGGTGTGTATAGTTCAATTATTCATGAATGATTGACAACATCTAAATTCCCTTTTTGTTCTTAATTTAAACCTTTGCCAAGGCAACACCATTTGAGATACACTATAATCGTTCGCAATTTAGTATCTTCAGTATGTTGTCATCATGCGCAGAAGTTTATTATTAGTTATTTGCAGAAGTTTATATTTTAATTTTATTTTTTAAAATCCCCGCATGGATGTCGTTCTTTGTATAACTGGGCGCGATCATTATTAGGAGACTGCGCGTCTCTTTGTGTGACAGAAAATCTTCCAAACTGTACAAGAAGCTTTTTAATATGTTCTTGTGATCGAATCTTGTCTAATCGCTTGAATGATTTAAAGAATAAGGTTTAAAAACACTTAAAATCAAGTGGCTTTCACGGGGTCACGATCACTGCTTATAGAGAAATGACGCGCGGCTCTTTGCTTAATCCATTAGGAAACGAAGTTTGCACAGATGCCACACAGCGTCAACACATTAACACAGACATACACATAAAAATTCAAACTTCAATTTCAAAGAATTGAAAGGAACATTAAAAAGGAATGATGACAAGATTCTGAAAGACGCGAGAAAGAACGAGCTTCGGCAGGCGTTCCTTCTCAGACGCGGCGCGTCTATAATTGTCACAGAACACCTTCTAAACTAAAATTAAGATTTTTAATACATTCTTGTGATTAAATCTTGTGTAATCGCTGGAATGTTTTAATTCAAAGGAACATTAAAAAGGAATGACAAGATTCTGAAAGACGCGAGAAAGAACGAGCTTCGGCAGGCGTTCCTTCTCAGACGCGGCGCATCTATAAGTGTCACAGAACACCTTCTAAACTAAAATTAAGCTTTTTAATACATTCTTGTGATTAAATCTTGTGTCATCGCTGGAATATTTTAATTTATAAGTTTAAAAAACACAAATGAGTTCGTGATCATTCAGACATCATCAAACTGTGAAACATCAAGGGGCGTTGCTTCTCTGAGTGAACAGAAAGTACACAAAGCTGTCCACTAGAGGGAGCCACGAGACCGTGTTTGTTAAGAGCCTCAAAAACACCCAAGAATATTATTAAAGTTTGACGTCTTGCCATGGCAACAATATTTAAGATATCACAAAGATATTCATATGTCTACATCTGAAATGTTTGGACATTATAATTAGGAAGTTTGAAGCAAATCGGGTAAAAATAAGAGGGTGAACTCAAAGCATTTTGAAAGTGACACATTTCCTGCTGCCAATTGGTGGCGCTATATCTTTGACTCATGATAGTCACATCCATGTACTCGGCCTCCTACAACGAACACACAGGTGAAGTTTCATAAAAATCAATAAATGTATGCAGACGTTATAACACACTTCCTGTTTCTGTTTTCTCGCCATAAATTCATTGCCTCGCCACGGGCAAACCGTTTGAGATATCAAAAATTCACTGGATATTTGGCATCATCAATATCTTGTCTTCATGCTGACCGAGTTTGGTGGTGATCGGATTAAGCACCTAGGAGCAGTATATCAAATTCCAGAGCATGCGTTTTTCAAACAACCCATAATAGCTCACTTCCTGTTGAGGCGGCGTACAACTTAGAGCACGAAAGTTGTCAGTGCCAATGAGTTCTTCATGTCTACCGAGTTTCATACTAATATGTGCAAGCGTGTTTGATATATGGACCAAGATTTCGGACCCCATTCAAGGGGGCGCTGTCGAGCCCCCCTGCCACGCCCGGGTCCCAGCCTCTGTGATTTCCTAATGGCCGTCGGTTCCAATATGTGTGAAATGTTTCAAGAGTTTTCGAGCATGTTAAGGGCCCCAAAAGTGCCCGAGTTTCATCCAATTTGAAAGATGCCCAGAGTCTCAAAACCATCTAAAACAAATATTTTGATCTGACACTTTGATCTATTGCTATGACAACAGTGTTTCGAATATATAAGATCTTTTTACAGGTCTACATTCGCCCTGTCTTGACATTGTTCTGGTGAAGTTTGAAGCAAATCGGGTAAAAATAAGAGGGTGATCTCAAAGCATTTTGAAAGTGACACATTTCCTGCTGCCAATTGGTGGCGCTATATCTTTGACTCACAATAGTCACATCCATGTACTCGGCCTCCTACAACGAACACACAGGTGAAGTTTCATAAAAAACAATGAATGTATGCAGACATTATAACACACTTCCTGTTTCTGTTTTCTCGCCATAAATTCGTTGCCTCGCCACGGGCAAACCGTTTGAGATATCAAAAATCCCCTGGCAATTTTGCGTCATCAATGTCTTGTCTTCATGCTGACCGAGTTTGGTGGTGATCGGATTAAGCGCCTAGGAGGAGTATATCAAATTCCAGAGCATGCGCTTTTCAAACAACCCATAATAGCTCACTTCCTGTTGAGGCGGCGAACAACTTAGAGCACGAAAGTTGTCAGTGCCGATGAGTTCTATACGTGTTTTGAGTTTCATACCAATATGTGCAACCGTGTTTGATATATGGACCAAGTTTTCAGACCCCATTCAAGGGGGCGCTGTCGAGCCCCCCTGCCACGCCCGGGTCCCAGCCTCTGTGAAATCGTAATCGCCGCGGGTTCCAATGCGTGTGCAAAGTTTCAAGAGTTTTCGTGCATGTTAAGGGCCCCAAAAGTGCCAAAAACCTAAAAAAAAAATAATAATAATAATAATAATAATCCTAAGGAAAACAATAGGGCCTTCGCCCTTTGGGCTTGGGCCCTAATAATAAATATAGCTGCTAGCAGCGATGACGGGCCCAAGCCGGTGGCACCGCCAACCCGGTGGCATCAAGGCAACTGTGCACAGCGGGAAAAATGAATTTAAAAGGTGTCTCCAGTTGGAGACTGACCAGTTAGTCGAGTCAGATTATTCAATATAATACTAACTAAAAGCGATCATATCATAGCGATAATATCATAGGGGAGATATTCAGAAGATATATATTTTGAAGAAAACAAGTATATTGATCTGAAATATAGTAAAATCATTTTAAATTCATCCAGGTTCCTTTGAATTTATCTTAAGGTATTTTACGTTATTTTTAACCATATTATTAAACTAATTATATAGAACCATATAGTCAGTGCACGACAACTGAATTGGTTCTATGCCTTCATTTTTTATGAGATTTCCGTTTCTATAATTCAGAAAAAAAGAAACAGCAATGAAAGGGTTAAACCTGGAAGACCCTTAGAGAGAGAGAGAGAGAGAGAGAGATTCAGAAGAATTATTTTAAAGAAAACAAATATATTGATCTGAAATGTAGTATTTTCATTTTAAATTCATCCAGGTTCCATTGAATTTATCTTCCATCTTTTGGTTATTGATAAATTTCTTTTTTATTTCTTGTGCTTAAACAGAACGTTATTTTGCTTATTTTTAAGTTAAACAACATAGATTAAAAAAAGTTTGAATTTCTTATTCAATGTTAGTGTTATTGTATATAGAAATAAACAGTGTATAATTCAAAGGAGAATATTGTTTAGTGTTATGAATTATCATTGAGTGTCATCTCAAAAATAGGTATATGCTGCCCTCTAGTGCTCATTTGATCATTTCAATAATTTTAAGAGTACTGTTTCCCCTCATTTTAATTTACACATACATCTTGAAATGAAAAAAAATATTAAAATGTTTATTTATTATATTTGTACTAATAAATATAGAAATTTGGTTTGTATATTTCAATTATTCATGAATAATTGACAACTTCTAAATTCCCTTTTTGTTCTTAATTTAAACCTTCCCCACGGCAACACATTAACACAGTCATACACATAAATATTCAAACTAAGGAATGAAAAGAACATGAAAAAAATCACCTGTAAATGAGTTCGTGATCATTCACAGACATCAAACTATCAAACACGGCTCGCGATCTCTACATGAATATCTTTCATGTGTTTATATTGTAGAATCGCTGGAATGTCTTCAGCATCTTCAGTATGTTGTCATCATGTGCAGAAGTTTATTATTAGTTATTTGCAGAAGTTTATATTTTAATTTTATTTTTTAAAATCCCTGCATGTGTAAAGATGTATTTGTATAACTGGGCGCGATCATTATTAGGAGACTGCGCGTCTCTTTGTGTGACAGAAAATCTTCCAAACTGTACAAGAAGCTTTTTAATATGTTCTTGTGATCGAATCTTGTCTAATCGCTTGAATGATTTAAAGAATAAGGTTTAAAAACACTTAAAATCAAGTGGCTTTCACGCGGTCACGATCACTGCTTATAGAGAAATGACGCGCGGCTCTTTGTTTAATCCATTAGGAAATGTTAGCAACTTCTAAATTCCCTTTTTGTTCTTAATTTAAACCTTCCCCACGGCAACACCATATGAGATGTACTATAATCGTTCGCAATTTAGCATCATCAGTATGTTGTCATCATGTGCAGAAGTTTATTATTAGTTATTTGCAGAAGTTTATATTTTAATTTTATTTTTTTTAAATCCCTGCATGTGATGTAATTATTTGTATTGGCGCAATCATTATTAGGAGACGCTGCACTGCACAGAAAATCGAAGTTTGCACAGGCCTTAATTGTAAAACGAAAGCAAACTTTCTGTCCGTCTATGATCACGATCACTGCTTAGAGAGAAATGACGCGCGGCTCTTTGTTTAATCCATTAGGAAACGAAGTTTGCACAGATGCCACACAGCGTCAACACATTAACACAGTCATACACATAAAAATTCAAACTTCAATTTCAAAGAATTGAAAGGAACATTAAAAAGGCATGACAAGATTCTGAAAGACGCGAGAAAGAACGAGCCTCGGGAAGGTAAGGTTCTCAGACACGGCGCGTCTATAATTGTCACAGAACATCTTCTAAACTAAAATTAAGCTTTTTATTACATTCTTGTGATTAAATCTTGTGTAATCGCTGGAATGTTTTATTTTATAAGGGTAAAAAACACAAATGAGTTCGTAATCATTCACAGACATCATCAAACAGTCAAACACGGGGCGTTGCCTCTTTCAGTGAACAGAAATAATGTGATACACGTGCATTACTTTCCACTAGAGGGAGCCACGAGACCGTTTTTCTTAAAATACAGAGCTTGATTATTCAAAATATCCATATTCAAACCAAAATATCTGACTTTCTGTAATCTGTGATTACTCTCATAGAAATCATCAAACTGTCAAGGCTCGCGATCTCTACAGGAACGTCTTTCATGTGTTTATTTGCTTGTATATTGTAGAACAAACAGAACAACAGAAATAATGTGATGCACGTGCAATACTGTCCACTAGAGGGAGCCACGAGACCGTTTTTGTTAAGAGCCTCAAAAACACCCAAGAATATTATTAAAGTTTGACGTCTTGTCATGGCAACAATAATTAAGATATCTCAAAGATATTCATATGTCTACATCTGAAATGTTTGGACATTGTAATTAAGAAGTTTGAAGCAAATCGGGTAAAAATAAGAGGGTGATTTCAAAGCATTTTGAAAGGGACACATTTCCTGCTGCCAATTGGTGGCGCTATATCTTTGACTCATAATAGTCACATCCATGTGCTCGGCCTCCTACAACGAACACACAGGTGAAGTTTCATAAAAATCAATGAATGTATGCAGACGTTATAACACACTTCCTGTTTCTCTTTTCTCGCCATAAATTCATTGCCTCGCCACGGGCAAACCGTTTGAGATATCAAAAATTCACTGGACATTTGGCATCATCAATATCTTGTCTTCATGCTGACCGAGTTTGGTGGTGATCGGATTAAGCGCCTAGGAGCAGTATATCAAATTCCAGAGCATGCGTTTTTCAAACAACCCATAATAGCTCACTTCCTGTTGAGGCGGCGTACAATTTAGAGCACGAAAGTTGTCAGGCCCGATCAGATCTATATGTGTTTTGAGTTTCATACCAATATGTGCAAGCATGTTTGATATATGGACCAAGATTTCGGACCCCATTCAAGGGGGCGCTGTCGAGCCCCCCTGCCACGCCCAGGTCCCAGCCTCAGTGATTTCCTAATGGCCGCCGGTTCCAATGTGTGTGCAAAGTTTCAAGAGTTTTCGAGCATGTTAAGGGCCCCAAAAGTGCCCGAGTTTCATCCAATTTGAAAGATGCCAAGAGTCTCAAAACGATCCAAAACAAATATTTTGATCTGACACTTTGATCTGTTGCTATGACAACAGTGTTTCGAATATATAAGATCTTTTAACAGGTCTACATTCGCCATGTCTTGACATTATTCTGGTGAAGTTTGAAGCAAATCGGGTAAAAATAAGAGGGTGAACTCAAAGCATTTTGAAAGTGACACATTTCCTGCTGCCAATTGGTGGCGCTATATCTTTGACTCATAATAGTCACATCCATGTACTCGGCCTCCTACAACGAACACACAGGTGAAGTTTCATAAAAATCAATAAATGTATGCAGACGTTATAACACACTTCCTGTTTCTCTTTTCTCGCCATAAATTCGTTGCCTCGCCACGGGCAAACCGTTTGAGATATCAAAAATCCCCTGGCAATTTTGCGTCATCAATGTCTTGACTTCACGTTGACCGAGTTTGGTGTTGATCGGATTAAGCGCCTAGGAGGAGTATATCAAATTCCAGAGCATGCGTTTTTCAAACAACCCATAATAGCTCACTTCCTGTTGAGGTGGCGAACAACTTAGAGCACGAAAGTTGTCAGCCCCGATAAGGTCTATATGTGTACCGAGTTTCATACCAATATGTGCAAGCGTGTTTGATATATGGACCAAGTTTTCAGACCCCATTCAAGGGGGCGCTGTCGAGCCCCCCTGCCACGCCCGGGTCCCAGCCTCTGTCACGTCCTAATGGCCGCAGGTTCCAATGCGTGTGCAAAGTTTCAAGAGTTTTTGAGCATGTTAAGGGCCCCAAAAAGCCCCGAACGGTTGAAAAAAAATAAAAATAAATATAGCTGCTAGCAGCAATGTGCGGGCCCAAGCCGGTGGCACCGCCACCTCGGTGGTTTCAGGACAACTGGGCACGGCGGGCAAAATGAATTTAAACGGTGTCTCCAGTTGGAAACTGACCAGTTAGTCGAGTCAGATTATTCAATATAATACTAACTAAAAGCCATCATATCATAGCAAACTTATCATTAGCAGTTCAAAGTGTTATATATTCAGCTGAATTTATCTTATTATATTGTTAAACTAATTATATAAAACTAAATAGTCAGTGAAATACAAATGAACTGGTTCTTTGCCTTTATTTCTGTATACAAATTTATAGAAGAGAATGGCTAAGAGATTTCCTATCCTTTAATGCAGACAAAAGGAGACGGC
Source organism: Opsariichthys bidens (assembly GCA_037194245.1). Classification (NCBI taxonomy): domain Eukaryota; kingdom Metazoa; phylum Chordata; class Actinopteri; order Cypriniformes; family Xenocyprididae; genus Opsariichthys; species Opsariichthys bidens. Next base: position 17,032,055 of record CM074286.1, on the reverse strand, counting down.
AATGAAAGGGTTAAACCTGCAAGACCCTCAGAGAGGGGGGGGGGGATATTCAGAAGATATATTTTGAAGAAAACAAGTATATTGATCTGAAATATGGTACATTCATTTTAAATTCATCCATGTTCCATTGAATTTATCTCAAGGTATTTTACGTTATTTTTAACCATATTATTAAACTAATTATATAGAACCATATAGTCAGTGCACGACAACTGAATTGGTTCTATGCCTTCATTTTTATGAGATTTCCGATTCTATAATTCAGAAAAAAAGAGACAGCAATGAAAGGGTTAAATCTGGAAGACCCTTAGAGAGAGAGAGAGAGAGAGAGAGAGAGAGATTCAGAAGAATTATTTTAAAGAAAACAAATATATTGATCTGAAATGTAGTATTTTCATTTTAAATTCATCCAGATTCCATTGAATTTATCTTCCATCTTTTGGTTATTATTAAAAAAAAATGTATATCTTGTGCTTAAACAGAACGTTATTGTGCTTATTTTTGAGTTAAACTACATAGATTAAAAAAGTTTGAATTTCTTATTCAATGTTAGTGTTATTGTATATAGAAATAAACAGTGTATAATTCAAAGGAGAATATTGTTTAGTGTTATGAATTATCATTGAGTGTCATCTCAAAAATAGGTATATGCTGCCCTCTAGTGCTCATTTGATCATTTCAATAATTTTAAGACTACTGTTTCCCCTCATTTTAATTTACACATACATCTTGAAATGAAAAAAAAATATTAAAATGTTTATTTATGATATTTGTACTAATAAATATAGAAATTTGGTGTGTATATTTCAATTATTCATGAATAATTGACAACTTCTAAATTCCCTTTTTGTTCTTAATTTAAACTTTCCCCACAGCAACACCATATGAGATGTACTATAATCGTTCGCAATTTAGCATTATCAGTATGTTGTCATCATGTGCAGAAGTTTATTATTAGTTATTTGCAGAAGTTTATATTTTAATTTTATATTTTTAAAATCCCTGCATAAAGTTATTTGTATAACTGGGCGCGATCATTATTAGGACAGTGACAGAAAATCTTCCAAACTGTAATTGAAGATTTTTAATATGTTCTTGTGATCGAATCTTGTCTAATCGCTTGAATATTTTAATGAATAAGGTTTAAAAACATGAGCTTTCATGATTTCGTGATCACTCCCTTTCAGAGAAATGGCGCGCGGCTCTTTGTTTAATCCATTAGGAAATGAAGTTTGCACAGATGCCACACAGCGTCAACACATTAACACAGTCATACACATAAATATTCAAACAAGGAATGAAAAGAACATGAAAAAAATCACCTGTAAATGAGTTCGTGATCATTCACAGACATCAAACTATCAAACACGGCTCGCGATCTCGACATGAATGTCTTTCATGTGTTTATATTGTAGAATCGCTGGAATGTCTTCAGCATCTTCAGTATGTTGTCATCATGTGCAGAAGTTTATTATTAGTTATTTGCAGAAGTTTATATTTCAATTTTATGTTTTAAAATCCCTGCATGTGTAAAGATGTATTTGTATAACTGGGCGCGATCATTATTAGGAGACTGCGCGTCTCTTTGTGTGACAGAAAATCTTCCAAACTGTACAAGAAGCTTTTTAATATGTTCTTGTGATCGAATCTTGTCTAATCGCTTGAATGATTTAAAGAATAAGGTTTAAAAACACTTAAAATCAAGTGGCTTTCACGCGGTCACGATCATTGCTTATAGAGAAATGACGCGCGGCTCTTTGTTTAATCCATTAGGAAACGAAGTTTGCACAGATGCCACACAGCGTCAACACATTAACACAGTCATACACATAAACATTCAAACTTCAATTTCAAAGAATTGAAAGGAACATTAAAAAGGCATGACAAGATTCTGAAAGACGCGAGAATGAACGAGCTTCGGCAGGCGTTCCTTCTCAGACGCGGCGCGTCTATAATTGTCACAGAACACCTTCTAAACTAAAATTAAGCTTTTTATTACATTCTTGTGATTAAATCTTGTGTAATCGCTGGAATATTTTAACTTATAAGTTTAAAAAACACAAATGAGTTCGTGATCATTCACAGACATCACCAAACTGTGAAACAAGAGGCGTTGCTTCTATGATTGAACAGAAAGTACACAAAGCTGTCCACTAGAGGGAGCCACGAGACCGTGTTTGTTAAGAGCCTCAAAAACACCCAAGAATATTATTAAAGTTTGACGTCTTGCCATGGCAACAATATTTAAGATATCTCAAAGATATTCATATGTCTACATCTGAAATGTTTTGACATTATAATGAAGAAGTTTGAAGCAAATCGGATAAAAATAAGAGGGTGATCTCAAAGCATTTTGAAAGTGACACATTTCCTGCTGCCAATTGGTGGCGCTATATCTTTGACTCATAATAGTCACATCCATGTACTCGGCCTCCTACAACGAACACACAGGTGAAGTTTCATAAAAATCAATAAATATATGCAGACGTTATAACACGCTTCCTGTTTCTCTTTTCTCGCCATAAATTCGTTGCCTCGCCACGGGCAAACCGTGTGAGATATCAAAAATCCCCTGGCAATTTTGCGTCATCAATGTCTTGACTTCATGCTGACCGAGTTTGGTGGTGATCGGATTAAGCGCCTAGGAGGAGTATATCAAATTCCAGAGCATGCGCTTTTCAAACAACCCATAATAGCTCACTTCCTGTTGAGGCGGCGAACAACTTAGAGCACGAAAGTTGTCAGCCCCGATAAGGTCTATATGTGTACCGAGTTTCATACCAATATGTGCAAGCGTGTTTGATATATGGACCAAGTTTTCAGACCCCATTCAAGGGGGCGCTGTCGAGCCCCCCTGCCACGCCCGGGTCCCAGCCTCTGTCACGTCCTAATGGCCGCAGGTTCCAATGCGTGTGCAAAGTTTCAAGAGTTTTTGAGCATGTTAAGGGCCCCAAAAAGCCCCGAACGGTTGAAAAAAAATAAAAATAATAATCCTTAGAAGAACAATAGGGCCCTTCGCCCTTCTGGGCTTGGGCCCTAATAATAATCCTTAGAAAAACAATAGGGCCCTTCACCCATTCTGGGCTTGGGCCCTAATAATTAAACTACAAGCAATAGCACAGTTAAACAATAGAACAAAGATACAATTGAAGTAAAGAGTGCTTTTCAGGTATATCTTAAAGTAGTTAAATACAAATTAGGTTACCCTACAGAATTTGTATAAAGTAATGAAATGTAAAATAATATTGCATAGTCTTCAATGTATAAATAAGACAAATCCCTCTCAAAGTTACACAAGTTATTCAGTCATGAAGTTTTTTGCAGGCTTTTGTTGTTGGATTTACATTGAAAACAAGCAGCAGCAGGAATATTAGGGCGCTGTCACTTTAAGAGGGAATGCACGGATCCAATATACTGAGACTGTATACATGTTCACTTAACACATATACGACTGTTTACTAGGATCCTTGACAAGGCAGGCATTTTGACATAATTGTGTGTTAAATTGTATAACTCAATTCAGACATGATTTGTGGGCGCAAGCTTCCAAATTGAGTTCTCTTTCGTGTTTTCTTGCACTTGACATTTGGCAACGCTTAAAAACCTGTGCAAATGATAAACGTTTATGACGATGCAGCACTGGCCCAATCGTGATAGTGACAGTTCCGTTAACTCTTGGCCATCGGGGAGTCATTGTCGAGCCCTGCATTTAGATACATTACATCCATTTAATTAATTTCAATAAATATATATTTTTTTGTTTTAATGAATAATTCAATGACTTACTATTTAATTAATTATTATTTAATGAAACATTCACTTGTTTCATTATTGGATGAATCAGCGATTTGTTTACTGAATGAATCAGAGTTTTTGAACAAATCTCTTGAACGAATGATTTACAAAAAAATGATTTTTTTAACAGTTGCTTGTCGCCACCAACTGGTGTAATGATGCAATTAATTACATCATTAAAAATTATGCAATTGTGGTTGAAAAAAACTGAAGCTTTTTCATATCTATACATGACAACTGCACTCTGGTCAGAAGAAGCACAGACGGAGATCTAAATGTTCGCTGTGATCATACTTGTCAAAGGTTTAATACACATTTAATGAAGTTTGCAAGATTAACGGTCACTTGTTTATTATTGTGAAACTGCGTTGAAACAATTTCTATTGTGTAAAGCGCTATAAAAAAAATAAAGGTGACTAGACATAGCCGAATCGCTGTCATTTAGGAATAAGATTATGTGGTGTTTTAATCAAGATAATTTAACAATTAATCGTGCAGCTCTAATAATTATGCATTGATGTCTATAGAACACTGTATATGGAGAGATGCTCATACAGTCTGTGACCTTATTGACTGACTCCACAGGGAAAGGGAGGGAAGGGAAAGGATGAGATGCCACGAGAGGAGGAGCGGAAAGACTGTACCACATCCTGACTCAGAACGGATGGACAAAAAAATTAATAATATAATTATAAAATAAATGAGGAAAAAGACTTCCGCAACCATCGGTAAAAAGGAATGAACACTTCTGGCAAACACACACAGTGCTGTCAATCAGAAATCTCCCTCTGATTTGATCTCTGAATGTCTGAATAAAGAAAGAGCAAGACAAAGAGAGAGCAGCAACTGGAACAGAGTGATATTAAGATTAACACACTAAAGAGCCTGTAATGGGAGATCAGGAACACACAATACAGCACTGCCACACAATACGGCTAAGAGAGAGAGAGAGAGATGGGAGACGAGAAGGTTATTGATTCGGCTATCTGTGTAAGCCTGGTTTTAAATTATTTATTAGAATAAAGCAAGAGAGAGAGAAAACAGATCTGTCTTAAAACGTTTGTGGTACACATGTAAAGAAAATTGATATTGAAACCCTTAGGAATGTCTGCTTGATCATGGAATTCAACATCTTTCTTAAAGAAATAGTTCACCCCAAAAAGCAAAATGTCCTGCTATAACGGGATTACTGATTTATGGAAGGAGTTATTCATAGCAGGATGTCCAAGCATTTTTTTTAATAAAGTCAACAAATTTTTCAAGACTATTTCAGATAATCTTTGTATTTAAAGTTAGCATGATATAAAAACAAATTTTAAAAAAAATGACCAAATCTATTTTCTAAATGCAATGTGACTGATTCAGCATGTGTTTTTTTTTATTATTATTCATGCATCATGCATTTTTTATTATTATAATTATTATAATAATAATAATCCGTAGAAGAACAATAGGGTCCTGCGCCCTTTCAGGGCTTGGGCCCTAATTATCAAAATGCCATGGACCTTCAGCAGAAAGACAGGTCTCTGGTCTCTCTGGTGACAGAAGCCATTTTATGGCAGGTTCAGACAATATTTTTGTCTATAACGATTGTTATAAATAAAATCAGTAATACTAATTACAGTACTTACTGGATTGCTGTTGTTATCATAGTTATCGTAGTCCCTCAAGGAAACATCAAATTAGGTAGGAGTTTTATTGCCATAGCTCCATCGCAAAATTCCACCTAGCAGCACCTTTACCATTGTCTCGCTTTTATTTTGCCATGTTTGAAAGTTGTGTATGGAAGAGCTTTTGTGCTCCTATTGGTCAATGTCACAGATATGACAAAACCCATCGTGGAGGACCTAAAAAAATTAAACATGCTAGTCTTTCTGTCGGGACGTTGTCCCACTGTGGCTAGTGGTTTTACAAGGTTACAAGCCACTCAGCATTTTCACTTGCCAATTTTGACATTGATACTAAGGGGAAAAGCTGCCATATAGATACTTTAAATAGCTCATAATTTGGCAGCTCGTATAAAAGAATGCTGTCACTTTAAGACCAGACACATAGATTCAGTATACAGTAACACATGCATTTCGGTTTACATTTACTTAAAACTGACTGTGTTTATGTGAATACTTGCCCAGACCAGCACTTTGGCATTATTTTGTTTGTATTTGACTGTTTAAGTGCAATAAAGCAGTGAAAAAATACTGAGGCGCGACTTTGAGCACAAAATCTTCGGGAATTAGTAAAGTTATGCGCAATACGAGCAATCCCAAGCCGAAATTCAAGCCCTTGTAACACCAACAACATTCATCCAGAGCAAATTAAATGAGTGAGTGAGGGGAGGCGGGTTTGGGTATCAACTCGTTGTCGGAGGGACAAGAGAGAGAGAAAGCGCAGCTGGTACTGTGTATCTAATCTGTGAAAAATAAGTATTGGAACCATTTCAGTATCAATATGTATATATATAAAATTCAACACAACAACGTGGCTAGTAGTAGTGACTGCGTTAAAAATCCGAGGCTGCTGAAATCCACACGCATTTGGCGGGTGTTGTCAAGCCATGACTACATGAGATAAAACAATCGATTTTTGCATCCCGACACCCATAGCAGTTTACAAATCACTAAAAAACCCTGCTTCAAATGGATCGTGCCAAAATCAGGCTGATATAGAGTAGTCTGAACTCACCATTACTTAGACTTACTTACATTGCTACTTCAGTTTCATAGAGACTTTAAAACTATTTTTTGCCCACAATATATAGCATAAATACAGCATAACTTCAATTTACAAATTTAAAATCAACAGATTCATCTATTATTAAAATGGTTACCTTCAGCCCTATAGATATTTATTCATAAGTTTCCCAAATTGCAATGAATCCTTTTGCAGGTCCATTTTTAGAAATACTTCAGAAACATTTTTCCTGGATTATCAGTCGGTATAACTAAAGTTAACTGACAACCTGAGATTTCATGTCAGCAAGCTGTAGCTGACATTTCACACGCTCACACACTTCCTTCACCAGTATATCGTAATGGAAATATTCTTTTGAGTTTACGGGGCAGTTATAAAACCTGTTTTATTGAAGCCATTATGAAAAACTGCGATCATTCAATGAGTGAGCACACAAATAGAGAGAGAAAAAGAAGAGAGAAGGTAGATTTGTGGCCTTAAAAGGAAATAAAACCTAAATGTGCCTGCACTGATTTTCATGAAATTCATTAGTGGACGCTTTTAGCTACATTTAAAATCTCATTTATTAACAATTCTGGAAACCCAAAACATGACAATTCTGGCACAAGTGGACCTCAGAGAAAAAAATAAAACGCCACAAAACTATACAACATGACCCTGCATACTGAAAGCTGTGCTATACAAGATCACAGAAGGCTACAAAACTAATTCTTTTCTCAGAGTCATTTCAAGTTGAAATGCTGAAAATCTCCCTTTATCTGGTCCTGCTAGCAAGAAAGGCTTTAATTTGAGCCAGAGAGCAAACAACAACCACACACACCCAGTGTCATGAGACACATGAAAGGACTTGGACTCCATTAACGCAAACTGATTGATGCATGAATCCTTCATGATGAGGGCTGACTGCATCCAAAAGATATGAATCCAAACCCAAAAGCACTGAGAGAGAGAAACAAACACCAATCAGCTCACTGTGAGGTGCAATGATCAATAAATCCTAAGCTATACATCATGAACCCCCTCTAATTCCTTGATCACTTACATGACCTTATTAAACCTTCAGTCTGCTCAGCATGTGTTATCACACTTATACACACACAGATCTGCATCTTCACTGCCTCTTACACGGCATCAGTAATTTCCTCTCGCCCACATCAAGTGAAGACCGAGTGATGGGTGTAATACTTACAGAGAGGTGCTAATCAAATGATTTAAGGAACAGGATCAATAAAAGTTCAATGTTTAGGAACATTTCAGTAAGGCATTTGAATGGTAGCACACATTGTTTGAATACTAGTGTAAATAAAAAAATAATAATAATTTACCAACCTTGATTTTCTTATTACGGATCATTTTCTGTAACAATTAACAGTGAGGCACAAATGCTATCAAATAATTTGCACTGAACCTGAAACTTTCCTTTAAAAAAGAAAAAAAAGAAGGAAACAAACAAACTGCCAAATGCCAACATCCATTCATTTGAGAAGTGACAAATGAGGGTCTGTTTCATTCACCCTGAGTGACTTAATTCAGAGCGACAGGGAGTGGGGCATCTGTGTGTGTTGTGGACAAGAGGGTGATTTATTGTGACAGACAGCAACGTGAGCGTTAAATTGCCATTTTTCAGGTCAAAGGCAGGGCTCGGTGCTAAAGATTTTTTTCTATTGTTCCAGTCGGATTTTTACTTGCCCTGACAAAAAATGTTTTCATGGCCCACCACCACCAAATAAAAAATAAATAAACAATTACTTTCATTATTTTTGACCCTTGTTACCTTGTATTCTAATAAATATGGTTGGTTCGACACCAAAATTGTAGATACAACTTCACAGTTCTCAATTCCAATTTTTATTCCGCAGCAAAAATTATTTTCCTAACTACTATAAAATGTAAACAATTTTAAAGAAAATTAAAAAAAGAAAAAGAAAAACCTTTAAGGTTCTTTTTGAAGAAACCTTTTAGCTTTCTTCATTTTGGGATCTTCATTTCGTTTTAATTATTAATCAATTTTAATCAATGTTGTGTAAAAAATAATGCAGAGCTGTTCCTGGTTGTGGAAAACCTCATCACGAACATCCACGAACGTCCTAGCCACATCAGCGCTACGAGTCACAATACGATACTGGCTTAGCCCAAAAACTTTTGCAAGTAATGGATTATGAATTTAACGGTCATTACTAGTATTGTTGATTATACTGCCGTCTATGGACTAGTCATATTTGTTTCGGAAATTCACAAAAAAATATCTTAATTTGTGTTCCGAAGATAAACGAAGGTGTGGAACCACATGAGGGTGAGTAATTAATGACAGGATTTTCATTTTTGGGTGAACTAACCAGTTAATAGCTTATAAACAAATTAAACAACCTGTTAAACATGAAAATATTATCCAATCATTTAAGACATTTTTCTTTCTACAGAACGTTTTTGGTATAAAAGGTTCTTTAAAAATGAGTCAAGAACCCTACAGTTCTATATAGACCTCCATTTAAAAAAAAAACAAATCTGATATTTTTACAATAAGTCATAAAATGACAACAAATGACAATTACAATTCAGTCAACTGGGCTAAGTGACTTTTACACAGGAGAGGAAAGAATATAATAGGAGAGAAATTATCATTTCTTATAATGGAGAATCAGCTTTTACTGACAACAGAAAATGTGTACAGTATATTCAGGCTGTGCTCCGTCTCACTAAACAGCTTGGCCAGAAGCGGATGATCTGTGTTGTTTTGTATTCACTCTGATAAAGTAACAACATCTAAGCCTAGTTCAGCACTCTGGATCATATCCGAGCTGAACAGCACTGAGGAAATATATGCCTGCAACAGACAGAAGAACCAAAGGAGACACAATCAGGCCAGGCCAGAAAGTGCAAAGGCACTCCAATAGACCTACTTAAACATGAACCTGATGTCTTTTTCCCTCTGTTTCCCCTCTAAACCATATTCCCTATCTCCTTCTCCCCTCCAGAAAAAAAGAAGAGAAAGGTTTGGGAGTGAAGAAAGTATGATGTTTATCTAGCTTTCAATGCACTTTTAAGGATGAAATTTAAAGCACAGAGCGCAATCATTATGAAATTCTTGTATGAACTCCTAGTGTAAGTTCATTACAGGCTCAGTGTCACTGTGCCCATAGGACAAATATAATTCACCAGTAAAGATGAGGTTCTTGGCAACACTGAAATACATAATGCTGGGCTTAAAGCTAAGTGAAATCCCACATGAAGCATGCTGGGATTTTAAAGGTCTGAGTTGAGGCTTGGCTGCTGTAACACTTTGAAGGATTTCCCTTCCTCATTCCAGTCAGACTGACCTGTGGCACTGGGCCTGAAAGCAAAAGCAGCTGGCTCCCCCAGTAATACTATAAAGCAGCTACACATTACCGCTGCGGTACTGGACAGCGGGGGGGTTCCTTTTGATACCAAAGACCCCTTGCAAAGGAACCCCACTCCTAAAATTTAAAGGAAGCTAAATATTGTCACTGTAATAATGTTTGGAAAACTAAAAAGCTAAATCAAATCATTAAAATATTATCTAGCAAATTATTATACTGACTTTTTTTCTATTCACAGATATTCAAATTCGAAAAAATTTAAATAATTACAGCTAATTGTATAAAGAATTTTAAATAAATATTTTTCTCTCTCAGTTTTGCATAAAAACTGAGAAAAACTTACAATTCCCAAGAAACAAATGGTGCACAAAACAAATATGAACTATGCTTAAAAACAATATGCATGTCGCAAAGAAGGCGAGAAGCCTAAAAATACACTAGCGCTCAAAGGTTTGGGGTTGGAATTATTTTTTTATAAGATGTTTATGAAAAAAATTCTATTATGCTCACCAAAAAATACGATCAAAAATTTAGTAATAGTCATTTTATTTTAATACTTTTAAAATGTAATTTATTCCTGTAATAGCAAGGCTGAATTTGCAGCATCATTACTCCTGTCTTCAGAGTCACATGATCCTTCAGAAATCATGTAATATTCTGATTTGATGCTCAAGAAACATTTCTTATTATTAATGTTGAAAACAGTTTCTGTGGAAACCATGATACAATATGTATAGTTCAACAGAACAGCATTTATTTCAAATATAAATCTTTTGTAACATTATAAATGTCTTTACTGTTGTTACATTTGAGCTTAATACATGAATAATGAAATATAAGAGAAAACAGAAAAACTCTGAACGGAAGGGTAGGTTTTGTAAAATGTTTTTCCCCCTTGCAACTTTTTAATTACTACAGCAATTCTCCAGACAAAAAGTACAATAATGTTAAAATAGTTCTATACATCACTGCGGCAAATTTTCCTCAGTAATTGAACACCACTGAGGCCATGCTATAGAGGCGTGGGAATCGGCAGGATTACAAAACAGAGACACTGGAACACTCAACTAATAAACATTTGATGTTGCCAAGAGACAAGAGAACTGCAAAGGCCAACATTCTAGAAGGCACTGAATCAACAGGCGGGGATACCTAAGCAGGCCGTGGCGTGTCTCGTATCCTAGCAGCATGCTTCTGGAACACTGCCCAAGGTGTTGTCTGGGGCCTGCTGGACGCTGCTCCTGCAGTATGTGTCCGGCGGAGCTGTTGTGCTTGGCTTATCTGGCTACAGATCAATCACACCACCAGAGATCAACGATCTAATAACATATACACAAATACTAGAACCCATCAGCCTCAAGAATCACATGATGGCCGTGGCAAATTTCCTACATAGATCTATTCCATCTACGTTTCATACATCCTACACTCACATTATCCATGTGGTGTCAAAACCAATGGAGATGTTATGCTATGTTAGACTTCTAAACGATTCCTTTATTCATTTGACTGCCGACTCACACATCCTTTCATTCCTCCCATGAACACATTTTCCTTCTCCTCAGCATTCCAGAACAAATGCTTGTGGTTTTTCTACATAAAAAGTGGAGAAAGCTATTTTACTTGATTTTTTTTTTCCCCAAAGTGTTTGGGCAAATGTGAAAAACTTTCCATCAGAACAATAGCACACTGGACAGAGGAAAGTGCAGAAATCACGAAGCCGTCACACAAACGCTCACCACTGAGGCACTAACGTCTCCCTGGTACAAACGCCTTTGAGCTTCTTGTCAGTAAGTGAATAATGCTCTTTCATCAGTGCCAGCGCCGCTCTGACTCTGCATTGGTCCACACATCACCATGCGGATAACAGTCTGTGCATCCAAAACACACATAAAGTGGGAGGGAGGGAATGTTTTCTGGTCTTAAAACCTGATTAAGAAATATTGTTTTTCCACAGAAAGTGCTAGTTCTCAGCACAGTGCCCTTAGCGATCCACATTAGTGCATTGCTACCATACCATTACCTGACACATTCATATCTGAAACACCTCAGGGGTGTGTGTTTGTCAAACCCGAGAGTGAAACACTCAATTAGACAAGCCTCCAGGGCCCAGAAACAATCCTGCTGCACCTGAACTCCTCAGACTTGAGCTAAGTAAATATGAATTAGATTTCCCTTGTGGAGGACTGAACATGTTGCCAACTGCAAAACTAAACATTCTTTTTGGAAAACTGCAAGAAATCACCAAAACTTCAAAAAGCAACATTCTCAAACTTGAGAAACTTGACCCCTAATTCAACATAATCTACAATCTGACTTTAACCTCCAAGCAGCATTCCACTGTGAGCATAAAATGTAGCAAGGATGTAACCAAACACTCAAGACTGGGACCAAATCAGCACGATATACCGGTACTAGAACGGTATCGTGATACCTTGCCATTAAAAACTGTACGATTCCACATTTGATCAGTACTGGAACTTTAAGCGTGCTTTCACACCTGCCTCATTTAGTTCGGGTGATTCACACTAGAGTTCGTTGTCCCCCTTGATGAGGTTCGTTTGGCCAGGTGTGAATGCAGCAAATGCACTCGGGTGCACACTAAAAGCGGAACAAACAAGCGTACCGAGACCTCCTTGAAAAGGTGGTCTCAGTATGCTTTCAAACAAACTCTGGAGTGGTTCGCTTGAGATGTGAAAGCAATCCGGCCCAATGCACCAACGAACCAATCACAACAGTAATAATAACAGGAAATGAGTTATATAAAAAGCAGTAGTGTCTGATTCTGTGAGTGAGCACATTAGTTACGGTAATTGAAAAACAAAGAGCAACTATTCATCTTAATACGTTGTGTAATTACACTTCTCCGTGCAAGAACGCTGTCCCGACAAAGCCTTGATTCCGGCTCTACCTGCATTTTAACATTCATATGTGGTCTCAACACAGTTTACCTACTAGTCAGTGCTGGGAGATCCAGAGAGGGCACGTTTGAATTTGCCGCAGTATTAATACGAATAAAGTATATAATTTAACAGCTACATTTGTATAGTGTCTGCGAGTGTCTCGACAGTTACAAACAAAGCCACAATAAGCTCATGGAGCTAACTTGTAAATCATTTTGATGGATGGCGCTGAGAAAACTGACCAATAAGAGGACAGTTGTACTCTCACGTGACAAACATATTTTGGTAAGCTTTGAAATACTGCCTTGTGAAAGCGAGCCAAACCAAGAAGAAAATGCAACATTGTAACAAGTTTAGTCTCTATTTCTGAATAAAACAAACAATCCACAGAATGACAGCATTCTAATAAGAGCTGTATTTCATAGTTTGCATCAATGTGTGACAGTGTGATTGGACACTGTGTAGTATCGTGATTTTGGTATTATGATATACATCCATGTGAAACTGATCACTAAAAGTAGGGTGGGGACTTCTATCTATGGATTGTTGATTGGATGTTGGCAGATCTGAAAGCGAGCTTGCATAAAAGCGGTGGGGTTTAAGTGGACTGAATGGTTGGCGAAGTCCGGAATACGTCACCAGAGGGAAGTATGTCGTTTCACCTGAAGATGAAGCTATGACATTTTGATTAAAAACTACACCCTTTTTATAATTGACACATGGAATACTTCCCGATGAGATCAATAATATGCATTTAGAAAACAGACAGAGTGAATTTTCATTTCATGCCGACTTTAGAAGACATCCACAGCAGGAAACATTTTTTCCCGAAACATTAAAAGACACAAACATAAAATCAATGAGACTGAAGCACCTCATGACTTAGATTAAATTATGTGCTGTTGTTTAGATAGAACAATAATAAGTTGATTAAATTACTGCGCAAAAATTCCCTCAAACCTACTGGCAAGAGAGAGTATCTCTAGTAAAAATGCAATGTTGATTATGTACACGAATATTCCAATATCTGAGACATCTGTCAAAACTATTTAATTGCCATTTATTTAACCATTTTTAGTTGCTGAAAGGTTTGAAGAGAGTATGGACCTTAAACAAACAAAAAAATGTAAACATGGTAAATTCAATGTGTATGTAAAATACAAAGATACAGAATTCTGTCTTAGACTGCACCCATTTAATTGTTAAACATGTGCTATATGTTATTATTAATATCTCAGTTCATTCAATTTGAGGTATATCTATCTGCTGAAATATGAGGATGACACTTCAGGCTTCATTGCAACGTATCGTGCACAATTCCTAAACGAGGTTGGGGAATGTGGAAAAGTATAGTTATGAATTGCCTCTCCATACACACAGGAATGCCCGGGGGAATGGATAAATCATTGCCGTTAGTCAGATACGTCACGGGCCAACTCAGCATTCCAGACACACACGCACAAGCTGGGCTGGAAATGAGTAGCGGCACGCGCAAGACATGCAAGCAGTGACAACTTACCATTTCTTTGTGCATTCCACCATGAGCTCCTGGTAGGAGGCGACAAACTGGAATTTGGAAGCATGCTTCCCAACACGCTGTAGTCTCTTCCACACCGAAGCCATGATTTTTTCCTCTTTACAGAGCTGGCAGTTTATTTACAATGCTGTCACGTTCTGACCCCTCACAAATCCTTTCCTTGGAAAAGTTCTCAAAAGTATCCGTCCAAAATCGGCTTGTGTGCATTCATTGATGTTTACAAAGTTTAAAATCAGGTAGAGGAAAGAAAAAAAACACGTAGATCCCTTGCCATCAAAACATTAATGTGGATGATCACAGATCAGCATGACGTGACAAATCCACCAGGTTGATTGTCAGCTCTCACAGAGCTCATTCCGTACAGCAAATCCCTCAAAATAAATGCAAGTAGTGAATGGTATTCCAATATTCCTCGTTCCTATGCGTCAATAAACCTACAGAGACAAAGAGGAATGCAGTTAGATCTCAGTTTCTGCACGAAAAGATATCCATTAACTCATCTGTCAAGCTTATATTTCCAATTTCTGCATCCAAACACAAATATATGTCAGTTTAACACAATCGTCCTGAATTTAACTGCTGATTCATTCCAGCAAAAGAGGAAAATCCTAATAAGTTATCTGTGCTAGGCAATGGAAAGCAATTCATAGATACAGAGATTTGGCTTGACTTTGTTTAGCTGTGCAACTGAGTTTCGTAAAAACAGAAAAGAGCAAGTAGATTAGATCTTCTGGACAAGTTACTATTATTCTGAACACCAGGAAACACCAGATCAGAAGTTATTGATTTATTTTATTTCGCACAAAAAAAATAATGGAATAGAAAATAGAATATGTGCATGTATAAAATTGTTAGTTCCAGTACTACAATTCTGGTCCTGGGCTGTGATTGGTCAATACTGTATAAAGTATAAAAACAGTCGGGTTCTGGAAGTAAAAATCCCACTAATTTTAATAAAAAAACAGAAGAGTTGATTTTTAACCAAGCCCTACTGTGAGATACGAGGTTGTTAATCGATGCTAAATGCTTTTGTTGAAGCCACCAATCTACATGATTTCAATTTATTCAGCACCACAAATCATACCCAAGAACTCTTTAATCGCCTGTTCCCTTCCAAGAGTGACGTAGAGTCAAAACCGTTAAGCGCACAGACTTCCAAAAACTTTTTTGTTTTTTGCTTCAAATCAAAGTTTGTAATGTTGTTCATCTTGTAGCTGGTTGGTTTGTTTGCTGGTTTATAATTCTTTAACAAAGCCTCTTTTAATTACCTATGGGAAAAATAAATGGGAAAATGTTCACTTAGTAAAATAATGTTTTAATAAACATTATATCCTTAAAGTTTGGAATATGCAGTTTCACAAAAAGCAAAAAGGCACTTGAGGCTGTAATATTGTGAATGTAGTCAGGGCTGAAGAAGACTATGCAGCAGCCTTTAACCTTTTAGTGACAACAAGCGAATCACAGCCGTGCCAATATTCAGTACAACAGCATTATTGCCTATATATCTAGCAGGATGACAATCAGTTGTTGTTTCAAGTCGTTTTTTGTTGCTGTTTTATGCTGTCAAACTGTAATGACGTCAAATTATATTTTTATTAAAGGCTTATTAGGAGCTCAAAATGTTATTTTAAGCATTTCTTTTAATTATATTCACAACTGTTGCTGATGGAACACTCACTTCATATCCATAAAGCACTGCTGCTGAAGGCTTCTTCAAACTCGCCTCTTCATTCACACAAGTGCTGTCAAACTGACTTCACACATTTAAGATATTTGTTCTCAGGTTACTGGTAAAAGACTCTCTTTTTAAGTCACAGTGTTTTTATAAACACCTGAGTAGCATTATAGCTTAACAGATCACTACAATAATCAAAAATGAAAGCCCTGCGATCACAGAGACACTTATCAAAATATCCGTCGTAAACATCGCATTCCTGCACTCACCCCGTGAATAATGCAGCAGCAGTAGCGGCTGAACGCGCCCGTTGCGGCGGGAGGCGCGTGGCTGCATTCAGCCCGCTAGCGAGCTAAAGAGCCGCTCCGGCTGGATATTCCCATAGAGCACCGCTAGCAGCCTAGGCTAACCTTAGCCAGGCAGGCTATCCTAGGGTAAAGAGCGGCAGCGAAACAGAAATCCCTTTTCTGCTCGGACGTATACCGGCAACAACCAAACTGAGAAGTTTGAGGGCGAGGGGCAGTGGTGGTTTTCTGGTCGAGAGGAGGAAATTCCAGCGCTGTTTTCGTATTCACACACAAACTCAACGCATCAAGACTCCATCATTTTCCTCCCCAATCCCACATTCAGTCAAACATCTGTGCGGAGTCTCTGAGAAACGCCCCCACGCGTCTCTCATTGGCTGGCAGGCCATAAATATTTACATATTCATGCTACTTCTTAATGCTTTGTTGCCAGTGAGCGCTCCTATTGGTCGATTTAGACGTCTGTCAGAGATCTTTAACCCGCCTGTGTGCTCAAGCGTACTGAACTGAGTAGGAACATAAATAATGTAAACCTTCTCCTATGTGTAACGGAATAAAGTTAAGTAAATGTGACCCTGGACCACAAAATCAGTCATAAGGGAGAATTTTTTTTGAAATTGAGATTTATATATCATATGAAAGCTGAATAAATAAGCTTTCCATTGATGTATGGTTTGTTAGGACAATGTTTGGCAGAGATACAACTATTTGAATATCTGGAATCCGAGGGTGCAAAAAAATCTAAATATTGAGAAAATTAAAGTTGTCCAAATGAGGTCCTTAGGATATATATATCCTTATATATATATTTACGGTAAGAAATGTACAAATATCTTCAAGGAACATGATCTTTACTTAATATCTTAATGATTTTTGGCATAAATTTTTTTTTATAATTTTGTCACATACAATGTATCGTTGGCTATTGCTACAAATACATCCGTGCGACTTATGGCTGGTTTTGTGGTCCAGGGTCACAAATATGAGTGTGAAATTAATTGTATAACTGATATACTGAATTGTGGCAATTGAGTACTCGTATAATTATTATTGTAGATCTGTGAAACATTAAAGGTTAAAACAAAAACTATTTGTGAAAGAGATATTTTATATTGTATTATATTGTTTATTATGTCACAATTATTGTTTGTAATACAATTTAGCGTATTTATTTATTCATTTATTGTAAAACTTTAAAACGTAAAGTAAAACAATTGTGCCAGTAATGTGCTTTGAAATTTTAAAAACTGAGAATAAAGCGAGAGTCATGTGGATTGAGTTTGTGCTGTGGCACTCTTGTACAGCCAAATAGAAAATAATTCATAACAGTACATTTTTCGTTTTTCTGACTATACTCAAAGTCTGAAGAGAAACATAAAAGCCATTTTAACCAGATTTTTTTTTATTTAAAGTTCAAAGTCAAGATTTCATAATTAAAGTTTTATTTTTTGTGTTTTCACTTCCATTCTATTGTTTTATAGCCTTAATTCACAAGTTTATCAGATGCTTGTTGATTCCAGCACACGAGTCCTCTAATATTACAGAGAGACAGACCACGTGTCAAAAAATGCTTTGATGGAGCCAGCATTCTTGGAAAGACACATGTCTGTGAGTATTTGGAGGGAGGGACTCACAGAGACTCTTTCTGCCGGCTCTCCAGAATCTTGATCCTTATCTTTTGAGTGCATGAGATGTGTTTCCTCCCTGATGAACGGGTGTGCGCGTGTATATCAGAAGATGTGAAGATGTGGGCACATGGAGCAGAGGAGGGTGTGATCTCCACTCAAAAGCAGTCACAGTGTCTACAGAGAGTTAAAACATCCTGACTGCCCACAGTGCCAAGAGCTCCAGGAAAGACATCCAATCAGACACCTTTGCCATGTGTCAGACAGAGACTCAAGAAGTCAGTAGATCAGATCCTGCTTTTTATGTGCTGCCAACACTTCAGGACATGTGTTAGCCAACATTAAACCTCTCAGGCCACTGCTCTGAAAGCTGAGGAACTGCCAACACCATCTTATAATACATTAGATGCGGAAAAAAATGTGATATGTGATAACTGTGATGTGGGAAAATGGACCTTTTTTCTTTGTATTAGTAAAAAGTAGCCATTGATTATACATTAACAATTCATCACTACCTTCTAAAAATGATTTTATTCTCACAATTTATTCCCCAAATCTCCACAAAGCCAGTTTTAGAGTGGTGTGAGTCTGCAGTTTGTCTGTGCATTGACATTACTTTCTCTCGCTCTCTTCCTGTGTGTGTCCCAGCGGTAATGTGAGTGTGTTCGCTGGCAGTGAGATAAGCACGCTTACTGTAAGTGAATCACTCCCTCGTGCACGGGCACGGACACACGGGCACAGCAGTGGGTGAAGACAAAGAAAGAAGAGACCAGTGATGTCACACACAATGGAAGCTTTGGAGCCTCAGATTGCTGAAAGAGACAATGACATCACAGAAGAAACTATAGAACATTAATGTGCCTCATTAAGGTGCCAAATTAAAAGCTGTAAATCGCACATAAGCCTCATTATGAGGAAATCAATGTTCAACAAAGAGATATGGTTAATCAAGTATCTATATCATTCATTTGTGTGTGTCTGTGTGTGTGCACGCACTAAATTGTGATCTCTCTATCTATTGTAGAAGGCAGAGAAGTTGTTGGATAGAAGATAGGCCTACATCTGCAGCTTAATGTCCTCAGAAAATGAACCCAAGGAAGCAATATGTGCAACCTCAACATAATACTCAGATAGTTTATTCACAGAAGGCACAAGATTATGAAAAAGCATGCAGGATTAATTATCTTGAAGTAATACAGAATTAATCCTAAACCTATGATATTTTAAAGGGTCAGTTCAACCAAAAATGAAATTTCTGTCACCCTCATATCGTTCCACAGCCATTAGACCTTTGTTCATCTTTGGCTCTTATATCCGAGAGCTGTCCGACTTGTCCATAGACAGAAATATAATCACCACTTTCAAGGTCCAGAAAGGTACTAAAGACATTGTTAAAAGAGTTAACGTGACTAGTGGTAAACAAAACAATAATAACGACTTTATTCAATAATATCTTCTCTTCTAATATATTCTCATACGTTGAAAGTCATTATTTTTGTTTTGTTTTTGTGCACGAAAAGTATTCTTGTCGCTTCATAAATTTAAAGTTGAACCACTGCAGTCGCGTCGACTGTTTTAACAATGTCTTTAGTACCTTTCTGGACATTGAAAGTGTTGATTATATTGGTGTCTATGGACGAGTCATATTTCTCTCGGATTTCATCAAAAATATATTAATTTGTGTTCTGAAGATGAACAAAGGTTTTACGGTTGTGGAACGACATGAGAGTGGGTAATTATTGACTAATTTGGGTGAACTAACCCTTTAAGTAAGGAAGGATTGCTTAACAGTAAATATGCATATGAAGTTTAACTTCATATGCAAACACCGAAAAAATACACAGCTCCAAAAGGGGCATCGTGATGGAAAAAAATATTGAGATAGGAGGGAAAATTATATGCATTGCATTTGCTCGCAAAACGCTTGTGTTCTTTGTAAGACAAAAAATAAAACATATTTGCGAACAAACACAACATTTGCGAGAGAATGCAGAAGCATCGACATTTAATTTTTCCTCCCATCTCATTTCTATTTTTCCTTCACTATGTCCCTCTAGAGGTGCCGTACACTCTAAAAAATGTTGGGTTGAAAATGGACAAACCCAGTGGTTGAGTTAAATGTTTGCCCAACGTGCTGGGTAATAAATCTATTGTTTAAAAATTACTATATGTCTGTCTTAAAATGAACCCAAAATAGGTTGGAAATTAAAAATCAGACACATACTTACAAGAGGCAACAACAATAATCAAAAGGTGAACATATTATTAATATGCATTTAATCATTATTCATCAAACTTATTTTTAAATGTTAATTCGTTAAACATATTAATAAATGCTTATTTCCAACATACACTGAGTTCATTTTAAGCAAGCAATACAGTAATTTTAAATCAATAGTTGAGTTAAATAAAACTACCCAGCAGGTTGGGCAAACATTTAACCCAACCGCTGAGTTAAAACAACCCAATTGCTGGGTTTGTCCATTTTCAACCCAAGTTGGGTTGTTTTTAAGCCTGCATTTTTAGTGTGCTGTAGGGACTCCATTAAAGAACTAATATTTTTATTATATTATATTTTATAAGAATAATAACAATAATTATTTTGTATTAGATTCATTTAATACATTAAAACTTTACAATTAAACAACTATTAAAATAAAATAGAACATTTACTTTTGAGTAGGCCTGTGCCAAAACAAGCAGACATACAGTAGATGGGTCTGAATAAGCCTTAACACAGGAACAAGAGTTCTTTAGACACTGATCAAATGCAGATGTCACTGGAGGTGGACAGTTCATCAATTTGCTGCAAAAGTCATTTTCAGCTGCACACCTTCAGAAACCTTCTACTGCTTCAATCAGTAAAATCACTGTACATTTATTACAGTAATTTTCTTCATAATGTCTTGATAAACGTCTACTTGTTTTTTGTATAATCCTTTGACAATATTGTATGTAAAAACACAAAATGCCAATACAGTACTTTAAACTGAAACAGATTAATTTGATCTGTGATGCCTGTATGACACCACCTCCTACTGTGACACTTCAGATCACACAGTGGCCTCTTGAGACCGACAAAGGGTTTCCAGCGGTTATCAAGGGCAGCGAGGCCTGAAAGGGTCGATCCACCACCACACCTCTGAGACTTCATACTGCTGGGTCACCTCTGGAGGGGGACACACAAACGTGTGTTGGTCCTTGGCGTAGATTACATTCAAGTGTGTTTGGGATTTGTTGGCATTCCTTGTAGTTCAACTGATTCTGTGGTATATTTTCACTCTTGTGCTCTAGCACTAAATAATGCAGAACAGATGGGGCTGTTAATTCAAAGCAGACATGGCAGCTATATCGTTTTTTGTGCTCTCTGATGAGAAAGAAGCCCACAACACTAAGCCACAGAAGTGTATGTCTTTAAGTCTAGATTACTACATATTTAATGTATTCCACATCAGTTGTGACTACCAATGTCTCAATTCAGTTTATAAACCAAAATATGGTAAAGTTTTTGAATCAAGAGAGACCACAAAAGGATTTCCTTTCTTCTGTGAAACACAAAAGGTGAAATGTCGAAAAATGTACCAACCAGCATTCCAATAATAGAAGTAAATGGGGATGGGCTGTCAATCACTAAAAACACCATAAAAAAGTATTATAAAAGTGGTTTGTACTATTTGTACCATATGCTAGCTAGGAAGAGACGAAAGTTTAAGTTGTTAAAGAGCTCAGATATTATGATATCTATTCAGCATGTCAGGTTTGGGAATGTGAACGATTGATGTCGAATGACAACATGACAAATTATAACATGACTGATTACGTAGAAATGCAAATGAGACATGAGGGCTGAGTTTGGAATTACGTGAAGGGTATGGAAAAAAAAAAATCAATACCTTTAAAATGAACGATACATTCACCTGAGAGACAAAATATTTGAAACACTGAGCCATAAACGTTTACTGCAAGAAAATCAATCCAACCCACATACATATGTCCTCACACACAACTGATGCTTGGTGAGGCTATGCTCCGTGGCTGAAACCATAAACGTCACAGCATAACTGAGTTTGCATAATTTCTGGAATATGCAGCATTCACTAACCAGAAAAGAAAAAGTGCAGAAATGACAAGTTTTCGAAAGACTTGGCAACATGCCTGCAATACAGTGTCTTCCATTCACTTCTTATATAAAAAAAATGGATGGAGTCAATGCATGATCCATGTAAATTTACCTCCATCTACAGGGTACCTTGTAATAGTTCCTGTCTGATATCACATTTATCTTCTGCAGTGGTGCGTTCAATCTGTGCAGTATATCAGGAAGGCAAAGCATGCTGTTATCTGCTATGAGCAAGATAAAAAAAAACGCACACACACATACGCTCCAATACACAATGACTGGCACACAATGAGCTTTGGAGATTTTCTCTGTCTGCAATGCAAAAATGCAGAAAAATTGAATTCTGGGAAGATACTTTGAAGGGGAGGGAACAGGGAGTGTGGTGTAGGAGTTTGTACTCTCGAGTGCAGAGGAAGGGTTTGGCTCCAAAATTGAATGTTTTTTTATATCCAAGTTTGGTCACACTTATACAGTCCAATTCTCACTATCTTAATTATGCCTTTTGCATCAATAAACTCCTAATTACTGCTTATTAATAGTTAGTAAGGCAGTTGTTAAGGTATTGGGTAGGAATTGTGTAGGATTAGGGATGTAGAATTTGGTTGTGCAGAATAAGGACTTAATATGTGTTTTATAAACACGAATAAACAGCCAATATTCAGGCAATATGCATGCTAATAAGGAACTAGTTAATAGTGAGAAAAGGACCCTAAACTGAAGTGTTACCTTTCATATCTTACAAAATTGTGCATTAGAGTTAGAAGGAGAGAAATAAAAATAAAGCAAGAGAGAAAATAGAAAGCAGGGATTTTGCCTCATTTCTAAGGCAGCTGACTTTAAGACAACATGTGATATGAGAGGAAAATGAAAGGGGGAGGAGGGCAAAATGATCTCCCTGCTGATACAGTGTGTAGTTAGGCTCTCATTGCTTGCAGGTGAAATAATAAAGGCCTCTGTGGAGCTGCCGGAGGGGCTGAGGGGAGACCAAAAGCAGGGAACTTTGGAGTTGGTTTGTTTAGGGGATAAAATGAACTCCCAACAGCAGTGAAAACACAGTTTCAGTCATATCGGTGTCACGTCTGAAGTGTCTGACACAGATCCTGAAGGGTGTTGTTCATGCACTTGTGAAGATATGTGTGTGTGTGAGGGACTCAACACTAAAGTATGAAGAACATGTAAGCTGGGAGAACGCAGCAACATGTCCACCCACACACTCATTCTGTCTCGTGAAGAAAGTTCATCAGCAGAAGCAAATCCACAGAAATGAAAAAACTTCCCATCCATCAGTTTATTTATCTTACACATACTTCCCACACTGCATTTTCAGTTTCAGTGCTACATCCAAGTCCAAAGTGTAAAATCATTTCACAAAAACAGTGACTGCATTCAAATTTAACCAAGTACTGATTTCAAACATTAAGGGTTAGTTCACCCAAAAATGAAATATTTTTGTCATTAATGACTCACACTCATGTCGTTCCAAACCCGTAAAACCTCTGTTCATCTTTGGAACACAAATTAAGATATTTTTGACGTGATCCTAGAGCTCTTACTCCTCCACAGACAGCACAGAAAGGTACTAAAGACATTGTTAAAATAGTCTGGGCCCTTAGTCACTAAAAGTAACTAAACTATACACAAGCTTACAAGTGTCTTAATAATTCAGGCTAGCTGATTGTTAAAGGCCCTGTGAATGCCTATTTTTCTGCACTCCAAAGGCTTACTGTGAAAAAAAACAAACCTAGTTGTGTAAAGCGAAAATATTCTGATTATGGCTAAACCGACCACAAGAAACGGACCATCTATAGACGGCTCGCACAAACTGCTAATAGAGGCCGAGGTCTTTGTCTGACTGACTTCACAAATCATAAAGCAACAAAAGCATTCAGTATGAAAGCTGTTGTATTTCTTTGTTGGCTGAACATTACCAAAATTTCAAGGGACTGCCAAGGACAGAGACTTTCCAGTCCTGTTGAGTTTCCAGTCTGGCAACATGGAAACACTGAGTGACTTACTGCCATTACTGCAGACAGAGTGTGTGTGTGCAAACACAGGTCATAGAAGCTGCAGCAGAGCCTCATTGAAGCAAATATTAATGAACACTTTTGTATTTGGGGGCCTAAACAAGATTCAATCCAGTCAGGCTTTTATCACTTTGCATTGGCTTATGTTTAAATTGTCTGTCTTTACCAACCAATTGTTATGTAACAGTATTGTTATTCTGTCGCTCCTTTTTCCATCGGACTACTGCGTCAGAGGAAGTAGAGACTGATTATTTTATTACTCTGAACAAACAAAAAGTTTAATAACTTTGATGAACGGTCCTAGGTCCTCTCTCTCTTGCTCTTTCCGTTCACTGCCATCACTGGTATCCTGCTTCCATTCACACCGACAATCTCATCTGTAGCTCTAGAATTATTTTCTATTACTCTCTGAGAAACTGTTAATATTCTGACTAAAAAAGAGGATTGGGCAGACAATAATATAATATATTATATAATGTGTATAATATCCATCTATAATATCTGTAAAGCTGATTTAATACGCGCACTTGAATCACTCAAATGAAATCAGGTCACAGACACACAGGACA
The DNA here is from genome assembly GCA_037194245.1 of Opsariichthys bidens. Lineage (NCBI taxonomy): Eukaryota > Metazoa > Chordata > Actinopteri > Cypriniformes > Xenocyprididae > Opsariichthys > Opsariichthys bidens. The sequence continues at coordinate 17,007,473 of CM074286.1, read as the reverse complement.
CGTCAGACAATTATAAAACGTCACACGCTTCATTATACATGTCAGAAACATCATGTCATTGTCAGGTAGGCTACTTAATGTAGGGCTGCCACTAACGACTATTTTTATAAAGATTCATCTATCGACTAACAGTTTTTCTTAAGAACATTTTATTTAACTTTCAACTTTGGCATTCAGGAAAAAACATTCCTAATGTTCTTTTAATTTGGCAAACTCTTTTGATATTGTATATGAATAGTATTTATTAACTGTGTACATAATATATATAAATTTGTATTTTTAAATGTTATTCATTATGTCATTTATGCCGTTATGTTAGTATATCGTCACGCAATGAAATGTCCTTAAAGCGGGCAGAAGTAAATTAATTAATTACAGAAGGATACATCAGCCCTGCACATTAACAAACGCAGGCATTGATCAATCTAACAGTCATAGCGGTTCTCAATTCCAGTCCTCGATCACAGTGGGCAGTTTGGTGTGCACCAGGGTACGAATGGCAACATTCACACTTCATCAAGAGTTGAAGAGTTCACATGTCTCGTCTAAACACGCATGGACGCCGCTTTCTCCTTTCTAAAGCTCTGGCGCTCCCGTGGTGTCTGTCGTTGCTATGCAACCATGAACTGTGTTCTCCAAAATGACTATGAAGTATCAGCAAAGGATAAACTGATTTCTAGCCCTTGCATTAGTTTTACTACTAGATATATTTATGGAGATGAGAACTGACGTCGACTAATTATCACCGTCGACACAGTCGATTATATTGACCGATCGCGACAGCCCCAACTTAATGGTTTTTTTTCCAGAAAGACATTTTCACCAGCTTTCAATAATATTCTATATTCATTATTATTATGTGGAAGAATGCAGAGCTGCTGTCAAACTCATTTTAATCCTGGTCCTGAAGCTGACACTTGTCCTCTTTCCCCCTTAGTTGTCTCTTCCTCACATCTCCAACTACATGTCTAAACACTGGGGTGAGCAGAGAAGCATCAGTCTCAGATCTGTTCAGAGGAGGGAAGACAGAAATTGAAACAATCTCAGCCATTTAGAAAAAAGTGCTGCTGATCTCTGGCATATTTGAGTACTGTGATAACTTCCTTCTTCATATGTTGGACCATTAACTTTTTACCTCGAAGAGGACCACTATGTGCACCACAGCAGATGAGGAGGCGTTTGTTTGTTTCAAAAGAGTACATATGAGTAGGCCTATAATAGAAACTGTGTAGTCCCAACTTCCAACAAGGATAGTAAAATTTTAAAGGGGACATATGACAAGAATCTGACTTTAAGTGCTATAATCGTGTCCCCAGTGCATCTACCAAACCAGAAAACGTGAAAAAGTACAACCCAGTTACTTTGTTTTGGTAAGCCTTTCTCTGCAAGCTTGTGAAAAAAAAGCAATTCGCTCCCCTTGTGACATTGCTGCCCCCTGAATCTGTATGTTTCCACCCACGGCCCAACCACTTTTTTTTTTTTTCGCAAGTAACAACGGTGTACCGGCAACACTGATGCTGGAGAGCAGCTGTCCTGCACAGTTAACGTAACCCTGATCAAACACGCTTGTCTTCAGGATTACTAAAGCTATGTGCAGGAAGGTGAGTGGCTGAGTGACAGAAGCACTCATGATATGTCTCAGCTATGTAAACATTATCACTGATCTGTTAACGGCTATAATAGTATGGCATCTGAGCCACTAAGAACGCAGTGGTGTAATTTTATTTATGAAGGGGATGTGTCCAGATAAATTCATATACCAGTGCAAGACATTTTATACCAAACTGCTTTGCACGAGGGTCAGTAAAACAGGATTTGTACAGAAGTTGATTCTCAACGATGGATAGATACCAACTGTTCATGATCCAATTTCATACATATTTTGTGATGTTTGCAAATTGTCTTTGTGAATATGTTTCGTTAGCACATTGCTAATGTACTGTTAAATGTGGCTAAAGTTACGGAGACCATGTCGATATTTTTATTTTCACCCTGATAACGCTTCCAGTCTGTATAATTCATAAATGCATGATTTCCATTCTTATGGACTAGTTGCACGTGGCCGCCATGTTGGATTTCCAATCAGCGAGTGTACGCTTAGATATTTCCGTTTTTGATTTATGCCAGTGCAGACTTCCAGGGAAAGACGAAAAATTATCTCTTATAGTTGTTTATAGAATCTGTTACATCACTTAAAATACTACTAATATATGTATATTACAATAAATTGGCCAATGGCATTTAAAGGGATGCATGGGTTAGATTAATGAATGAACTCATGGGGCATACACATTTACAATGACAATAATCCTACTGTAATACGATTAGAGTTGTTTGCATAAAATGCCTCGTGAACACTCACACGTTTGTCCTCCAATAGGCTACAATTTATCTCCATAAATACCATTTTCTCAATTCTGCGCATTTTTTCTCTTACATATGATCTCTACATATTTTACATGCTTTCTTTGTATCATCTTTTTAGATAAAAGCAGGGCTGTAAAAAGTCTTTTAATTTACATTAAACAGACATACACTTTATTATAGGTAGGGCTAAGTTTGTTTTTGCTGCTTAGACCAGACAGATAATGATTCATGCAACAGATGCTCTTTCTCGTCTCACTTGAACTAAATAAATGCAATAATTAATAGAAATGCACAGGGGATATTCAAACACTGAAAATTATATGCATTTAAATGACATTGGCTACTAATAATACAGCGATTATAATGTTATCAATTAAAGTTACTAAAGCATGCATTGAGTCCATATCATGTTCCCATGTTTATTTATGTCTCTGATGAGGATTGATACTTGGGTTGACAATGGCAAACATTATATCATCTTTAGGGATCACCGCTGAGCCTGAACCTCAAAATCAACAGGAGAAAGATTGAAAGATCCCGTATCTCCACATATCTGTATGATACGAGGGTCTGAGAGTAACAGAATTTCAATTCTCTGCATGTACGTGCTGTATATATGGTAGAATTGACAATAAAGCTGACTTTGACTTTGACTTTGACTATCTCGTAAACTGATGTTTTCTTTGGTATCTGATAGACCACCATTTTCTCTTTATCTTCTCTTTAATTAAAAAGAAAACATTCATTATATCTGGCCAAATTTCATATTTAAGTTTCTTCTTGCACCAAATGCAAGCGTTGATAAGACTGGAAGGGCATGAGGGAAGTAATCATGCACACACTCACATCGCCGCAGCTCACCGGCGCCATCTTGTACATCAGTCTCTCCAACAGTGTATAGCTTTAGCCACATTAGCTGTGCAACACGCTATCAAACTTATTCAGAGTCAAATGTTAGCAAACATCCACAAAATACATGCCTTACCTACGTGATCCGACATTCTGCATCACGTACCATTTGTAATGATCCATTTTGGAGAGTGATATTTGCTGTGTGAGCTTCTCCTGTATTATTTATTCCTCAGTGTATTGGAATCACGAGCTTGGGGGCGGGGAGCACAAGCTCATTTGCATTTAAAGGTACACATACCAAACCATTTTTCCCGCCCAAAAATAGGAAGTTAAACATGGTATAGTAAAAAAGCCATTGAGTATTTTGACCTGAAACTTCACAAACACATTCTGGGGACACCAGAGACATCTTGTAAAAAGGGGCATAATAGGTCACCTTTAAATCACCTACACTGTGCAGAGTAGCCAATGATCCCCTGAAGAAAATGATTTAATAAACATACTAAATACCGTCTCAGTGGAATAAATACATAAAGTTCTGCGATGGTTAGACTCCAGGGGTATGCAACAAAAACGATCATATTATAAGATCAATAGAAGTCAATGGGAAGTCCCCACAGAAAAACAAATGTGTTTACAGAGAGAAGAAGGATCAGAGTGCAATATTTCCCTGCAGTGCTCTCTGTTTGTCAGAGATCCAATTCTCTCAATCACACATAGTCTTCAAGGGCTTGAGGGCTTATTACGAAATCAGAATTCATAGGTCATCAAAAAAGGCCAAAATGTTCCTCAGCAGTTACTTCAGTTGAGTGATACTCTATCTTTCATGATCACTCTACAGTAACAAACTTATAAAACTTCACAATATAATTCAATAATTATACTTCGAATTATAAAATTATAATTATAAAAATGCATCATGTGAGCTGACCTACATGTGGTTTCATTCAGGTTCATAACCTCGTAGCACAAACAGTGAGGGCAATTTACACCATAAATGGAGGGTTGGAGTTTATTCAAATCCCTATATTTCTAGTGCTAATAGGCTCCTTAGCAAGCGGCACTTATAGACACCTTACAGAAGGCCTGTTGACACAGAATGCTTTTTTGTATTTCACTGTACTGCTTTTCTAGAAAGTGAAAGTCGTGACGTATTGTCAAGTATGGTGACCCATACTCGAAATTGGTGCTCTGCATTTAACCCATCCCAAGTGCACACACACAGCAGTGAGTAGTGAACACACACACACACACACACACACACACACAGTGAACACACACTCAGAGCAGTGGGCAGCTACTGCGACAGCATCCGGGGAGCAATTAGGGGTTAGGTGTCTTGCTCAAGGGCACATTAGTCGTGGCATCGAAGGTGGAGAGAGTGTTGTTTATTCACAATCCCCACCTTCGTGGGAATCGAACCGGCAACCTTCACGTTACAAGCCCAACTCCCTCACATTAGGCCACGACTACCCGATTTCTAGTATTCTATGTTTAAAAAAGGTGCATTCATATCCTAATCCTAATTTTCGTCACTATTCTGACCTGTAAAATGCATTCACGTGATCGTAGAACTCGTAATCATAACTTCAGACTCGTAATTTTCTGTACCACGCGACCAATGCAGATTAATTTTGGAGTTAGTAGTTCGAATCCCGTTTTGTGCCGAATTTCGACTCCTTGCCAAATTATTACCCTAATCCTAACTCCTCCCTCACAACTAATCCTAAACCTACCAACACTAGGGGGGTAATAATTTGGCGGGGATAGGATTTCGGCACAATACAGGTGACATCAACAGCTCCAATTTCAGCGTCATGTGCTGCATTCACGCCACCGTGTAAATTACCATGACGTTAGAATTCGGAGCTGTTTACATCCTCTGACTGGTAATTATACATTTCCATAGGTGCTTTCACGCCAAATCGTAATTACTGTAACTATGAGATTCTGGCTAGTAAAAAGCGTTCACATCCTTATAGAGCTCATATTGACCCTTCGCACGCAGTTTGATTGACAGGCGGTCTGACCAATCATAACCCTGAATCCCCCTTTTTGTCTGACAAAGCAGTCAGGGGAGTTAGTAGACTAACGTTGGTGAACTTGAACTTCAAAAATTGTGTGTACTCACGACTTTCAGTGCTTGAAACAACATTCCTTCTGATGTCCATTCATGTTTATTTGATGCTATAAATGAATAGTATGAAGAGATGGTTGGTTCACGAGCCGCTTGAAGGACAGTGAGCTGTCACGGCACATTAAAGAGACACTATACGGTATTCATTGTTTAAATTTCTTTAAAAAATTACGATATATTAAATATTTGGATTAATTTAGACGTCGATAGAGGTGTCATAGAAACCTCTCAGCTTACAAACTGTAATTAGGAGCTAAATGAGGACGGGAGCGCTTTTTATGAGCCAGAATCTCGTAGTCACTGTAAATATGGCGTGAACGCACCTGTATTTATGGTAATTACGCCATGCCGTAAACACAGTATATGCGCTAGACAGATATGAGGATGCACTCGCATCTAGCATCTTTTGCAGAGTATCGTGGATGACGCCAGTGGCGGACTGGGACAGTAAATCAGGCCGGGAATTTGACTCCACCCCAGGCCACCTCTGCTGCTGCAGTCACCGCCACCAAATTCATGTGTCCATCAGCCTGCTAAACTTATAGGGTAACCCTGTTAGTTGATGTAACAGGTAGACGACCATTCATAATATGAATGGATAAATAAAGAAACCCTCAAAAACTCACTAGGAATAGATCATCTATACTACCACACCAAAGACAAATATAAAATTGGCTTACAGATTTTAAGAAGGGATGATAAAAGATACATATTCACATGTTAAAATATTTATATTTTATATATTTCCAATGCTCTATGTGCTAGTTTGTCATTAAGATGCACTTTTAAAACTTCTATCATTATATATTTGTATTTTTTTTTTATAAAGAATAGATTTTATCTATTGTAAATTGCTTCGGATGAAAGCGTCCATCTGCCAAATGATTAAGTAAATATTAGGGGTTATTAGAGTTCAACTTTTTCACGGTTCGTTTTTTTTTTTTTTTTTTTCATTGTTGTTGTTGTAATGTCTGGGAACCCAGAATGTTCATCCTTCAACAGAAACATATATTTACTGAACCCTGATTGTTTTACGTGTTATTTATAGTAAACCATATTACAGATGCTTTGTCAGATTTAAATTGAACAGCGGACCGTCCGAGCGCGTGGAGAACCGAGTGTGGAGAACCGAGCGGATCGATTTTTTTTCCACCCCTAGTAAATATTAAGTAAATGTAATTCTGGGAACATGGCTGGGATTTTGTCTGTGGCCAGGGCTTTTCTCCTTTTTATGCGTTCCCTCTCTGCTCCTCCTTTGCATTTACGCGCCATTTTTTTGCACTATTTTTCCAAGATAAAGCCCGCCTCTGGATAAAGCCAATTAGGCAGTGCTTCGCTGATGTTGGGTCATGTGGTGGTGTCGTTTTCACTCCGAATTAATTCGCAGTTGCACACCAGCCTATTGCACGTCAGTCTGATCGACAGCACAGCGGCAGGCCAGAATGACCATCAGGCCACCGGGAAATGTCCCGGTGCTCCCGATGGCCAGTCCGCCCCTGGATGACGCTGCGCTCTAAAACGTCTTTAAAAGTTTCACCTTAAAAAAAAAGGGTTGGGCTCTCTAGACCTTGCAGTGTTTCATCCCTCCAATCCCTAAATGTGAATGGCCGCTAAGAACGTTCTAGTTACAATCACTCAGTCTGACAATCCTCCACCTGTGAGATTCACACACAGGATGAATAGGTGAACAATTCTATGAATTTGCGATCTAGCTTTTGCATACAAACAGAGGAGAAATTTCCAATGCGTCCATTGAGCGCCAAAGAAATTAGCTGTCATATTGTTCGCCTGCCAGTAAAATGGAAGGGGATGGACACGTTTGGAAAACACTTGTGCATGAAAAAACAAATGTGCATGAAAGGACTTTGTCTGTTTTGAAATCTCCATCAAATCCTGTCAGAACAACAGGGCACAAAGTCATCAATCAAATACAGACCCGGTTTTTTCACATTCTTCTACTGTGTGACTCTCCATACAGAGACATCATTCAAAATAAGACAGTTTGGAAGCAGGGAGCAAAAGGAAAACACGAGGAGACGATGCTGGCTGATTAAGAGAGCGACTTGGCAGAGGTTCGTTCACCACAGCCAAGCTGACCAGAAATCAGCACACGCTTCTCTATCGACTGTTTCTTTTGTGTCTCATTTCTGCTTTCTCATATCCATACATGGCCGCAAATGCTTGCTCTGTGTGTTTGGATGAGAGGGAGAGTAAAGGCGATGGTGTTATACTCCCTACGTGCTCGGAAGCCTCATCTTTCTTCATCTGCTATTGTTTTCAGTTGCACAAACGCAATATCCTCTTGCACACACTCTAGTTTCATTCATTCCCGGGGCAATGTGAAACACGATTGGAAAACGGTTATTCCACTGCCCTGATCCAAGTTGAAATACAACAGTCAAGTTAGACCATCACACTGTTAAAAAATTATTGTAAATTTTACAGTATAATACTGGCAGCTGGGTTGCCAGCCAGTTACTGTAAAATGTACAGCAGTACTGTAATTTAATTTACAGAATTTCCCTGTATTCTCTGATTACAGTAAATAACTGTATTTTTTAAAATGATGAAAGGTCAATTTACAGCAATATTCTGTAAATTTGAGTCAAACCAACATGTGAGTTTACAGCAATATGCTGTATTATTAAAAAACAGCCAGCAGCTGTAAAATAATGGTGTAATTTTTTACAGCAATTCATTACAGCTTGTCTTTGAGACACAACAATCATAACCTCTCACTAACACATTCACTCTCATCCACTCCTGATTCTAATCCTGCAACATCTGTTCATCTCGAGAGGAAGTCTCTATAGCAACTCCTCTCGCTCCATGTCTTCAGGGACAAGATGACAAGAAAGGGCGCGGCACTGTAATTTTTCATTTACAAAACATACAAACTTTGATTTCTTGCTTCACAATGTCCCTTTGCAAGCATATGCAACCCATATGCAATTTCTAAGACCATTGAGAAATATGGTAATTCAAATGTCTATTTATTCTCATTATTCCTTTAGAACTTTAACATCAAAGAGCAAAATTAAATTGTATTTGTCACATTGTCAGTCTGTTTAAACATACTTTCATCCAAATTGACATATTAATATAAAAATAATATATTAAAAGAGTTCAAAAGTTTGGGGTTAGTGAGATTTTTTTTTTTTTTAAAGAAATTGTTACATTTAAGTAAGGACACAGGATTCAATTAATCAAGAGACAGTAAAGACTTTTACATTGCTGCAGAAGATTGAGTTCAAATATTCTTTTGAACTTACTGTTTTATTACTGTTTTTTTTAAAGGTAATTAAATGCAGCTTTGGTGAGTGTAAGAGACATTTATACGGACCATAAACTTTTGAACAGTAGTGCATATTTTATATTGCCAACATATGAGTGAAAAACTGAATTTTACACACACACACACACGTCTCTCTTTTTCTTTAATAACTGAAACTGAGATAGAAGTTTTAAATTCATCTGAACAAAATCTTGATGTTAGAAAAAGTATCCAAGTCCATGTTATTTCTTGATTACCCAGTAACATTTACATCTAAGCTGATGGGTTTTTTTTGGACACCTTCTTTCCTTTCCAAACGATCAACAAGAAAGTGCATGTAACTGCATTTTAGCTCAGCAGGTATAATAAACGACACAAATCAAGTACTGAGACGAAAGCAAGAAGTGTGAATAAGATTTAGTGCTTTTTGCACTGGGGACATGTTAAGTGTAGTTAGGTATGAAAATTCAGTGTTTAGCTGAGCTCTAGACCTCTTACAGAGCCGCAGATGATTTGTGAGCACTGCTATAATTAAAATGTCAGGGTGTTGGAGGAAAAATTATGCTGCATGTTGGAACAAGATAGTTTCACGAAACCGATCAAGACAAAGTACCTTAGTAAATCAAAAAGAGGGTGACAGTCAGCTTTAAAAAATTGCTGATAATGTATGTGCTGCACAGAATGGAGTGACAAATTATCCACTACAGGAGAGCTCAGACACATGCTGTAAAACACTCAAAGCACCAAAACGCCCTCTGCTGGTTGACACACAAACACAAAAGTAGGGGAAAATAAATAAATGAATATGTATATATATTATATTATATATGAATAGAAGTCATTTTAATAGTAGAAAAACCCCTCTGCAACAAGCATGGAATGACATGGACAGGAATGACAGAGGTAAAAAAAACATTATTTTGTATAAACAACGTTTATTATTACATTTATTATAAGAGTTCTATCAAAAAAGACAGACATAAATGTGACAAAAAGAACATAAATGTGCATAATCAATTACAAGAAACTGCCAGACAGAATCAATCAGAATTATTAACAGGCACATTTTGGTAGCAATGTTTGCATGGTTGACAATGCACTTTTGGTAAGAGGCATTGTGTATACACAAACAAATAATAACCAGCATAAAAATGTGGCAAAAAAAAAAAAAAAAAAAAAAAAAAAATCTGAGAAGTGAAATACCTGAAAGCCATTATGTTTCAGAAATTCCATAGCCATGACTGAAATGAACAATTCTGAAATTGAAATTTTTTTTAAAAAAGCATTTCAGTCTTTTAAACAATTCTATCGTAACCATACTCCTGAGCCAGTATATACATACCTACATAAATAGAGATATACAACTAAAGCCACATTTAACCCAACATATATTGCTTTAACATTCAAATACCTTAAGATTTACATAAAGACCCAGTTCTCATAAATGCATTACCAATAGAAACCAAAAAGATCTTCTGGTACACAAACAGCATAATGCAAAAACGGTAGTTCATTCTCACAATAGCCTGTAGAGTTTGAACTCAGAGTAAATACCAGTGTATAAAACTTGAACTGTATAATTCACCTTCGTGACCAATAAAATTACAAGCTTTTTGTACGGTTCATAAACTTATGTAAACACTTTGTTTCTCTCACCAAACAACATCAGACTGTTAAACTGTGTGCTTGCCTTGCTGTCGGCAAAGAGACGACAAAGCACAGACTCTTCTGGCCCTCATTCCTAATAGCTGGGTGGACACCTTAATATTAAACGACAAATATGACAAGTTTAATTTAGACTAACAGATAATATTTATCAATGCGACACAGTCAGTACACTCTTAAGATCGTGATGATTACGAAGCCTACGCCTCTTTTTTAAAAAGAGACCATTGATGATAAACAGCACTAACCAAAACAAAATAGAAAAATATATGCATGATTTAAATATTTCATCAAGAAGGTGGCAGGTTATGGAAAAATTCCAGTGTTTATTACACAAAAAAAAAAAGAAAAAGAAAAAGAAAAAAGAAGCAGCCCAGCAGGGGTCACTGTTACATAGTTGGGGGCCTGTCAAATTCAGTAATTAAGTCATCCAGCTGAGACCATTTCCTGGCTTCTTTATAAGAGGGAAAATACAGCAACAGGCTTAATATGGGGCTGGAAAATTGGCTGTAATGTCTCACTCATTTAGTCAAGAAGGTAAATTGCAGGATGAATTGATTTCAAATGGAAGATGAAACCCACTGCCTTTCATTCGCTCTGTACTTTCATAGTCTTGTTTTTTTTTTTAAACCACACAATTGATTTACAAGCATGATTTTGTTTGACCATAAAGTATGAGAACATCTTAAGACTTCGAATCAGATCAGAGAGGCAACAAGATTTCAGTCCGCTTTTTCCAGAAGATGAGTGAATGATTTTGTACGCCTAATCGGTTTATGCAAAGATAACATTATTATGACTAGCAATTGATTGTCTGCTTTTGCACAAGAATCATTCTAGAAGGAAGAGAGACAGCAAACACATATGTTGAGTTTCTGACCCCAAATGAGTAGGAAACCTACATTCTTTTGGGGTCAGAAACTGTTGCACCCACAAACAGGGCTCTAAATGGGCTCTTCATTGAGCTAAACATGAACACATCTCAATTTTCAGGCAGTTTACGTGCAAAACAGGAAGGCGATTTTTCATTTACTACAGACAACCAACGCAGAAAGTATGCCATTGAGATTATGCTTGTGACGGCTGCATAGATGCTTTAAAAATGCTTAAATATGTCTGTTCTCTTTAGCGTAATGCAACAATGCTCCCATAGGGAAAAAAAACAACAACAACAGTATAAACAGCATCTTTATGCTCAGGTGAGCGGTGTATTGTGTTTTCCATGTCCAGACCAGCTGAACAATTTCCCACAATGCTCAGCACCCGTGACCTCACAACCAGAGGGGAGTGTATAAATACTTGTAACATTAACAGAGTTTGACACAAAGTCAAGCCATTGCAATACTATGTAGGTAGCAATTCAGAGCCATTTCTGAAACTGACAGCAAATTTGAAATCTAAAAGAGCTCATTATTGTGCCTGACCTTTGACATTAAATTACGTACACAAAGATGCTAATAATAAATCACAATAGAACAATGGTAAAACATTAAAAGGGATAATTCACCAAATTACAATTCTGTCATGATTTACCTTCATGACGTTCCAAACTGTATGACTTTATTCCTTTATTCTGCAGAACGCAAAAAGATATTCTGAATTTTTTTGTTTGTTTGAATCCCATTTACTTTTTTGGTCCATATAAAGAAGAAAAAAAAAAAAAAGTCAGTCTTACAAGTTTGGAAAGTCATGAAAGTGAGTAAATGAGGACAGAACTAATTTTTGGGGGTAAACTGTCCCTTTAAAGCAGCCAAACCCTAGTGTAGAAGTTCACTGGCAGTTCAAGGCTGGGTCATTCAGCCATGCCCAGATTTTGATCATATGTTGAGGACTTCTCGGATGGACCAGCATCAGGCTATTATAGGCACAGGCATTATTGCGATATTTCTCCTCAATATCAAAAGTCCTGAAGCCTTTGTGCTTCTCAGGCGCGAGCCCCAGTTTCCTAAGGCACATACCTGTGTAGACATCATCAATAGGGTAGAGGGGCACCGACCTCGAGACGTTATGAAGTTTCTCGACGAGCTGTCCCGAGAACAAATAACCACCCCCGCCCGCATACGCAGGGTACGTTCCAACAAACACACTCTCCGGGATAAAATACTTGACCTTTTTGTCCCTGTGTGGACCAGCATTGTTAATCACATCCCCTACGAACAGTTCCTTGGCTTTGGTATGAGAAAGCTTGCTTAGGAAATCTATAATGCGGATGGTGTTAACAAAAACGTCATCATCTCCCTTGAAGATGTAACTGGCTCCAGGACAGCGGGTGCTCAGCCATTCGAGGAAAAGCACCTCCTTGATGGTGAGGTTGAAGAAGGTGTCCCTAAAGTTCCATTGGAGAATATCTCTATGCATTGCGCTCTCATGGTGGAGCATCACTGAGAGATCAGGGAAGTAGTCTTCCATGGCTGCGTTTCCAAGAAGGAACACCGTAACGACTGTTCTGTTTGCAAGGCGACCAGCTTTGCCCCATGACTCGCGGATTGCTTGACGACGATCGAAGTGTGGGACTAAAGATTTAATCGCTAGGAGGAGGAACGGTTGGTCTTTGCATATGTTCGGCTGGTCCATCACAATGGGATAGGACCTGCATCGCATATAAAGCAGGAAGTCTTTGAAGCGATCCGGTAAGGAGTTGAAATCCTTGATTTGGGTTCTCACCCTGAAGTCTGGGTCACAGGAGTCCAGACTGACCGTGTCGTTGAGCCAGTCTGGAAATTTATCAATCGTGAAGTTGAGCTTTTCTAGGTTGGGATTGTTAATGTAGTTCAGCTGTTGCTGCTGGCGATTCCAGTAAGCATTACTGGGAAGATCTTTTGCCCAGAAGCGCCTTGAAGGAACCAGATGCTTATTTTTGTTACCGTCGCCCTTTCCAGCATTGCGAGAGACCTCCACCACGATGAAGATAAACACCATTGTCATCATCAACATGACCTTCACCTTCCTCCGAGGTCCCTGCATGGTGTCAAACCTCCCTGCCTGAACAGCAGAGACAAACAAAAACAAAACAAAAAACATTAGGGGAATGTTAAGAACCACTCTCAGAGCTCAACTCAACTCAAACATAGTTTATTTAACATTTGATGCTGGTATTATAGGGATACTGTATTTGTACCATATATCATTAAATCTGGGGTAAGCTTTTTTTTTTTTTTAAATGAAGGCTTTTATTCAACAAGGATACATCAATTCTGATAATGATTGATCAAAAGTGACAGTAAAGACATTAATAATGTTACAAAAGATTTCCATTTCAAACAAATGCTTTTCTTTTGAACTATGTATTCAAATAATGCTTCATAGTTTCGCAAAGATATCAAGCAGCACAACGGTTTTCAACAAATAATAATATTATTTCTTGAGCAGCAAACCAGCATATTAGAATGATTTCTGAAGGATCATGTGATACTGAAGACTGGAGTAATGCTGCTGAAAACTCAGCTTTGCCATCACTTGAACACATTTTAAAAAGAAAACGGTTATTTTAAATTGAGATAGTATTTCACAGTATTTAGGGTTTATTGATCAAGTAAAAAGCCTTGAGCACAAGAGACTTCATTTAAATAACAGAATTATCCAAAAAGACTGGACCTTACTACTCTGACAAATAATATTTTATTTTCTCTAAAAGGCATCTCATGAGATCATATCTGGGCAAACTGCATATAAAATTAAAGTTTTCAGTTTCAGTTATTTTTCACCTTCCTTACTTCTACAGTTTCCATTTCCTAGCATAGATTCTCTTTCACCAGATCCGTTTAGCTGAAAGTTTCAACAGGTTTTTACTTAACCACAAGCTACAGAAATGTGTTGCAAGTAACCACAACTCATTCTGTTTGGATGACAAAACATGCAAGTCAAGTAGATGAACTATTAGTACGCAGTAGACACAAAGACATCAGTTCCTTGAAGTACTCGGCCCCATTTCATGTTTGGCTGTTAATTTTAGACCATCAAGCTAAAATTAAACCATGTGAACCTCTTTAGGTTTAACTCTATATGAGAGTTAATTACTACATTGCTACCTGTGCCCGTTTACAATCACTAGATTATAAAGAACACTTTATTTGGATGCCTTGGAGTAACTTTGTCTTTAGACATTTAAATCTGTTACTGAAAAAGGTTAATATCAGTACTTCCTCCATTTACTCTGAACATGCCCCATCCACCTGTCCTCATTTTGTTGCTTTTGTCTCCCAGCAACCCCTCTGCTCTGTTGCACATGGTTTCTCTCATTTATTCAACTCCACATTCTTCAGTTTAGCTTACATTCTTATGCTCTTTCTCTCTTGCTGCTCCACCTTGGCCCACTTTCCTTTCAGTCTTTTCTCATTCTATGTATATCCCACACCACAACACTAAAGGGATACCAGTATAAGGCCCAGTATCACCAATAGAATAGAGCTGTATCCGAGTGCAGAGCTAGTCTGGTTTTACACATATGGGATAAAGGACTAAATTTAGAGTAGCCGCATGGGCCAGCTGGCCTCTGGGATCAGTGGTGACTTAAAGACTAGTACATATGTGCCAAATGTCCTTGGTTTCATTCATTTCTGAATAAAAATATAAACTACATAAAACACTTGCTTCTTGTTTTAAGTGACATATGATTAAATATTATATACACAATACAAGTTCAACGTCAATTTAAAATACTTGTCATTTACGATTATTAAAATGTATTCCATTATATAAATATCAGCATTTTATTTTGCTATCGTCAGTCACCTTGCTCTCAAAATATCAGCAGTGGACAAGCGAAAAACCATAATAAAATTCAAAATCAGTCAATAAGACAACAATTGATACAATCAAAATGTATCAATGAAATAATTACTTGGGCCAAAGCGTGTACATGTTTACCTGTGCACGGGTGAGACTGGAGGATCCAGGTGTAAAGTACTCGGGTGCTAGCAATTGTTTTTAGCCCATCCTGACAAACTAGCAGAGCGAGTCACGGAAACAAGGACGATGTGGCAAGGAAATCCATATCTGTGGAGAAAGAAATACAGACATGTTTTGTTGCTGCTGCTGCTGCTAATGCAATAATGGTTACATGGTAGATTTGGGTGAACATCAGAGCCTGAAACAGCAAGAGTAAACAGAGTGTGTTCACACATTAGGATAAGTCCAGGTGGTCTGTCCTAGCCAATTATTTGTTGGCCTTGGTGGAATTAATCGGTGGAGAGAACAAATATCAGTTTTATCTTTGAATGACTGAAGAATCAGGTGCATCTACTACTTTTCACAAAAGGTACAGCAAGCTACAAGCTAAATACAAATGATAAAATTATTAACAAAACCTTCCAAGAAAAAAAGTTGTCACACTCTCTTCAGCTGTGAATACAGAAGTGGTAAAAAGTAATGGCTGGAGGAAATATGTTTATAATGACCCTATAGGTCAATAATATATATAATATAATATAATAAAATATATATGAATGAAGAGTTCAGACGCAAAAGCCGCCAAACGCCACCTCTAAAAAATAAATAAAAAAGGAGATGATCTTGAGCGAATGCTCTCCACTCATAGTATACGTTCATCAAATCCGCTAAATCCCAGTATCAGCCCATTCAGAAATAGTTCATTGGCAGAAACCGCTAAACGCCACTTCCATTTGTCAGAAAAAGCCTCCAAGTTCACCAATCGGAAGATGTAAATCGAATCATTCGATTTGAAGATGAATGACGGAGTGCATGTGTGCCGGCTTTCAATTGCTGAGCAGCAGGAGATCATGTTTTGTCCATCGTTACAACGGCAGTGACAGGATTTCGTGAGTAGCAAGTAGTTTAGTAACTTCACAACTTCTTGTTAAAAGACGCCCGGGGCAAAAAATACTTTAGAAGGCACTCATCACTTTTAAGTGCAACACCCGCAATCCAGGCATTCAGAACATTTTCTCCTACCTAGTTCACTTATGGTCAGAGAGAAGCTGTAAGCTCTTAGAGTCCCCAGGAGGTGAGGTCTCTTATTAATAATTAAACTATATTTGCTGTGTAAACAATGAACTGAATCTCTCTGTGCCTCACATCACCAGACTAAACACTTCCTTTAAATCCTTTAAGAAGCCCTTTACAAACCGTGTAACTCCAGCTGGATTGAAAAGTGAACAGACATTGCATCTACAGTTGTGAAAATTTTCCTGATTTGTAAAACCAACTATATACAAGTTGGTCTGTTAACCATCTTGCTTTCTTTTTGGTTCGTAAAGGCAGCCGACACAGTGGACAATTTCCACAGCAGAAACCATAGCAGCTAAGTCAATGGCAATGACAAGTAGGACTATACAACACGGGGTGGTAGATATTTTGCGATACTGCTATATATATAAGGATTTGATGTTAGAGCATTTTTTACTGCATTTTGCACAGGTATCAGCAGGCACGACTGATTTAAATTTTTTGACATGTGAGAAAAGGTTAAGAATGTGAATGTAATGAGAAATAACAGAGCGGGACACGTTCTGAACAAGTCAGAACAAGAAAGAACCCATCATGATGTTAGACAATGCAAAGCAGAGTGGAGTTGATTACAGTTGCCAAGCAACATCACGACTTAATGCATTAACACAAAATTCACCTGATGTAAGAATTATGTCGCTATATTAGTCTTTATATTCATAAAATGTTATTAGTTTTCCTGTCTTTACTAAGTTTTTGAATCTTTAATCATGAAGCGGTTACTGTACTGATGCTTTTGCAAATTCCAAATAAAAAGAAACATATTATTTTAAGTATCTAATTCACTTATATTTTGCCATTGAAAACCCCCAGCAAAAGTAACCCTATTTTATATATGGATCAACTAGTAGTCACCCAACAAAAAAGTACAAAAGTAAACAAACCAAAGTCCTTATGATCATAAAACCCAACAATATGCAAACTTATCAACATGACATAGGCTAAATAGGAAAATAGGCAGTTTTGGTTAGTAAATGTCTCAATGGTTTCCTGCTCTCAGTTGCCAATTTATGTCTTTATCCATTTTTTAAATATGGTTCTCAAACCATGTTTACCCTCAATGCAAGTGTTGGCTCCTTACTAATTTGTCAAATTTCTAACCAAGCGACAGATGAATTCGTAGAAATATGCTCATGAACCCTTTTAACACCTGAAGTATGTATATTTTGCCATCAAAAAATGCTAAATACAAAAAATAAAATGCAGCCCACCATATAATCGTTTTTGACTACTGCCTGTAACACTTTAAGATCAGACCTGTGACCCAGCAATGGAGAATTGCTTTTCAAATGTCACAGCAGGACCAGGATTTGCATACATAAGTGAGAAATGAGCCAACTATATTTAGCTCCAGTTCAGGTTAAAACCACTGTCGATTACTCATCCATTCACTGATGGTAATCTCTAGGTGTGACTTTCAGCCCACTGCCGTTTTAGGCGATTAAACTCATACACGAATAAAAATGTTTGGGGCTAAACAAAAAGTAAACTGGTCACTGTGATGAACCATCTTAGCTCAAGTGCATGGCGAGTCGGAGACCATAAATTTACACAGTTTTGTGGAATAAATATTAAGAAAGGGTCTCTCAAACAAAGGTTGTAGACTCATCTGTGTATAGAGATCAAACACCCGCAGTACATGATCAAACACTCAAAGACCAAAAAAATAATAATAATAATAATGACATGGAAAACCAGGCTCCAAAATTTACTCAAACAGAGAATGTCCCCAAACTTAAGACCTTCACTACCATTCAGAAATTTGGCGTTGGTAATATTTGCTTTTAATGTTCTTGAAAGTTTGTTTTGAATCTCTTTTGCTCACCAAGGCTGCATTTGTTTGATTATATATACAGTAAACGCAGTAATATTGAGAACCATTTCAAATAACTTTTGAAATGCATTTTAAAATCTACTTCATTCCTGTGATGGTAAAGCTGAATTTTTTCCGCAGCCATGATAGAAACCGGTGATTTTTCTATTCATCAAAGAATCCTGGGTGTAAAAAAAAAAAAAAAAAAAAAAAAAAAAAGTACTTTCAAAATAACAGCATTAATTTGTCTTTAAAGTCCCTTTTGACCAATTCAATGCATCCTTGCTAAATAAAAGAATTTATTTATTAATATTATATTATATTATATAAAACTGACCCCAAACTTTTGAATAATAGGGATTATATACGAAGGAAGAAATAATAAAAATGACTTTTGTTCTTTCAAGTATGCAGCTTGAGAACATGGAACAAAAACCTCATCTTTCCTTTAACAGTCCAATACATCTGAAATCTTTTCAGAGCAGATTTCCTGGAAGAGAATGAATTCTCTATCACAGCTAATTGTCTGGATCAGATGTTTCCCATGTGGCAGCTAAATGAAACAAGTAACCAAACAAAAGGACATGAAAGGGGCGAGGGTTCTTAAAAACATATCCTTGGAACGTTGCTGCATGCCAGGAAGGTCCCACCCTCACCCCCGCCCCCGCCAACAGTCCTTACAAAACTGTCAACATGCTTTCCGTTTTCTGCAGAGTTCTCTCAAAGGAGAAGTCTCTACACCTTGAACACATCCAGTAGTTTACTTTGAAAATGCTTAGGTTTAAAAACAGGTAGAATGAGGCAGGCTAACACCCCCTTCGGGGAACAAGTGTACCATGAAGGGCAATCCTTGAGTCATTATGGAAATCTAAACAAGTGAAAAGGGATTTACCCTATTTAGTCAAAAAAAACCCCATTGACGTATAAGAGCACGACCCGATCTTCCTACCTCTCCTGCTCACCATGCACAATGACTTCAGAAGCACAAGAAGAGAAAAATGTGCTCCTGAATGTGATACTTACAATACTTCTAGCATGTTTTTGGGGTCATACAGATGTATGAAACTAAAAACAACATTACAAAACATTCAAGAAAGAATATCAGTAAACCAAGAAACCATTTCAGTTTTACCTCTCAAAACAAAGGGTTGTGCTAAGCTCAAGTACAGACCTGATGAAGACTACATTCCCCAAGAACATGCAATCTCTTTATGATGCAGCTAACATTCTACACACTATAGTGAAAATCAGACAGGAATGAACCTCATTCTGACAACACAGTGAAAAACACTTGTTAATAAAGGAGGGACAGGCTGTAAATGGTTACCATTAACATGGATACATCATGCAATTCAAGGGATCATTCACCCAAGAAATTTAAAAAAAGCTGGTTGCCTAAATGCCAGTTAAGCTTTTGCCAAGGTTCCTAGATTCTGGAATCCACTGCCACTTCAATATATATCTTTTGAGTGATTTATAAATAAAGTTATTAAATCAACATTTATCCTTCTAAACATTAAGTTATTTGAATGACTTCGACGCATGTTAAAGAATTTATTTTCCTTTACACTAGACCACAAAGATGAATATTGTCTGAACCTCTCACTGAGAGAAAAGTACAACTTATCAGTATGTTTTGGAAATATTTCCAGTTATAGTTAAAGCCTAGGCCAACTTCTACATTGAAAAAGCTGTGAATCCTGTGTGTCTTTGTGTGCGCGCAGGTCCTTTATTGGTACTGATGTCTGCTGTCATTCCGCTTGAGACGTGCAGCGCCTTATGATATAAAATGACATCCTGTGCCTAAATTATAGTGTCCAAGCGTCAGCATTGCGATGGATGGAGATATGTTCTGACTAGTAATCTCCCACACATGGGCAGATAACTAATTTTGTCTATTTTTCTTAGCCAATCAGAATCAGTTAACCTGAAGTAATGACGTAGTTAGTAGAATCTGTTAGATTATAATTGTTGAGAAAATGTGAATGTAGACAAGGGGGCCTACAAACTCCTTGAGACTTGAAGCTGGCTTCAACTATTCTTCAGTAAAATTCTCTTCAATTTATTTTTTTTTTAAACTGACACAGTCTTCATTCATCATATCTGGTCTTTTGGGTCTTTAACTGCAAAATTCCCTGACAAATGAATGCTTCGATACATCATCGTCATGCACTCATTTAGAAAGACAAACGTTCCAGTTCATGGTTTCATTTGATATGTCCAGTGTGAACAGCCTCAAAAAGTTGTGCATCAAGACAAAAAAAAAAATGCTCCCAGTGCAGATATGTTGGATGGATTTTTGGTAAATGAGACGCTTGTATTAGTTCTAGACATTGTTGGCCAGTTCGCACAGGTTTTTTGCTTTGAAAAATGCAAGATGCGGGAAGTGGAATGGAGGGGGAAAAAAAAAGCAAGGTCACAAGATGCATCTTTTTTTTTAAAAAGTTGAACAGATTTTAACTTTAGCGCCGCATTTTCAGAATGCCATGCGTGCGAGACACTGCCAAAGACACGACACGAGTGCAACGGTCAAACACATCTGTCTAGTGCATGTTTACAATGGAAAAGTAGCACAGTGGAGACAAAAAACATGCTCTATGTGAACAGCCCCTTAATTGTCCCGTCGAAAAGAGTTTGATTGACAGGCAACCTAACCAATCAGAGCCATTTTGTCCAACAAAAGCTTAGTAAATTAACGTTGATGAATCTGAACTTGAAAAATTGTGTGTACTCAAGTCTTTCCGTGCTTGAAACAAAATTCCTTCTGATGTCCATTCATGTTTATTTGATGCTATAAATGAACTAGTATGAAGAGATGGTTGGTTCACGAGCCGCTTGAACCGAGGAGCTACAGCGATCGGCCACGACACATTAAAGAGACACTATGCGGTATTTATCATTTAAACTTTTTAAAAATTACAATATTTTAAATATGAAACTTTCATATGTTGTCAGTGTCCTCTTTGCTCTGCAATGTATTTTTCACTGTGCGAAAACATGATGTGTGGTGTGAGAGTGCATGGCTTGTTGGGCATAGCAACAGTAACTAAAGGGGGCAGGTCTTTGCGAATGGTCAATTGATTCCTCAAACTTAGCAACACAGCTAAAAGTAATCCTCATAGGTTGGACCTTTTACTGTCTATTGTCTATAGTCTGCACTGGGATGGATGAAATGCAGAGCACAAATTCAGAATATGGGACACCATACTTTGCTACATGTCACTTTTACTCATGTTGTTCCAAACCTGTATGAATTTCTTCTCCTGAACACAAACAATATTTTCGAGAACATTTGTAACCAAACAGTTGTGGGGCACAACCGACTTCCTTAGTATGGGAGATGAAAGGTAAAAAAAAAAAAAAACTCAGTGGTGCCCCACAACTTTTTGGTTACCCATATTCTTCGAAATATCTTTTTTTGTGTTCAGCAGAAGAAAGAAATTCATACTTGGGGTGAGTAAATGACAGAATTTTCATTTTTGAGTGAACTCTCGCTTTAATGTACTCTCGCATAATCAGAAAACTCCTTGATCATTAAAAATAAATGCAAATATTTCACAACCATGCCACGACGGGCCATATTAAAAACCAACCCTTAGCTACCCTGCATGTCTGTTCTAAACAAGTTGGAGTCAGCTGGGTTTTGAATGCAAGAGGATGATGATAATCTCATAATTCTAATTATCTGTTAGCTCTCTTTCAAAAGACAAAAGTGTCAAGTTGTTATGGCATCCTGTCATCTTTGTCTAGATGTGTACATTTCTTAAATGTGTCAGAAAGCCATTTGAGCCATTTGTGTAATAACAAAAAGTTGCTAAAGAGACACTGAATATTGCATATAGCTCTTTAATATTAGAATAGAGTTCTATTCAGTTTCATGACAAAACAAAATCACATGTAAAAATAATTATTAAAGAATTGTTAAACGTTAGAGAAGTGTATTTAAAAACATATATAACGCATTTCCCTTGATCTGACAGTGTGTGCAAGCCAACAATCTGGGTGGGCCAAGGTCCACCCAGGCCCACCCATAGATCCACCCCCATTGCCCTTAGCTGCATTTTCATTATCAGCGTGGTTCTAGGCATTACTGCACATTTTCAAAGATATGGTTTCTCAGTTTTCTGGTATGGCATGTTCACCCAACGCCTACGGCAGTTTGCAAAGTACTGCTCAAAACACCACCCTAACCACATCATAAAAAAGAAAAATATACAAGACACGCAATCATCGTTTATATCTACTGCTTGAGTACACTGAATAGGATGCATAGGATGCCCCCCCCCCCTCTACTTCTCTGAGAAAGGTCACTCAGAATCAAAGTGTCTAAAGAAATTTTCCTGAAAGTGGCCACTGATTTAATCTTTGTCTGCCTTTTTTTTTGCCTCTTCAGGCATTTAGGTTACAAAGCATTACTGATGAAAGCAAACACTTAATGTCATATATATATATATATATATATATATATATATATATAAATTTGACTGACAACTGTAACAACAGATAAAGCTCAGGGGAAAAAGGGAATAGTGTCTGAGAGGAAACAATCAAACGTTTTATAATGAATTCCTGTCAAGGCTGGATTTATTGAGGGGAAGAACAAAACTGGAGGAGTTTATTGGTCATTTAAAGTAGTTACTGAACAGCCAAAATTTGTTTCCCTAAAACTATTAACTGACACTTTGATTAACTCCACACCTGACTGTAAATAGGAGTCCCACATGCAAACTACGAGCAAACAAAGATTATTGCCAGGGTAAAAAGCAACAGATTTGTTATGAGATTAAAGGACATTTAGAAGTTAAACTGAAAGAAGAACGTTCCTTGTTTCATGCCATGAACCCAGGGAGCTGCACTAATATACCAACTGTGAGAGTCAATTCATCCCATGCACAGACACGATTAGGCAGGTCTCAACCTGACGTCAAAGATCACAAGGCTTCGTGCAATGGATAATAGAGAACAGTTGATATCCATCATTATAAACTCTACAATGACAAACAAAACCTGAGTAACATCTAGCATAAATATTTGTATACTCAACATACACCCGTCTGCATTATAAACAGTTTCCACAGACATGCGCTGTCGGTGACTAAAAATAAACTGTTTTGGAGCAATTATTTCTCTGAATCAGCTTACAAGAAGCTTGCATTTCCTGAAGTAGTTTACTATTTATTTGTACCCACCGACCATATGCAGTTCTGACCCCTCATCCAGGTGACGCAGACAAACAACACGCGAACTTTACTTTTAACCGTGAAGATGCTGAAAAGAAAAGCCACACTTAAACTTAAAATTTGTGAAATGAAACCGTTTACACCTTTATTGAAACGAAGCTGTCGAGCAAATAAAAAGGAGCGTTTCCTACTGTTTTAGCGGACCTGCTAACGTCAAAACTCACCCGCACGCGGAGGACCCAGTCTCGCGCTCCTTACGCAACATGAAAGTTATAACCGGAACACAAATCTTTCTACCAAATCTCAGTGGACACCGACCGGAAGCTAACTAGCCTAACGCAACACTCCTGCCTTTACTTTGTAAGAGTCATCATTACCTTTCAGCTCCAGCTGTGAGAGCGCGTTCACATCCTGCCTGTCTCCACTCTCCAGATCTGTCCATGATGAGTCTACTCCTCCCATTTCATTGTAAAAAGCACGGGGCGGGGTTTACAAACTCTCCTCACTGTTTACCCCCTCTTTACCACACATTCTCTTTGTTTACAGAGCTTTGTTCATCATTGGAATGAGAAGTGATTACCTAGTGTTTCCTTTACCTGGAAAGACTACTGAGGGTTTCTTGAACCAGCCTACAACTGGTTGATTCATTTTGGGTTCAGGAGACTAAAGGAAAGAGTTAAATTCTGGCGAATCCTAATGTTTAGAACATAAAAGGTAGTAAAATAAAGCTACGAGTCCTGTTTTGGAACTTGAAGGTGTCTAGCAAATCAAAACTTTGCTGGCACATCATCTTGGATCAGCAGTAAACCAGCAAAACAAATTGGATTTTCCAACAGGAGATTCCAACTAACTACCCTGACCAGGAGTGCGTTTTCCAAAAGCATAGTTAGCCAACTATGGTCACAAGTTCCATTGGTAAGCACAGAACTTGGGACCATAGTTGGTTTTGGGAAACGCACCCCGGGATGGAAGACCAGACGAGACCAGCTAACCAGGGATGTGCTGAAATTCACAGAGCGTTGCTGAATTCCCTGTGCTAAATTGGCTGAAGAAAGGTCACATGTTACGCATGACTCTGTGGTCCGCCACAGGACGTAATAAGTCGTTTTTTCTTTTTTTAAATGAATCTAAGTTTCCATTTGCTCACCACAGACAAAGTTGATCCTCCTGTTGTGTCACACAAAAAGTATCTGCCCATGTTTATTATTCTTTCTTAATAAAGTTAACAAGTAAGTTTATCCTTTCAAAATAACAAAGGAACAGTAGAGGTGTTTGGGCGACGTGAGCTGAGGGAGATCATGTGTTCTGATCAGTTGTGCTCTGTTTTGTTGTTACTGGAGGTGTGGCTTCAGTGAGCAGTACGCTTTAAGTTCCTCAGAGGTTTCAGGAGGAGCATGTTCATATGAATCCACCAATCACAATTCTGAAGTAGTATAAACAGCTCTTCCATCTGATAATTCTTGTGGCATTTCTGCTCCACCCTAACTTTTTTCCTGTAAAGTCTTGAATTCAAGACCTTTCTGTATGAACAGCAAACCAGATCTATATGTTAAAATAGAAAACAGTTATTTTTTTATTGTAATAATATCTCACAATATTACTGTTTTAATTTACTGTGTTTTTGATCAAATAAATGCAGCCTTGGTAAGACTTTCAAAAACAATAAAAAATATTGTCAGGTTTCATGAATTCCACAAGTTTGATCATTTTCTCAAGCTTGATTTGTGATGATGCACAGAGCATCTTGTGCTTCAGTGGATCAAAAACATTTGACCATCGGTTAAGTAAGAGTCACAAGATCAATTAGATTTGATTAGTGACCCAGAAACAGCACAGAATATGAAATATTTCTTTATCACTTATGTGGTTCCAGACTTTTGGACACTATTCTATATGTGACATGGAGACTAAAGACTAACCTCTCTTTTACTCTTCTGAGTTAAAAATAGACTTCCATACACAGACTTTGGACCTAAGAATAACATATCAACCCTAGGAAAGCTTCCTGTCAGTCATGTCCGCTGCATCATTTCTGGCCGGTTTGCATGCCAGCCATGCTAGCAGAAACCTTAGATCCATAGTTATGCAAAGACTGAACTAGTTATAGCATCTGGTATGCACAAGGGCCAGGCAGGGATCACTGACTCAAAAACATCCACACCAGTAATCTACCAAAAAGGCCCTTAATATACATTTTGCTCAAATCTGAGGGTGTTTCAGGAAAACACCCCCACACACTGACCACCAACAACAGTGATATAATTAAAACCATAGATAACACCGCACTGTTTTGCAAAGTTGAAAGGGCCGATGAGAGGGACTGAATGGCTCATTAAGGGGTGATAAAAAAAGATGTCAAGAGCGCTCTGTTAGTGTGATTAGATTAGTAAGGGATGGTCAGAGAGGATGTTCAAGCTTTGCATGTTTGTAACAGACCCTCAAAATCTCATTGAGTTTATTCTCAGAGCCTGTTTCTGGACTAAACAAGTTCTTTTTTCATTGAAGGTGTATCATTTACTACGCAATTATTGACATACTTCCCTCAAAAATGAAGATTCTGCCTGCATTTTCTTCAGTGGAACATAGAAGAAGTTTTGAAACTCAATGTAATATGGTCACATCCAAACATCACTCAAGCAAGTGCTTGATCAAATGAAAACTTATCTGAAATGCAAAAGAACCAGCACACTGGTATTCCTGCTCTCAAAGTTGTTTAATAAATTGCAACGTTTCAACCACAAGCGGTCTTCGTCAGGCAAAGAAAACAGCTATTATTAACAACTTTTAAATCAACATGATAAACAATCATATCTGACAGGGTTAATCAGTAAATTAACCAGTTATCCAATAAACTAATGACATCCAATGAAAAAAAAATCAAAATAAATATACATGCACACACACACATACACACACACATATATATATATATGTGTGTGTGTGTGTGCATGTATATTTATTTTGATTTTTTTCCCCATTAAATAATGAATAAATAAAAATTCTACAAAAAGGTTTGGCATCAAAATTCAAGTTAAGACCTTTAGGACAAAGAGTATAAAATAGGCCTATATAAAAGTTCAATTGAACAAGTAAAAATACCAAGAAGGGGTGGTGATATCAATAAACTTCTTCTACAGAGGTTAGCATTTTTATATGCATTTTTATGTTGAAATTTATTAACCTTATTTAGGAACAGAAATAGCAGTGTTCTTTTGCATTACGGCTCAGTAATTTTGTTAACCATACAATGAAAGTAAAAGGGTTCCAATGTTGTTTTGACTGACTTTCATATAAGTGCAGAAACAGTTGGAATATTCTTCAAGATATCTACTATTTTGTTCCACAGAAGGATGTCTGTCTGAAAGTTTGGATTCTTAAGTGTTCAGCTCCACAGACTCTTATCTTTTATAGACAGGATGGGTATACAGGCGTGGTCAGGATTATTGGCAAATAATAATCAAAGTAAATATGGTAAATACGATCAAAGAGCACTGATAAAAATACATGGTGGAAATTGTTTTATCATCGCAGAGCATATCTACAGTTTAAAAGAGCACGTGAATAAACAAAGCTTCGGAAGTCTGTGACAAACAAGAGTGGAATCCCTCTCGTCTTGGATCAATACAGTTCTATCTAATCTCATCTAAATTAATTTGTGACAGTGAGACCACAACTTGTGTCATGTGTAGCCTGCTCAACGGAGTCACCTATTGATCAATACGTGGTATTGTCATTTTGATACAAGCATTGTTACACTGTGTGATACAGTAGAGCTTTGAAAACTGCGTCAGAGCATCTGAGCACCGATATCAACCGTCCCATCACTACTTTGTACTGTCTGCTGCCTGCCCTGACCCTCTGCCTGCCTCTTGACTACGTTACTGTGATACCTCTGATATATCTGTTGCTGGTGATTGACCCTTGCCTGTTTTGTATGACTGCTGCTTTTTTAATAAACCGCACATCAACCATGCTTCAATGTTCCTAGTTTGTAACCTCTGCTATATCCCAATGACGACAGCCACATAGCTTTTGTTTGCTCAATATTAACTGGCAAATCTTTTGAGTGGGTTACTGCAGTGTGAAACGATGGCCGATCAACATTCTCTTTTTTTAGTAACTTTTTGCAGCGAGTATTTGAACATCCAGAAGGCAGCAGAGATGCGGGCAATCAGTTACAAGCCCACTGACAGGGAAAGTACACTGCAGCTGAATCTAGAACTCCAATCTGAACTTGCTTGCCACGATAAAAAAAAAAAAAAACACTGGATCAATTCATCGATCGGGCCGTCTGAATTGATAATCTGATTCGTTCTTGATGACCCATGAGATCGATGGATTACAACACTCCTTCCTCAGTACCTAACTCAAATAACCCTGAACCCATGCAAGTTGGATATACCTGTATTTCTTCTGAAGAGAGAGAAAAGTTGTGCTTGTACTGTGGACAGCCTGGACATTTAAAAGCCTCCTGCCCAAACCGACCATCAACTCATAACTCCAGTTCAGAGAGTGTGCATGATCAAATATCACGTTCCTCACCATGTTGAAGGCCTTCAGCAAAAACAAATCATGCCAGCTTTCACCTTGTCGCTCTAGTGACTGTGCTATTGAACTCATTACGGGAACTACTCCTCCAAAAGGCAGAATCTTCCCATTGTCACAACCTGAATCCGAAGCAATGAAATCAGACATTGAAGAAGAATTGGCCAAGGGATTTATTCAACCCTCCACTTCTGGAGCTGTTGTGCTGTTGGTGACTAACAACAAACTTTTGTTTGTATTTACTCTTGTGTACAGTACATTCATGTTTTTGTGCTTCCTTGTCATTTGTTCATCATCTGCACTATTTTTTGTAAAGCATTATTTTGTTGTGTGTTAGCTGTGATAAACAGACATCCACTGTCGCATTGATTGTGCAACAGTGGCCAGATAGTGAGAGATGAGCAGGCAAACCCCTGTGCACTGACGACCGCTAGATAATGCAGTGTTTAGCGTCATTCTCTCGCCTCGCCTGCAGGCATGAATCAGGCCAGGGTTCGAGACTCTGATTCTGATTCTGAGCAGGGTGGTTAGGATTGGAGTGCGAGTTTTTGGAGGCGGAGCAATGAAGAGAGGGACGGGTTTCTTTCATGGGATTTCAAATATAAACCATGTCCAACAGCGTTTTTGAAAAACGGCCTCAGGCTGAAGTAAATGCATACAGGAGAAGGAAGTTAAACACTCTTAGTTCTAAATATAATCTAAAGTAATTTTGGCTTATTAGTTTGGTTGAATTAGATCATTGGTCAACAGCAAAGACATAGGTTAATAAAGTGAGATTAAATACATAAAGTATATTTGTGTAATTTGATATAGTTAATTACGACAGGTTTGCATAAAATTCTGAGATTGCATTTCACAGTTTTTATTAATTTTGAGGAATACTGAATGTTTTTGTGCAAGTGAGATGAGTAAATGCATGTTCACCTTTAGTGTAGAACTACAGTAACATCATGTTTTCGCAGCACACACAACACGTCTGCACTTTATTTCTCTCAACATGGGGACAGGAGAGTAATCAGTCAGTAAGTGTGAAAAGTATCTTGTGTTTCTTGTGTGAAAAAGTATTTTGGTTGTAAATTGAAAAAGTAATCTGATTACATAACTCAAGTTACTTGTAACTTGACTTACCCCCAACACTGCTGTTCCAGTGAAGTCCTGACAAAACTCAGCTTTAAAGTTAAAAGATATCGCCTATGTTTTATCTAATTGTGCTTGCAGGGGTTATTATTTTTAGAGGCATATGACCGTTTCAAAGGAAAAGTCTCCAGGAGAGTTCAACAGCATCCCTCAGATGAGTGACCTTGATATAAATAACCAAGTGTGTAAAAGTTAATGTCTCATTTGTGTAAAGAAAAGAATACCATTTTCGGAAGGTATTATCTGTAGTGTTAATCTATCAGAAGTGTAGCTGCTAGAATTATCTGTAGTGTTAATGATATCAACTGATTATGCATATGACTATAAGTACTAGTGTTTCTGTATCCTAAAGTAGTTCAAGGCTGGATCCTCTTACTCATTTTCTATGGTCTTTGGAAGTGTGGAGAACTTCGTCTTTAGTAAACTCACTCTCAACTATTTGAACTTCAACTGTGTTTTAACTGTAATTCCCTTACGGGAACATGGATTTGTCCACAGCCATGGCTTCTGTTTTCACAGAAGTGTAGGTATGAGGAAACCTAAAGGCAAAATACCCGTAATCATCCACCATTAAGAGTAAAACATATAGTTCTGATCTGCAGCAAAATATTGTTGAGCTTTACAAAATAGAAGGTAGCTGTAAGAAAAGAGCTAAAGTAGTGAAAATTACAACTGCCATTTCCATCATCAGGGTAATAATAAAGAAGTTCCAGTCAACAGGAATGGATACAAATCTTCCTTGAAGAGGACCTTGTCTTAATGCACAGGGAGCAGGAGAGTTTGAGTGGCCAAAGACTCTCCAAGGATCACAAATATTCTTGGGGTCAGAAAGCCCCAAAACTGCATCTACATCACCACATGTTGTTTAGGAAGGTTTGAAGAAAAAATCCTCTGCTCTCATCCAAAAACAAACTCCAGCATAGTCATTTGTCAGACACTGTAAATTCAAACAGGACTGGCTTCTGTGGTAAGAAAATGAGTTTTTTGGCAGCAAACCAACCAGATGGGTTTGGTGCAAACAGGGACAAAAAGTACTCCATGTCCACGGTTAAATATACCGCTGGATCTTTGAAACTGTGAGCCTATTTTTTCCGCTGGAGGTCCTGGGCATCTTGTTCAGATACAAGGCATCATTGATTCTATCAAATACTAACAGATCAACCGAATGGCCTCTGTGGTTGGATCCTCCATCAGGACAGAAATCCAAAACATCAAAATGAAAAATAAGTCACTGAGAACAAAATTAAGGTTCTGCTGTGGCCATCCCAGTCCCCTGACCTGAACCCTATAGAAAACTGAAGAGAGAGTGTATCAACATGGTCCTGGGAATTTGAAGGATCTGGAAAGAGTCTATATGGAGGAATGGTCTCTGATTTCTTGTCAGATGTTCTCCAAACCCATCAGGCATATTAAGTGAAGACTGTTATCTTGAAAGGAAGTTGCAAATTGAATTGTGGCCAATGTGTACAGTATTAGAGACAAAGGGTGCCAATAATAATGACCAGGACTGTAATATCCACAGTCAGATGTTCAAGTATGTGAGGTCATGTGAAAGGTTATGCTCAAATATGTGTGTGTGTTTTTTTTTTGTATGTGTGAACATCCTGTTGTTTTGAAGCTAACATGATATTATGGCAACATATAAAATAATATGTTAAAGCAGAGTAAGTCAAAATTTCAAAAGTAAGTCAAAAATATCTACTGCTCTCTTTGTCAACACTGAACTTGCTATATATCAAATATATTCTACAATAATCAAAGAAACAGTTTCCTGGAGCAATGTACACAATAGTACAATTTTAACAGTATCCCACAGTTTCTGGATCACATCTTTGTGAGATCTGACCCTGCAGTCAGTGTGTTAGTTGACACTTTTCTCAAACCACTTTCGTGTCTTTAACAAACTATGCTTAGTAAATTTTCCCACTCTTAAGAACAGATCTCTTTATCCACCCTCTCAGATATTAATGACTTTCAACAAGAAACAAAAAAGTGATTTTTCTTTTAGCATTCTTGTTTGAGTAATATATACTAAAAATAGAGTTTTCTGACAAATGGAGTCACCAAAACATTGACATTTCAATTGACAGTGACTCACAAACACTTGTGAGTGAAAGTGAAAGTGAAAAACACTTTAGAATAAGCTATAGTCAACAAATACAAAATGTACTGATGACAAAAATGCACACTTATTATCTCCTAAGCTCAGGCACAAACCTGAAAACCAAGCATTAACAGTAAACATTTTCATACTTATAGTGCATTCACTGTTTTTGCAGAGGTCCAGTTAATCAATGCAAAAGCGTCTGGTAAACATGACATGTCTCTGTTGGGAGCTCCCAAGACAAAGAAAGGATGATCAATAGCTATTATTATGAATATTTTACCTCAGTTGTGTATTGTATGCAATTGTAAATGCATAAAGTCTAATTAAATCATTCCTGCGCATATACCATCATCCAGATCAACATCATAGTAGGTCTTGGAAACACCTCTGATGTGTCTTTACAGCTTGCCATGTTTAAATATCGAAGTCGACACAAAAAAGACAATGCTTGCATGTGAAAATGTTATTTTAGTACTGTACTTTGCTTCAAAGTATCATGACCCACTTCTGCATTATTATAGATTATGCAGTAAACAAGGTTAAGATGTTAATCCACCAGTACATGCTGAGAAGAAAAAAATGTGCTTTGTTCATGCGGTCTTGCGGCCAGCTACCCTCAAAGGCCATTAAGCACTAAGCAACTCTGCGTTGTTTGTTTTGCTTGCTTGCATGCTCAGTACAGTAGAAATCGAAATGTTGTTGATTCTATGAAGCCCCGTAACCATAGAGATGCTAAGGAAGAGAGCGTTATCATCACCAAGGGAAACAGAACCACGGAAACGGAACAAGACATACTTAGTGTATGTTCTGTACGCAAGGCCCCTCCTTGAGCATTTTCAACGAAAACCCAGCATCCTCTTCTGATTACTGCTTTGAAATGATGTCGCATTGTACCAAGACAAGTCCATACAGAGACCTTCTGTTATCTCAGAAGTGTGAGTAGGTTTGTTGTTGCTGTTGTCACATGTTGTTTATGAGCCCTCGAAGCTTATAAAGCTACCAATGGATACAATACCAAGCCTTTCAACAAGCAAATACACAGAGCAAAAAACAGATTACTGTTTTCCATTTGAGACCATTAGCTCTATTTCCCCTGAGGGTTGTCTTTTAAATAGACATTAAGTACATGTTAGGCTTGATTTCCTGCAGAGTCTTCGTGACTTAAACTCATCTAATCATGTAAGCTGTCTGTGGTCAAACAGCATGCCACATGCATATAAAGTGAGGGTTGTGATACTGCTTTTAGCGGAAAAGGAGGTTTATTTGGGCTTTTCTTGTACATACCGTTCAAAAGTTTCTGGCCAGTAAGACTGTTCTTGTTTTCTAATATCTTGATATCGAAAGGATGTTAACAAACTGAACCATATTGTGAAGTGTTGCCAAACAATAACGAAAGAAATCAGACACTGTGATTCAGTAAAAACAGTAATACTGTGAAATATTATTGAACAACTTTTTTCTATTTTAATATAGGCTTATGTGGCACGTGCTGGCAAAATGAGTAGCGATGAGTAAATTTTTCAAAAATCTCTATAGGAATATTTATAGGAAAATTTATTTATTCAACATTTTTTTATACACTCACCTGAAGGATTATTAGGAACACCATACTAATACTGTGTTTGACCCCCTTTCGCCTTCAGAACTGCCTTAATTCTACGTGGCGTTGATTCAACAAGGTGCTGAAAGCATTTTTTAGAAATGTTGGCCCATATTGATAGGATAGCATCTTGCAGTTGGAGATTTGTGGGATGCACATCCAGCGCACGAAGCTCCCGTTCCACCACATCCCAAAGATGCTCTGTTGGGTTGAGATCTGGTGACTGTACAGTGAACTAATTGTCATGTTCAAGAAACCAATTTGAAATGATTCGAGCTTTGTGACATGGTGCATTATCCTGCTGGAAGTAGTTATCAGAGGTTGGGTACACGGTGGTCATGAAGTGATGGACATGGTCAGAAACAATGATCAGGTAGGCGGTGGCATTTAAACGATGCCCAATTGGCACTAAGGGGCCTAAAGTGTGCCAAGAAAACCTCCGCCACACCATTACACCACCACCACCAGCCTGCACAGTGGTAACAAGGCATGATGGATCCACATTCTTATTCTGTTTACGCCAAATTCTGACATCTGAATGTCTCAACAGAAAATCGAGACTCATCAGACCAGGCAACATTTTTACAGTCTTCAACTGTCCAATTTTGGTGAGCTTGTGCAAATTATAGCCTCTTTTTCCTATTTGTAGTGGAGATGAGTGGTACCCAGTGGGGTCTTCTGCTGTTGTAGCCCATCTGCCTCAAGGTTGTGCGTGTTGTGGCTTCACAAATACTTTGCTGCATACCTTGGTTGTAACGAGTGGTTATTTCAGTCAAAGTTGCTCTTCTATCAGCTTGAATCAGTCTGCCCATTCTCCTCTGACCTCTAGAATCAACAAGGCATTTTCGCCCACAGGACTGCCACATACGGGATGTTTTTCCCTTTTCACACCATTCTTGGTAAACCCTAGAAATGGTTGTGCATGAAAATCCCAGTAACTGAGCAGATTGTGAAATACTCAGACCGGCCCGTCTAGCACCAACAACCATGCCACGCTCAAAATTGCTTAAATCACCTTTCTTTCCCATTCTGACATTCAGTTTGGAGTTCAGGAGATTGTATTGACCAGGACCACACCCCTAAATGCATTGAAGCAACTGCCATGTGATTGGTTGATTAGATAATTGCATTAATGAGAAATTGAACAGGTGTTCCTAATAATCCTTTAGGTGAGTGTATGTTGTATATCGGGATTGTGCCCTGAGGAACCTTCGTGCAAGTGCATCGGATCTGTCAGCGTGAGTAAGCTCGATTTGTTTACATAAGCATGAGTTTGAAAATCAAATTTCATTTTCAAGTGAAGTCATTTTCATTTACATAGTCCTTCAAAGCGGCTTCACAGTGATAACAGGAAAATTAATGGACAAAGATTGTTTTGGCTTTACAGCAGCTCTAAGAAAATATTATTATTGAGCTAGAGTAGGTTTTTGATTGAATCACTTCCGTTGTAGAAATTGTTAATCATTAACTTAGGGGCCGCTTAAATGACACCTTTCCAACTGAAAACTGAAGACCTTTAACGCATTCTTGCCATTCATTTATGTCTTTATTCTACAGGTTTGTGAATTTGAATGCGTATGTGGACAGACGCTTAGTCTTTTATTACAAAGTGACATTTGGTCCACATAATACTGAAAAATTAGTCATGTCCGTGGATCTATGCGAACTTGAATAATTTTGATAACGTTTTATCTATGCATAGGGAAAGGGAAGGGAAGGAGGCCTTCGCAGGGATAGTTTAGTTGACACTTCATTGCTGCGTTGTCGTCGTGTCCAGGCGCAGGTCCTTCATCTCATCTGGATATGTCCTGGACCTGGCAGACTACGGCAGACCAGAGAGAGACTAATATTAGCATAGACGCCATTCTTCTTGTGATGTAGCAAGTACATCAGGTGTAATGGGAAGTGTTCCCGGTTCTGGCTGACCTGATCTATGCAGCCTAACAGTTAAACTGACAGAGAGCGTCTGCTTCCCGAACAACGCTGGGGAGACTGATCTAAAAAGGAAAAGGATCTACCACCTGCGGATGATTTTGATATTCTGGGTGTTATCAACTGGCCTGAATTCTGAGAACGCAATAGACGTGAAGGTCTATAATGCGTTAAGAGCTCGCTCAGGTACTGGGGAGCTAAACCATTGGTTCAGATTCATTCCATCAAAATTTCGCAATGAATATTCACAAAGTTGGAATGCTGCACTTTAAAATGATACCAAACTTGAACTAATGGGGTAGTTTCTGAAGGGAAGCGTGAATGGTGAAGCGAGCAAAGAAAACTACCTCTCCTCTACAGCAATCCTCTCGGTAAACATACAAATGAAGATACTTTTAGATGTTTAATTGAACCAAAATTGACATTTTTGCCTTGTTTTGCCTGTAGCTCGTAATTGACCAGTGCGCATTCTGACCCATTTTGCCAGCACAGGTCACATATTTTCAAATGTATTTTATTCCTGTGATGGCAAAGCTGAATTGATTGCATCCTTGCAGAATAAAAGTATTCATTTACTTTTAAAAGTGGGACTTTTATATGATAATAATAATAAAACATTTTTTTAGGTTCATACAGAAACTATTGTGGGAAACATTGGCTTGTCAATCACAACCTATAATTATGTGAATAACATAAAAAATAGCAATGTTATTATATGGTATCCAAGATATTGATATAATACAATATGACCATGTTCATACTGATCCCCACCCCTATCATGATGTTCTAGATTTTAGATCTGGGACATATTGTATGTTCCCAGAGGCTCTCTCTCTCTCTCTCTCTCTCTCTCTCTCTCACACACACACAGCATGGTA
The DNA here is from genome assembly GCA_037194245.1 of Opsariichthys bidens. Classification (NCBI taxonomy): domain Eukaryota; kingdom Metazoa; phylum Chordata; class Actinopteri; order Cypriniformes; family Xenocyprididae; genus Opsariichthys; species Opsariichthys bidens. The sequence continues at coordinate 16,972,022 of CM074286.1, read as the reverse complement.
GTGGGTCAGATTACAGTGACTTTGACAACAGAGTCCTTCTACGCAATCTGCCACACCTTTAACTCATTAGTACTGATCAATAATGCAGCGCTCCCAGTGCATTTATTTCACTGTCAGTGTTGCCAGGACAACACAACAACCACAGCATTGAGGCATCACAAGGGGAAATGAAACAATCAGTCAGAAGAAAAAAGATATGATTAAGAGATGGGAACTATTGAATAAAAGAGTCAATTATAGTCTAATTTGGCATAAAGTCATCAACATATAGACATAAAATATCTTCCATCTGTGTAATTCAGTTTGAGCATCTTGCCATTTAGCAGATGCCCCTTAACCAAAGACAATTACAATTCACTGTCCATGGATGCACCTGGAGGAACCTGACATTGCTAAAGAGCACATTGGTGATTGTGCTATACCCTTCCTTCTATTGCAGTTCTTTATGGTTTAGGATGTGACCTCACTCTGTCTGAGGGTCAGTACCTCTTTGTCTTTTGTAACATCAAACCACCAGATCTACCGGATCTCCATACCGCTGACTATGGAGTAAAAAAACGCTTGTCTTTCAGCCTAGTCACTGAATCCAAGTAGGCGTTCTCAGTTCTCTCTAGAACAGAGGACCAGCTGTCCTCAATTGGAACAGTCACCTGTGCCTAAAGAATTTGTCAAAATCACCTTAAAACACTACAACTTTTTCTTCAAACTGGGTAACATTTATATCTAGAACTGCATCTCTTCCGTACATCCATACAAAAAATAAGTATAGTTCAAGTTCGTTTTACTAAGTATACTTAAGTAAAGTTCAAGAAGTAAACTTAATGTAGTGAGTAAACTAATATTAATGTACTAGTATTATACTTGTAAGGCCACTTTTTAGTGGATAAAAGTAAACTTTTAAGTATACTTTGTGTAACAGTAGCAAACTCTGAGTACACAACTAGTTTTCATTTGTCCTGCAAATATACTCCAAGTAAACGTATAGTAATACTGAGAGTTTGTTAAATACTTGTATGACATTTATTTTACTTTATGAAACTACCCTTTTAAGTATTCTCTCATTAAATTAGTTTATTAGTTTTATACTGCAAGTATACTTGTAAGTTTTCTTTAGCTGAATTTTACATCATACTTATAGTATGTATTATTATTTTTATTATTATTATTTAGTATTATTTTTGCACGTTAAGTATACTACTATGTTTCCATTTAGGTATTAATATTTATACTTGAAATATATCTTGAAAGTAGATTTGAAATAAAGTAGATTTGAAATGAATAACTATGCACTCTACCAGTGGCCTACACACACACACACACACACACACACACACACACACACACACAAAAATCACAAACTCAGAATTAGGGACATTTCTGTTTTCTTTAAAAATCAATACTTTTAAACAAATCTATTGTATTTGATGCCAAAACATGTAAGCTTATTAGACAGTATGTTAAACTATGTGGAAAAAAATATTTAAAGGGTTAGTTCACCCAAAAATGAAATTTCTGCCATTGATTACCTCATGTTGTTCTAAAATCGCAACACCTTTGTTCATCTTCAGAACACAAATCAATATATTGTTGATGAAATCAAAGTTTCTTTTTTTGTCCCCCATAGAAAGCAATGAAATTATCTTCATTCAAAGTCCAGAAAAGTAGTAAAGACATCATTAAAATAGTCCATGTGACTACAATGGTTCAACCTTAATGTTATCAAGCGATGAAAACACTTTGTTGAGTGCAAAAACAAAACAAAAATAACAATTTTATTCAACAATTTCTTCTTTACCCAGTCAGTCTCGTACACATGACGCACCGAATGCAGTTCAGCACTTCCATTTTTACGCCAGAACGCCAGCCAATAGAGGTAAGTTAAGACGGTCGATATAGTTTACATAGACAAAGATATGTGAACAATAATTATTAGGTGTGGTCTGGCCCTTTATTAGAGAATTGTGTGCTTTCAAACATTTACTGAGTATAGATTATCAAATGCTAAAATCATTTACTGAAAGTTATATATTATTTATGAGACAAAAGTTTTGAAGGGCAGTAATCACAAATGAGATCTTTAGTTCTCATCTAATTTGAATGGTTTCACTCAACCACTTCAGTAATGAGATTAACACAGAGTAAATGGAGACTTTTACTTGCTTCTCAGATTTGTATGAATAAACTCAAGTGTTTAATGTTGATTTCTCAACATTAAAGTGTACTTATATACATTATGTTTCAATTTCAGTCAGACTAAAACCGATAAATCATCATTTTTTTGCGATTTCCAAATGAAATCTGCCAGTCCAAACTAAAGGTGGGGTCACATTTACTGTTATTTAATGTTGTTGGTGGATTCGTTTAGCTGTGCTTCATACATCGCCACAGTTGGCCTTGCATTGTGCACATACGCGGAGACATATGACGAACGCAATACAGGAAAGATATCATAATCTGTATCAAATATTTGCTTTGTGCATGCATACTTTCCAGACCGAATACTGTAACTTGATTCAATTTGAAATGTACTCGTCAGTGTCACACATTATGCTCAGATTTTCCAAAATACTCACTTCTGCGATCATATGTCATAGATTATGAAAAATACGAACTCATTACATGAGCTCTCCTCATCAAGGTCATAGCTCTACTCCTCCTTTGTCAATAACCTATTCTAATTTACCTAGATATATCTGAGACCAAATTAAACATGACTAAGAACTGCATTAAAACTCATGAGGTAGAAATTAGGTCATCAAGGCTATTCATATATTTCATTATGAGCAGTTCAAGACTCGGATCACATGTTTCATGAAGGAGAGTAATCTGATGACTGCCCTATAAATAAACAGGACATCCCACAATCCCAAATCAACACTATACACAAAGGAATTTCTGCACCAAATTCCCTAAAGAGCGCAAGACAACAAAAGGATTTCTAAAAGGTTAGCTGATTTTAAAGGTGAACAATGATCTTTACACAGTACCACACCTCTGGTTTCTGTCTCCCATCTCCTTTCCTCCACGACACACAATCTCTACCCTGGAAAAAGAGAGTGAACCCATAAACATAAGCCCTTTTAACTTCCAGCAGACATGTAAACAGGCCTGGGAAGATTCTCAATGTTCCATAGACAAAGAGAGAGGGAGTTTACTCACTGTTTACTTTGTCCAGACTCCTCTCTCCAGCTATAAAAGGCAAAAGTCTTCAGGCCTTGATCTCACTCCCAGCCAGCTGAAAGCTCTTCACAGGCTCTTGACCAGGCTTGACTTGTGTATGTGTGGATTTGGTCTCGAATGCTTGCTACACAAGATACCCAGAAAGCCAGTATTGTAAGACACTATTTATGGAACCAACACTGCCTAAACTACAAGCACCTAAAGGTCACAGAGCAAACTCTCTTCAGAGTCTCGTCTTGATGGTTTCACAGAGGAAAACACAAGAATTACACAGAGAAAATAGTTTGGTTTCTTTTCGTTTCTCAGAATGGTCCTCAGAAAATGAAGCAGCATGGAAATTATCATGGGGGGAGAGAGAGAGAGAGAGAGAGAGAGAAGAAAAGAGAAGGTCCCTGTGAGATCTAGAGCGCTGATTAAATCTGGAAAATAAAGGAAGCCTGTGTTCTTAGAGTAACCGGACAAAATTACCTAAGAACACAATTACACAATTATGTGAAGTTTTCCATATCCAATAGCATAAGAAGTCAAACCAGTCAGACCGTGATTTTTAAGAAAAAACAATAAAACACAGTGAAATATTTACATTTACACATTTAGCTGGCAAAAAAAGAGAGAAATAAGATAAGACGAGTTAAAGTCAGAAAGAAAATGAGTGAAACAGAATGATTTGAGATGCACCAGGGCTCAAATCCTCTTTCTGTTTCTGTTCTGGTTCATTTACCCGTGATATGGTTTTGAACAGAACAGGAAGGAGTTAACTCAACCACGGAGCATGACCAGTCTTCTGCGGCTGCTCAAAGGAAATTACACTAACCTAACCAACAAAAACTAATTTCACAAGAATTTTAATGAGAGAATATATCTTGAAACAAGAACTGAAAAAGGCTGTCATTATTTACTTGCCATAATGTCATTTAAAATCTTATGGCTAAAGTTTTATCTAATTTTTATTGCTATATTGAGTTTGTTTTGTTTAATATATATTAAACAGTTTTTTTAAAACATTGTTTTTTATCAAGTATATATATATATATATTTTAATCAAGTACTTGTTTTAAATATTTTTACCGATACAGAAAAAAACTGATTAAGAAAATGATTTTGTGCTTTCTGACCCTTTATGTATTAAGTATAGAGAGTAGAGAGCAAGATCTTGACTTTGCATTGACACACTCACACGTCCAAGTTAAAAATATGCATTCATACATGTTTGGCTGCAGTGGGAGCAAGACTTGTTTACACAAGCTGTCCTTTTACAGAACACAAGGCCCTTTCATTTCCAGATTAGAACAAGCAAATCTTAGTTTTGTCCAAGAACACAGGTGACGTAACAGCTCCACTTCCCCCAGACGACATTGAAGGGTACCAGACATCAGGATGACTGAGTGTTTAGTGAAGTGCTCATCTGGGCCTGTGCATATTTAGCTACACAAGCCTATCAACACATTCTGTAACTTTCCATTATTAATACCTGACTTCGAGTAAGGCATCTAGCAAATCATTGACTAATGTACTCTGGATTGTATAACCCCCACTGGAAAACTTTCTCTCACACTTGTGTGAGAGCACTGTTTTGAGGAACTTGCATTAATGGGTGGGTCACATTTGTAACAAGTGCAGTGTGACCCATTTTGGGAAATGCAGAAAGAGGAACTTAGATGACTGAAACACAACGCTCTATCCTCATAATCACATGGTTTACTTCCTGAGAAGTGTTTAAGAGTATTGTTGGGAGAAATAAGTTACTCAAACATCCGCAACGATCAAATGAGGAAGACTGGAAGTGAGGAAAACTTGTCACGTAATAACTAATAAATAAATCAGTGCAACAGTGCACGAGGTGTATTTCACCCTTAAACCTTACAGAACCTTCTTTGTCTCCCTTCCACCTGGCCAATCACATCATCAGTATGAATACTTAACGCCCCCTTGTGGACAATACAAAATACAGGGTCTTGCCAACTGTGAAAATAAACATTGTTTTTTTTTTTTTCTGCATTCAAGAGCTGCTGACAATTTGGAAATCTAGTTTTAGAAAACAAAAATCTCCGTTTAGAGGGAGTCAAAAAGATTAGCGATTATTGTATATCTATTCTATACAGTAAATCACAAGGAGTCAAAATTAACCCAGCAATTAGGTTGTTGTGTGCATGTGTCTGTAATTATTTGTGGTAGCAGATGGATTGACAGACTGAAGTGTCAGATGTCTGTTAGCTGTAAGAGTGTGAACACAGCTAACGGATTAACTGATTAACCCCAAACACCTACGCACAGACTTTAACAGCACAAACAAACACATTACACGTATTCAGAAATCAAATCATAATTGTGAGAAAGTCATAATTACGAGAGTATTCAGTAATGTTCTGTTTTGTTTGAGTCTGTTTGAGGCCACATCCACACAAAGCCAGAGCTTTCCCTATCCGATCTTTTTTTTTTCCTCGTCTCAAGAAATATCTGCATACACACGAATCCACTGAAACGGACTCAAAACGTTGTAGTATAAAAACCAGACCAGTATGTGGCACTGTAATTCTGCCACAGAGATACACTAAGAATGGAAAATATTTGGAGCATAAATGTGCATAAATCTTGTGATGATGTGATGATCATTGTTTCAAAAAATATACTGCTTGGTGTAATGTCCGGTTTTGGATTTGTGTTCATGTTCATATTTCATGTCTTTTGCTTTGTTGTCATTGCCATGTTTCATGTTTGTTTATCCATGTGCTCCTATGTCATGTGACTCCCCTGTTTCATGTCTGGTTTTGATTGGTTCACTGGGTTAATCATTGTTCACAGGTGTTCATTGTTAGTAATTAGTCAGTGTATTTAAGTCATGTTTGCCTTGTTCTTTGTGGATTATGTCCCTGTACCACTGTGGTTGAGGTCTATGTTCTTGTCTGCTTTGTTTATGCAAAGCTATGTAAAGACTTTGTTTAATCTTGTATTTGTTAATTTGGATTTAATAAAACTGCGCATGGGTTCTCACTAAAACTTGCCTACAGTTTGCTTACAATTGCTTACAATTGGCTGTATACACGAAAACGCAAGGGTGTTTCAGGCTCCCAAAATACTGGATCAGTCTGGACGAAACGCTGCTATGACACAATTTTTACACATACAACTAAATGGGTCTCTGTGTAGACGGGCTCTAAGTGTGTGCCTGCTTGTTTCCTTGATTGATTAACCTGTTCACCTGCTAACCAGTTAATTAGCTTTTTGGTTCCTGTGTATTTAAATCCTCTCTTCCTTCAGGTCTTTGTTTGGTGTTGTCAGTAGTAGAGTGTTACTATTCTGTTTCCCTGAGTGTTCCTGTGATGCTTTTTGGATTAAAGATTATACGTACTGAATTCCCATTCCTTGTACACTTCCTGTTAGCATTCACCCATGACAGTCGCTATTGTGAGATACAAAGTCACAATTTTATGAGAAATAATTTATTCACGGGCCGCTTGAACTGAGGAGCTACGGCGATCTTACAAGACACATTAAAGAGCTACTATTTGGTATTTAAACTTCTTTAATAAATTATAATATTTGAGACTTTCATATCAAAAGTAACCTGTTCTGCCTTGTCTGTGTCCTTTTCTTTTTTCCCCAAGATGTATTTTTCACTGTGAGAACATGTGGCGTGAGAGCACATGGATTGTCAGATATGGCTACAGTAAAGGGGGCGGGTCTTGGCGAACGGGCAGTTATGAGAAATTAAATTACATTTGTGAAAAACAAACTTTTAGTTCACCCAAAAATGCGATTTCTGTCATTAGGTATTCGCCCTCATGTCGTTCCAAACCCGTAAGACCTTCGTTCATCTTCAGAACACTAATTTTGAGAGGGTTTTTAACCTCCCATTAAAAAAAAACAAAGAAATTACCAAATTTAAGGTCCAAAAAGATAAAGATATTGTTAAAATAGTCAACGTGGCTACAGTAACTCAACCTTGATGTTATGAAGTGACGAGAATACTTTTTGTGTGTTCTACGTCATTGGCCGGTTTCAGCATCACACAATTTCTGAGTTCTGAAGATGAACGACGGTCAGAAATGTCATTTTTGGGTGAACTAATAGTTTAATTACGAGAATATACTTGCAATTGAGAAATAACGTTAATTGTGAGATACAAAGCTGCAAATATGAGCAATTAAGTTGCAATTGTGATACTTTACAATTAAGACTTTGCAATTACAAGAAATTTACTGCAACTGCATGATATTAAGTCACAACTGCAAGAAATGAAGCCACAACTTAGAAATACTGTTGCAATTTACAAAGCTAATAATAATTATTAATGTGTAATTGTGAGATATAAGGCACAATTTCAAGAAATAAAGTCACACTTGCAAGAAGTATTGTAAAATTGTGAGTTATGAAGTTGCAATTGAACTTTGAGTTGAGGGTTTGATTTGTGTTGTGGGGGTTATGTGACGAAAATACAGTGACTTTTTTTGTACATGTTAGTTATCGAATGATTAATATTTGCTACTGTGATAACGTCTCTCTACACACCTTTAGCTGGACCCTTTTCACATTCTGGACTCTGTAATTAAAAGTGTTGTTAATCTCTAAATCTCATTGGAGGTTTGGAATGGGTCAGTTCACGTAAATCACATCTGAAGGTGTAAATCAGAGATTAAAGAATATATGGGACACATGGTGAACAGGCATCGGGCTCTAAATCGTGACCCTTTGAGGCTTATCCACAGGGATAAACTGTGATTGGCACATCTGAGTGTGAACGTGAGGGGTGAGAAATCCTATAACCTACTGTAGTGCGGCAGGAGCGAAATCAAAAGGCGAAAGGAAGCAGAAAATACTTATCTTAAGCTATATGACAGCAGATTCACAAGCTGTGCTGTACTCCAGAAGAATAAAGCGCCTGGACCATGACCCCGATACTGCGCACCGAGAGGCTGCAGCCGAGTGAACTTCAGGCTCTATTTGGAGAGGAGAAGGATTATTCATGCTCCCTGAATGATATTGTTCACCACACAGAGGTAGATGTTCGACTTACACAATGTAAAAGACTAGTTCACCTTGCAATTAAGCATTTCCAGGTGAATGTTTAAGACTGTGTACAGTATGAATGTAATACTAATGGAAGAACCACTTGATATATTCTTATACTGTGCTGTAACTTACGTTTTGCTCTTTTGGTTTCCCAGGAGTGTGAGGTGAGGTCTGACGGTGAGAATATAGCGGTGTGTGACTCTTTCTCTGATCCTGACTATGGGAAGCCGCGTGGAGCCCATCAACTCCAGAGACCTGTGTTCTCCAACCAGGAATACTACACCAAACTAGAGGAGCTGAAGAGAGAACACTTGAGAAACATGGCTGAGCTGGAAAAACTATATCTGAGCCAGATCAAACATGGTCAGAGAGAAAGGCAGCCCATTACCTGCTGGAGTGAAAATGGAGAAGATACAGAGAGGTCTGTGATAAAATAAATCAATTATATATATATATATATATATATATATGTATATATATATATATATATATATATATATATGTAAATTTAATAATAATGATAATGATGATGAAGAATGAGTAAAACTGAACATTAAAATTGTAATTATTATTATCAATGATTGTCATTATTTCAAATATATCTTATTTAGATTTATAAAATACATATAGGCCTTTCCTTTTATTTTCTTATTTTAGTCATGATATTTTCTCTAAGGTGAACTATGTAAGATCGAGTTCACCTAGTGGTTAAAATGGGTACTGCAGTCCAAATTCAAAATATTGGAGAGTTGTTCCCTGTACTCTCCTCCTCAGACTTGACGCCGCGGGTTTGACAATGGAAAGTGACGAGCCTTGCAGTATAAGTTAGCAGTACAAGGTCAGGTACTTTTGAAATGATTTTATTGCTGAGTCTTGATCAGGCAGGATCTCTGACACAGTTCGTTTGTTGGCTCCCATCACTGTGGTTTCCGCCAACTGGGTGTCGAAATAAAACAGTAGGCTAAATGGTTTCCTAACATTTTTCCAACATCTCTGCAAACGGAAAATTAAAAATTATAGAGCACCTTTAAGACCTGAAAAAGGAGTTGAAAATGAAACAATATACTTCAAATCAAAACAAACAAATCAATGTTCCCATCATGGGAGAATTTTATAGATTCAATTTGAATTATTTTTGGCTTAATATATTTTTTAATTTTAATTAAATTGTATAATTAAACATACTTTATAAAATTGAAATAACCCATTAAACATGGAAGTATTATGATTAATTTAAGATTAAGATAATTTAAGATTTCTATTAGGTGCTGCTACATCACTTTTATTCACCTATCATTTCCCTCCGATTTTAGGGATTAGTTATGGGTAGGGATGGGTTTAGAGGCAGGAATAGGGTTAAGACTATGTTTTTGGACAGAAATGTTGTTCCAGGATCAACAAAATATGACCAGGGTTCTATACTGAACCCCACTGAACCATTTTTTCAGTGCATGGTTAATATTCCAAGTACAGTTTTCTTCACTAAATTATACCTAAACACTGAGATCTTGTGCAGTGTTTGATTCCTGACCTTTGACCTCTTTCAGTAGTGAACAGGTGGAGCTCAAACAGGTTGGCAGCAAGGTATCAGTGGGACGTCTGAAGAATGGTGTTTCTACTCTGAAGATAAAGGTCAGTGAATTAATCAGAAGATGAACTCACTCAATGATATGCATCTTCATCATATTCAAGAACCTTCTGACACTCTGAGAACATAGACATAACTATAGTTGTTTATAAAATGCCCATCAGACTGAACAGCTGACTTTTCAAGTGACTTTTGCCAATAAATGTACTGTAATCTGATTTACTTAAGGTAACTATGGTGCACAGATTTGCAGATTTGGACATATGACGTTATAAAATATAGTATGTGCATTACAAAAATCAACTTATTAGTCACCAGTCTAAATTTATTCAATGACATACAGCGGACTTTCCAAGTAAAATCTGCTATTTATAAGAAGAACGAAGACAGTTTCCGCTGAAAATACCATTATGAGTCAGCATATGGTTTCTATCAAATGCTTTGTGGTTATTCTGGTGGAGCTGAGAGATCCAAAGCGCTCTAGAGTAAAAAGGTCATTAATTAAATTAGTAAATTTTACAGATGATCAGACGGTCTTGTTTCCACTGAAGCACAATATGCTCTTTGGAAAATCTCACATCATGGTGGAGAACATGATCATCAAGTCAAGTGTTACAGAAACTTGTGGAGTTCATGCAGCTCAAGTGTTGCGGTCATTAAAGGCACAGTATGTAAGTTCAGCTGCAAGAGGTCGCTTCTTCACAGCAATAACAAAGGTGTAGCTTGATGATGCCGTGAATGACTGTGGAATCATGGGACTTATCGTCTTCACATCCACAGCTGACGGAAAGCAATCCGATGGGACTCAGGCAGAAATCATGTTTATGGATGAGCTAATGTATTAAAGTTTTATTAACGTTACTGTAGTATGAAAAAGGGAAGAGGTGTGGCTGGAGCTGTGGGAGCGAAACAAGGCCGGTGGAACGAATGCTAATGAGGGACACCTGCACGACACACCGGTCTCAAGTCCCATGAAAGGGCTTTGGAGCTTTTATTATACTTATATGCCATAGTCGGCAGCTGCCGCTCCTTTCATTTTGTTGTTTATGTTTATTTTATGATTAAAGTTACGTTAACGCTTGATGGTTCGCGCCTTCGTCATCTCTGAACTTGAACTTTGTTACAGTTAAATAAATTCACATTTTTTAATTTCAATCAAATAAATCAGTGTAGCTAAATGGCATGCAATTAATTTTAAAACCTACTGAATGGGAAATAAAATGCTGGATTACTGTAACTACAAATAAAGCTCTTTCTGCTTATGCTATGTTAGCCACTTGACAAAATAGTGTTGTCTCTGATGGTACAAACACAGTAAATAAAGAACTTAAGAGAATTGAAAAGCAAATAAGAGATTGAAACAATACTAACCGTGTATAACAATGATTAGTTTTCTGTTGATGAAGGTATCCAAACAGTTGCTAACCTATGTAATAAAAAGTTTCGGTGTTTTCATGGTTTCTATGGAATTAAAACCAGAACTCAAGGGTAACCGGTACACTGATAAAAATTGCGGATTTCTCTGGATTTAAACATTCTTGCAAACATTTGGGATATAAAAGTACACAAATCAACAAAATATATAACATTGCTCTAGTGGTTTTTGGACATTTTAGACCAAAAATCTTACATATTATCCCTTTAAAGCATAAGTGGGACAAACCATACTGAGACATTCTGAAATTCAAAGTAAATATTTCAGGGTTTTTCCCACTCAGTATATGCTGAGAATCTAATTTGTGGTTAAACATAAGAAAATTGTCATGGCTATGTCTGTTTGTATCTGTTTCCCTGTTCCCTGGTCCTGTCCTTAGTCTCATGTTCCTTGTTTTGAGTTCAGTCCTGTCACCTGTCATGTGTTCTTTGGTTTGCATTCGTCAGTCCTGTCAGTTGTCACGTGTTCCTTGTTTTGAGTTCAAGTCCTGTCATGTGCAACATGTGGTCTTTGTTTTGAGTTCTGTCACGGGTTCTGTTTTGATTTCCCGTTTGTCATTGTCTCGTTATCTGTTCATTTAAGTCAGCCGTGTCTTGTAATTAGTTATGTCTGTCACCTGTGCCCCGATCATTATCCTTGTGTGTTTCTGTGTATATATTCCCTCTTTGTCAGTCCAGTCTTTGTCCGTTGTTAAAGTATTGTGCTTGGTGTTCCATGTATTCTGTCTGTATCCAGTGTTCCTCAGTATTAAAGTGTTTGAAGTTACGCTTCCGTCTTCTCGTCCTTCATCCTGCCTACCAAGCGTTACAAAAATCACTGATTCTCAACACATTTGTCTACAAGGCCCCCCTTAGTCCAAGACTATATTAAAAGCCCTACATCTTAGCACCCCTGTTGTAATAAAAATAAATAAGCTCAGAAAAATGATGTCAATTTTAATAATGTACATCTTTATTTTAGCATTTTAATTATTAACATGGCTATATTTAAATACTTTTCAGACTTATTTGGACCCTGGAAGTTTGCTGAAGACTCTTAGGGTGGCCCTAAGTTTTCTGGTGGAAAACCACTGCTGTAAAATATCATTCTTAAATGGTCATGAATTATTTATGATAAATTTTTTTAGATATTTATGCATTGCACATTACTGAAAACAAAATCCCACCACACATTATTTGTAATATTAAGGTTAATTTTTTGATTTTGTCTGAACTGTGATTGTAACAAAGAGTCAGACAGAACAGTTCTAATAGCAAAGTACAAAAAGCTAACATTTAACATTTAATTCTTTTTTTTTTCCCACAGCAGGCACGGCAGAACTCGCTAGAGGAGCACAGGAAGTTGTGTCACTCCCAGCAGAACTCATCTCACAGTGCAGCCAAGCAGGTAATGGACAGCCTGAGACAGAATTCTAAAGTAACCACTCCCAAACCGTTTCGCATGATGCTTCGTGAGGAGGATCGCAAACGGCGCAATGTGAAAACTCGCTCTGAGATGGAGTTAGAAAATGAGAGACTGAAGAAAGAGCTGGACGAGCTGAAAGAATGCGGCAAGAAGTTTCGTGCTAAGCCGGCCCCCGCTACCACTCACTTGCTAGTCATCAATAAGCGTCCGAATAACCTGCAGCGACAAAAAAAACAGATTAACCAAACGGATCACAGTCACCATGGAAACCACCACCAACAAGGCACTGAACGCCACGTCTCTGCTCTTCCACAGCAACCATTTAGTTTCATTGAAAGAGAGCGAAAGAAAAGAGAAAAAAAACTAGCAGATGAGCTAAACAACCTGTCTCCCAAAACAGAACGTACGGCGTTCAAAGCCAGACCGGTGCCGAGGTCTCTATATAGGCCCAGTTCACCGAATTCCCACATATACGGGGCAGTTAATCTGAATAACAGATGCTCAGCACTGCCCCCTAGCATCCTGGAGGGCACGCTGCAGGAGGGAGAGGAGGCTGAGAATGAGTATGCTGATGAATTTTCAAGGCCACAGAGCACAGATATATCACGGTGCAGAAACAACCTCAGGAAATGGAAAAACAAGGGTGTTCTGCAGATGGAGGAAGAAATTGAGAGAAAGCGCAACAGAGAAAGAGACCGAGACTGGTCCTATATTCACCCACTACGTAGAACCAGCCTCTGCCACAGCCAAGAACCCCTGAACACTTGCAAAAGTGACTACATCAGTGTTTAAGTACTGACATAGTCTAAACAGTAGTCTACAGGACTTCTCAATTCTATAGCTCTGTAGCTGTTTGGTGAGATAGAAAAAGATATATGCTTTACTGTGGAGGAGCAAAAAAATCATGTAGCCAATAAATAAACTCACAAACCAATCATTTAATAGTCTCTATTTTATGTCTTTTGTGTTGCATAGTTGGTGAACACATTTTCATGATGAACACATTTTCATTTAATGGACTCCACATTAAATTACTCCATTAAATAACTGAAATGATAAGGTACAAGCATGATGTTGGGTGCCGAGTTCATTACTTTGTTAGCTCAAAAGGAACAGCTTATTCTGCCCTTAGTTAAGTTAAATATATTACCATGTCAGTTTTAAAGAGAGTGCACTTTAAAGAATAGTTCGCCCAAAAAAAGAAATTTCAGTCATATTTTACTCACTGTGATGTTGCTCCTAACCTGTTTGACTTTCTTCTGCAGAACAAGAACTGACAGTGCTGGTCATTCTTCTGCATGCAATTGCAATAGGGACTGAAGTGAAAGTGAAAAGATCATTCAGGTAGTCTGTATGGTTCATGTACTATATTGTAAGTCTTCTGAAGTCATATGATATCTTTGCGCTGCTGTGATAAAACAGACATTGCTACTTGGCTTATGAACTCTCATGATCTCCCATGGGACGATTCCAATATTTTCAGTGAATAACAACTTAAATATTGGTCTGTTGGTCTCACAAAGCTATTGTGTGACTTCTGAAGTTATAAATAAAACCAAAGTCTCTTTCAAGGAAAGTCTATTCACTCGACTGACATATTTGCAATGTCTCCGGGAAGCTATTTCAGGCATCCAAGACCAAGTTCTATCTATATGAATGGGGGAATCCTGAAATCTCAAAAACCGCTTGGTGAATTAAATAACATTTTAAATCCGCAACAAAATCGGACATGAACTGTCCCGTAAATGTGGTTTCTTATGCTCAAATAGTATTGAAAAAGCTTATTTTTCAGGCTAGAGGAGCCAATGTACATGTGCGGCCCTAAGAGTGAGTCTCAGGTTTCTATGGGAACCAGAGCCTCTAACAGCAGCTGCAGTGACACAATGACTTCATCAATCATCAATCATCAATCAATCATTTTACTTAGAAGGCAAGACGTTTTCCGCCATATTGCGTGTTGCAGTTTCTTCGATTTGTAACTTATAGGTGTGAACCATCTTTCTATATCTAGAACCTTTGATACAGCTTTTATGATGATTTTACAGTGTTTTCGCACCCTTTTTTACACATTCATTCAATTGTATGCAGAAGGGTAATGACATAATATTCACTTTTAAGCAAACCATGACTTTACCTGTGATTCCTACAGGACAACTTTCACCTCTCTCATTCATTAGCACACAAGTACAAGTCTTTAGTCAATATCCTCAGGCCTCAGTCCACACTTCCTGAGCGTACGTCTGACATATGGTATGGCGTCCTGCAGAAACCACTCTCTCCTGTACAGAACCAGCATCACGTCCAGTAACAGACTGTGCTCCCTCCTCCTGCAGAAACCACACAGAACCCACAGCATAAGGTCTCAAGAGACAAATATAAGTTCTATAAACTCATATTCACAAGTTCACTTGTTCAACAGAGGCTCACAGCTGCTTGTAGAGAGGTTGGGGTTTATACAGGGGCTGTTCACAGTTGCTGTTTGTGGTTTCAGATTTTTCTGTAAACCCCTCCTCAGGATGCTGAAACCCTTCACACTGACTGAAGCAGCATTCTCTTCCTGTTGACGTCCCAATAACGATAAAGGTCATCAACATTAAAAGGTTACCTACAGCCTAAACACTGAATAATGAATTAGGTAAACATATAGCTGTTTTTTCAAATGATGAAAATGCGATTATATGGATGGATCTCTTGCCTTTTGTGATACCTGCAGGACATTGCTGAGACACATGGTGTGATACGACAATCATCTCGGTATTTGTTGTGACTGTGTGCGCTTGTGACGTGTTTGTGTCGGGACTGCTGGATCTTGTAAAGGGTGCTGAATTGATCTCCCTCAAAAATGACTTAAGTTTCTGTCGCAATCCAGCATTTTCCAAGCACACCTGTGGAAGCAGTACAAATACACATGCAAAAAATGATCTTTTAAATATTTCTTAGTTCTTTTTGTTTGGGGTCAGTATGATTTTTTTTTTAAATGAATACCTTCTATTCAGCAAGGATGCATTATAATCCCTGTCATATTGAGCAGCACAACTGTTTTCAACATTGATAATAACAACATGTGTTTTTTGAGCACCACATGATTTCTGAAGGATCATTTGACATTGAAGTATCCTGAAGATTACTCCACTGAAGGTTGGAGTAATGATGCTGAAATTAAGCTTTGTCATCAAAGGAATAAAAATATATTCAAATATTTTAAATTGTAAAAATATTTCACAATATTACTGTTTTTACTGTATTATTTATCAAATAAATGCAGACTTGTTGACACTTTTGTCCCCAGAAACATTAAAAAAATCTTTTGATTGGTAGTGTGTGTCCTAGGTTACCTTTTCATAGGAACTTTTTGTGTCCTCTAAGTGTGACATCAGTTCAGTCTGTAAGATGAAATGAAAGTGCAGTTCATATAATCAAACGACAAAGGGCAACACACATGTCATTTTTATTGTCCAGTAGGTGGTGTAAAAAGTGATGTGTAGTATTTTGTCAGATAAAATATTATATGAATACAGTGGCGGTTCTAGACAATTTTTACTAGGGGGGCCAAGGGGGGGCCAGTGTTTAACCAGAGGGGCACATTAAAAATGGTAACAAATTATATTTAAAGATTATTAACTTCTTTACTTTACAATCATATAAACATTTATTACAACAT
Source organism: Opsariichthys bidens (assembly GCA_037194245.1). NCBI lineage: Eukaryota > Metazoa > Chordata > Actinopteri > Cypriniformes > Xenocyprididae > Opsariichthys > Opsariichthys bidens. The sequence continues at coordinate 16,955,744 of CM074286.1, read as the reverse complement.
TGTACAACATTTGTACAAGAGTGAGTGCAGGTGCAAAAAAGGTAGGTTCATTAATGTTGATGATTATTATCAATGATTTGTAAGGGATCATGTGACACTGGAGACTGGAGTAATGATGATAAATTCAGCTTTGATCACAGGATATAAATTTCACTTTACTAAATATTCACATAAAAAACAGTTATTTTACATTTTAATAATATCTCACAATTTTAGAGCTTTTTTGTATTTATAATAACATAAATGCAGCCTTGGTGAGCAGAAGAGACTTCTTTCAAAAACAACCAAAATAGTACCGTTTCCAAACTTTTGATTGGTAGAGCATATCTGCATGTATTTCAAAAATGTAGGCCTAGAATTTACTTTAAAAAAAGAAACATTAGATCCATATTGACAATATTGATTTTGTTAACAAAAAAGGACGCTATGTCCCTTCCTCGTTTCAAGATAACTATCGGAAGAAAAAAACGTGCATTACATTTCGTTGCCTAACCATCCCTCTCTACTTAACACGTGCAATAATAACCTGTTGATTACTTTACTCAAATGTATGTTATCGCAATGCAACAGCCAAGACAGATGAAGTTACGTGGTTAACATCACAACATTGTGCAGGAACAACCAGTTACTTATGAGATACGTTAGTTCCGCTTTTGGCGCTCGCGTGTAAAATCATAATAAAGTCATAATTCATTTTTTATTTTTATTTTTTGGTCAGCACAGGGGGGGCCACAGGGGTGGCCATGGAAATTTCTACAGAGGCACGGGCCTCCCTAGGCCTCCGTGTAGAACCGCCACTGTATGAATATCCTATGCCTTAATAATTTCTTAATTTTAATTTCTCAAAAATTGCTGCTTGTTTGAGCCTCCAAATCACACAATTTAGCAGCAATCCCAGACGGGGGGGGGGGGGGGGGGGGGGGGGGGGGGGGGGGGGGGGGGGGTTGGTGTTTATGAAACCTGTTTGAAAATAGTCACTATTTTAGCCATTCTATTTGGTGACGATAACAGCACAGAAACTACACACTTCTGGTACAGTGTATTGTTTCTAAGTTATCTAATGTCGTTTAAAAAGTCTAAAAGAGAAATAAATAAAAAACTATTTAAAAAAAAAAATTAATTACTGATGAATTATAATAGATGAAACCTTTTCAGTCTTGAGCTGGCTGAGGGTAAGAGACACACTCTCTCGAAATCTTTCAAGCTCCTCTCTAGTGGACTGTAGTTCTGCCAACAAGCTCTCCTAACATATAAACAGCACAAAAATCACACAAATATCAAACTACAATCCCTGACAAATAAGACTGATATCTAAAGTGATCACACAGCACTTATATAATCTTAAAAAACAAAAATAGCTTCTGTTGTTGTTTCACATAACAGACCTTCTAAAGCTCAATATTGGTAAACTGTGTGTGATATGTACCCGCTGGTTGTTAAGGGCAGACACAAGCTGATCGTTTCTTTCTCTGGTGCTGTTAAGCTGTGTGAGCAGATCCTGGGCGTCCTGGGTCAGTCTCTTTCTCTCAGAGTGGAGCGTGTTTGTCAGCATCCTCTCTCTCTCATGACATGCGCTCAGCTCTGCGCTCAGACGCTCTGCTTCTGTTTGCAAACACACCTACAAAACAGGTCGAGACATTTCTGTGCTCATCTTTGTTTTTTCGCAAAGCACTCTGCATGACACACTGGTCTTGGACCTATGATTTGCCTTTTAAGCTGATGGTACGAGTTGGAAATGACACACAGACCATCTTAAACTGTCAAATGCACTTCTTTGTTCAAAATTCCCATCTTACCCAAATATGTAAATGTAAAAACATTTATGTTTACCTGAATACTTTATATCACAGTTTCCATAAAACAATAAAGAAATATTACAGCACTAATAATAAGACTTGTCCTTAAGCACCAAATCAGAATATTAGAATGATTTCTAAATAATCATGTGACATAAGAATAAATCACATTTTACAATATATTCAAACAGAAAAAAGTTATTTTAAATTGTAATAATATTTTACAGAATTTTTGATCAAACAATAAATAAAGTAAATAAATGCAGCTTTGGTGAGCATAAGAGACTTTCAATAACAACCCCAACTTTCTGACAGGTAGTCCATAAAATATATATAAAATAATATTTAAAAAGATATACATACATATAATAATTTTTAAATATATTTACCATTTTCATCTACAATTCTATATACCATGTTCATTAACATACTGGTTTTAGCTAATTTGTATTATAATTTCCCTGTTACTGACTACTTAAATATTTCCAGGGTTCCAGAGTTTTTTTTTTTTTTTTTGTTTTTAACAGATTCCTCTGTAGGAACAAAGTGACAAATGGTGACACAACTCAGCACATTTTCAATACATTAGATGCTCTGACGTGTTGGTACCTCTGCAGTCTGTAATATTCCTGGACCTGCAGATGTGCTGCTGGTAGATTCTTCATTTCCTCTTTTCTTCTCCCAGCTCATCCCATCTTCTCTCTCCATTGTTGCTCTCATCTTCAACTCATTCTCCAGTTCTGCAACTTTCTGACTCAGAAAATCTTTGTCTTTCTTAGCCTGAACGATGATCTTATCATATTCCTCTCGGATGTTTCGTTCCTGGGAACAGTTAGGACACTCCACAGCTGCTGAAGGAGATAAAAAAAGTTCAAGAGTGGATGTGGAAAGCCGCTCCAAAGAGCCGCGCTGTGCAGATGAAAACTCCAATCCCTTTCCAGCTCTTTCTCTCCCTCCAGCATCATGGATTATTGCCCCAGAGAGGGAACGAGACAGGGAGTGGATCATCCTAACTGCAAAGCAGTTAAAAGTTCTTGATTATAGTGTTAAAGTGACTCACAATTTTAAGGGATAAAAGCTGAACATGCAGCTTGTTACCATCAGCCCTGTTCTTCTCATCTCCAGGTCGAGAACCACGGCGGTAACGTCCAGATTGTTCAGTTTGGCCTGGTTTCTCCAATTGGGGAAGAAAAGTTCTGAGCTCCAGTCCATCTCCACAGTGATTTGAGCTGAGTTTAGATTCAGAGGAACTGCCTGAACTCAAGAGGATGGGAAGCAAGCATGTCTGCGACTGCAGGGATATATGAAACATCAAACATAAAGAACAGGTTTATCAACTGACCTTTAACTAAGAATATCTATAATTAGAATAGAAGCTTGTTAAATTTGAGAAGATACTGTTTACAAAAGTCTTGCCCAAATCTAATCATATCTATTCACAAATTGCAATTAGTCTGACACACTAAAAAAACTTTTACAAATTATTTTCCCCCATTATTAATATTAGATTATATTAGCACTTTAAAATACTGTTCATTAGTTAACATTAGTTAAAAACTAATAATGAACTGCACTTCTACAGTGTTCTACTCGTGTTCTGCGTTGCACCCGGTTTGTTTACACCTGCCGTGTGTTTTCCTGTCGTGTTTTGTATGAGCACGCAGTCTTTGAGTGTGCTCACTGGCTGCACGTTCGTGTTATGTTCATGTCTCGTTTTGTGAGCTTGTCAAGTGTTTCCTTGTGGCATGTGCTGTTGTCCATTGTCTTACCTGATTATTGGTTTATTTGCCCCACCTGTCTGTCCCTCATTACCTGCCTTGTTTGCTACCCTATTTATTCTCCTTGTGTTTGCAGTCCTGGGCGGTATCGTTGTTGATTGTGTCGTGTCTCTTGTCGTGTCGAGTCGAGTCTTTGTTTTAATTTTATTAAATAAAAGCCCATTTCTCTTGCAATTGAGTCCTCGCTCCTTTCTCCACCACCCAAAACTGACAACATCAACTAATGTTTAACTAATGAACCTTATTGTAAAGTATTACCTTGTATTATAACTAAATATAAAACTTAATACATTTAATTATATCCTTACACGTCGTTATATTAACAATTGATCAGTAAATCGATTGATGTACGACTGCCGTATACAGTACAATGACATAATGAGAGTCAGTTGTGAATTCAAATTGTGGCACTAAATGATTCACGGACTGATTCAAATGGCTAAATTGAGCGAGTTTGGGACTGTTTTGTGAATCTTTTTGACAGAATCTTTATAAAGAACCAATTTATAAGAGCCATTATTTTCCAAAACTGGAAAATACAGCTTTGTTTTATAACTTTAAAATGTTTCGAAAGATTTTTTAAGTTGTTAATGAAGAAATGTGGCCTATTTGACGCCAGGTTTGTTCCATGGGAATTCTATTTGCAAGAATCTCCCAGTTATAATGTACACAAGGTCTGAATGTCGCAATAAAACACTGTATATTATATATTCAAATTAACACTGTTCTCCTCTGACTCAGTGTCCTGCTGATGTTCTCTCTCTATACTGTAACTTTAGAAACAGGCCACAAGAGGCAAAACTATTCAAATGAAGAGTCAAACTGATGAGTACAATAAAAGTTGCCCCTTTCATTTTTACGACTCGCTCAGCTGCAAAAGGGCACTTGACATACAAACACATTCAGAGTTTAAAGTGAAGCAGTAAATTACTTCCATGTGAGTGCTGTGTATGTGTGCGAGTTTGAGTCTCACCCTTCTGTCAGAGCCGACTGGCGGTAAAATCTGCTGTCTGTTCAGATGATTAATGTCCTTCTTCCCACTCAGATATGCACATGGCTAGAATATTTTTGTGAGATTACTTAATTTATAAACTAGCTGATTTTAGAAAACAGTTAGAAAAGATTTCACCAGCATTGTGAATCTGGTCATTTAAAAATGGTCATTAGAAAATCACTGATTTAACATGAAAACTGATATATACAGTGGGGAGAACAAGTATTTGACACACTGCCGATTTTGCAGGTTTGCCCACTTACAAAGCATGTAGAAGTCTGTAATTTTTATCATTGGTACTCTTCAACTGTGAGTGACGGAATCTAAAACAAAAATCCAGAAAATCACATTGTATGATTTTTAAGTAATTAATATGCATTTTATTGCATGACATCAGTATTTGATACATCAGAAAAGCAGAACTTAATATTTAGTACGGAAACCTTTGTTTGCAATTACAGAGTTCAGATTTCCTGTAGTTCTTGACCAGGTTTGCACACACTGCAGCAGGGATTTTGGCCCACTCCTCCATACAGACCTTCTCCAGATACTTCAGGTTGCGGGGCTGACATTGGGCAATACGGACTTTCAGCTCCCTCCAAAGATTTTCTATTGGGTTCAGGTCTGCAGACTGTCTAGGCCACTCCAGGACCTTGAGATGCTTCTTACGGAGCCACTACTTAGTTGCCCTGGCTGTGTGTTTCGGGTCGTTGTCATGCTTGAATACCCAGCCACGACCCATCTTCAATGCTCTTACTGAGGGAAAGAGGTTATTGGCCAAGATCTCGCGATACATGGCCCCATCCACACTCCCCTCAAAACGGTGCAGTTGCCCTGTCCCCTTTGCAGAAAAGCATCCCCAAAGAAAGATGTTTCCACCTCCATGCTTCACGGTTGGGATGGTGTTCTTGGGGTTGTACTCTTCCTTCTTCTTCCTCCAAACACGGCGAGTTTAGACCAAAAAGCTCTATTTTTGTCTCATCAGCGCACATGACCTTCTCCCATTCCTCCTCTGGATGATCCAGATGGTCATTGGCAAACTTCAGATAGGCCTGGATATGCGCTGGCTTGAGCAGGGGGACCTTGTGTGCCCTGCAGGATTTTAATCCATGACGACGTAGTGTGTTACTAATGGTTTTATTTGCGACTGAGGTCCCAGCTATCTTCAGGTCATTGACCAGGTCCTGCCATGTAGTTCTGGGGTGATCCCTCACATTACTCATGATCATTGATGCCCCAAGAAGTGAGATCTTGCATGGTGCCCCAGACCAAGGGAGATTGACCATCATCTTGAACTTCTTCCATTTTCTAATAATTCCGCCAACAGTTGTTGCCTTCTCACCAAGCTGCTTGCCTATTGTCCTGTAGCCCAATTTTATCCCTGATGTCCTTACACAGCTCTCTGGCCTTGGCCATTGTGGAGAGGTTGGAGTCTGTTTGATTGAGTGTGTGGACAGGTGTCTTTTTTACAGGTAACGAGTTCAAACAGGTGCAGTTAATACAGGTAATGAGTGGAGAACAGGAGGGCTTCTTAAAGAAAAACTAACAGGTCTATGAGAGCTGGAATTTTTGCTGGTTGGTAGGTGATACAAATACTGATGTCATGCAATATAATCCAAATTAATTATTTAAAAATCATACAATGTGATTTTCTGGATTTTTCTTTTAGATTCCGTCACTCACAGTTGAAGAGTACCTATGATAAAAGTTACAGACTTCTATATTCTTTTTAAGTGGGCAAACCTGCAAAATTGCCAGTGTATCAAATACTTGTTCTCCCCACTGTATCATAAGATTTAAAAGTGAATAAATTGTAAGCAAGTATTAGTAACAAAATGTGACTTTTATTGTAGGATGATTTATTGTGGTGTTTGTTGTGAGGTGAATTATATGTATAGCCGCTTTTCCACCATCGGTCCGAACGGTTGTTAGAAAGGTAAGGAACGGTTCCAGTTGTGTTTCCACTTGAGCCTGATTGCAAAACGTTCTCTGCCTGGAATCATGCTTGTAGAATCCGTGAAGTGACGTCACCACTCAGGATTGGTCACTTGCCTGTTGACTGGCTACCAGTTTCTCTCTAAGGTTAAGCGCTCTATTTGAGAAATGTAGACAAATAAATAATCAAATTAAAACACGGCCGTTATTTATATTTCATATAATCAGTAAACTGTTGCATTACCAAGGCAACGACAGATGCATTTATATTACACTGCAAAGAGCGGCCATTATCAGCCCCACAGTGGAAAACGAAACCTTAACCGTACCAGCTAGTCCGGATTGGCACAGAACGGTTACACAATGAGACTCATTCAGCTCGATGGTGGAAAAGCGGCTTATGTGTATGGATGTATCTGTGAAGACTTGTGCATTTGTTCAAGTGTGATGCATATACTAAAAGTAAGTGTTTTCAGAATAAAAATGTTCATGGGAAGAATGCATTTACCTGTTCAGGTGTGTAATGTAACTGAGATGTGTATATGGGTCGAGAAGGAATAGCCATGGCTCTGGAGGCAAACTGAAGAGAGCTTAGAGTTTCGGTTATTGAAGATGATTGAGATGACACCATGACCACTAAACATGTCCGGCAGTTCCCTCCCAGACTAAACCAGACACCAAAATAAACATCAAACTCAGACACAGTCAATGAATTAACAGAGCAGTGACAGAGCAATGATTATTGCAATGTTGATGATGCTCACCAGTCCCTAAGTGCTCGGGTTAGTTTGGATTCTCTGTACGGGACGTGCTGGGACCCCGCAGAGCTGAGGGCAAAAATCACCTAAAAAAGAAAGAAAGGATTGTTATTTTCAAAATTTTGCATTTGAATACTTTCATATACCAGGACAGGCAAAAGTTTTTCATATGATTCGTGACCGAAATGACTCTCATAGTTTGGAATTTTTCCTTAAACACAATGAGAAAATTCGTAACAGGGAAGAAGAGGCCTCAACATTATCTAAATGAAAATAATCAAAAGAAGAGTCCAGTATTCTGCAGAAATCCTTTTGTCTGTTAGATGTGACATGACACCCCCCCCCCCATCCCTACATGGAAAGCTATGTAACCCTACAGATCATTTCCTGTGTCTAATTTCCTGCATATGGAGCCAACACATTGATATGATTAAGATAGGGCTCTTAGACTGATAAATAATCACTGGAGTGCGTCTTGAGACACTCAAAACAAACCATGCTCTTCAAAAATACCCTTAGTCTGACCGGAACTAGAGTGATAATAAGATAGAACATGCTTCTTTTTTGCTGACATGTTTGAGGTATTACTAACATTTCCGAATATGGTGAGGGAGCGTTTCAGCATCTTGGTCTCTTGCGGGTTTTCATTTGTAGCATTGAAAGTTCTCTTCATGTCAGGAACCACAGAACTACGACACTGATGCAACAGCAAGAGAGAAAGAAAGAAAGAAAGAAAGAAAAAGTGCACATTAAAAATAAAGTGTTCATGAATCTGTGTATTTTTAAGATGTTCCTCCAATCGACCGCAGGACACAAGGTCACGTCGGTTGCACCTCTCCAAGCAAAACACACGTAAGGTAGCATTTCATCAATGATTGAATCATTGTTTTTGAACAGTTTAATGAATGATTCAAAGACTTGTAAAGACAGTGACTGAATTTGGGACCGCATACTAGCATATTACTATTATCGGTTGAGTGAATAAGTTCAATAAATAATAATTCATCAATGACTTTAAAGGGGACCTATTATGCCCCCTTTTACAAGATGAAATATAAGTCTCATGTGTCCCCAGAATGTGTCTGTGAAGGTTCAGCTCAAAATACCCCACAGATCATTTATTATACCACATTGCAAATGCCCATTTTTGAGTGGAAGGAAAAACATGCTGTTTTCGTGCGTGCATCTTAAAATGCAAGCGAGCTGCTGCTCCCCACCCCGTTTTCCATAATGGGGCGGAGCCTACAGCTTATGCCTCGGATACTTTGCCAAAAACTAACAAAACACCTGTTTAGGTTTCATCATCAAGATTATTATCTACATGCATTTTAAAGCCATATCAGTCTAAACTTCTGATATATGGTTTTCTGAAAACACACATCCAAAGCACACACACAGAAAGCTGGCTGTCAGACAGCTCATCCCGTGAGTATTTATCTATGTTCTTTTTCACGTGTTATTGCGCTTAAACTGTCAAAAAAAAACATGAAAAAACCTTGTTTCCACTGAAATTACCTGAAACTGTTTGTCCCAGGAACTTTTCCCCCCAGACCTGTTGCCCCCAAACCATTGTGGTCTAAAGTACCTTGAACATTAGTTCGGTATATCGGTGACATAGGACTGTTCACGACTTTCCAGTTCCCGCTGGGTTTCGTCCTCCGCATTTAAGCTTAATAAAGCCCGAACCTTGTTGTCGGTTCATCGGTCGTAATTTTTAAACTTTGTTGATTTCGAATAGCAAACAGCTCTTTCTGCACACACCGCAACAGACTTTTATAAATGGTGGTTGAAATAAAATGCTGCATGGAGTCAACCAATCAAAATGCTGAATGAACTCAACCAACCAGCATGTTCAGCGACCAAGTCCCACCCCTAAAAGTTCCTGAACTTTGAAAAAGTACTACCTAGCAAGCAGGGACTTTCTGAAGGAGTAATTTTTAGCCTGAACTTCATATAGATCCTGGTCCCAGCGGTCGAAACACACCGACTACCACCCCAAAGTCCCTAGTTCCAGGGGAAAGTTCCTGCGGTGGAAATGCGGCTAAAGTTCACATAATCACTGTCGGTCATGCCTTTAAATGTAAATAGCAAGTAAAGAAATCGCATGTGTATATCAGATCTGTGTATTAAATTCAAAGCAGCGTAATATAAGTACTTACTGCTATAAATGCTGTTGAATCGTGAATCAAACAACAAAAGAAAAACAGAAAATAACTCACTGCTTTTGATTTTGAATAATTTAGTAGCTTTAATAATAATACATTTCTTATATGAATGCTGCCGTAAAATGCTCTGGCGAGGAGATAAACGTGGCGAGCTCTACAGCTCACTCTGGGTGGGGTCTATAGAAAAGGAGTGGAGTCTGTCATTGGTCATAGACGAGGCCTAAGCTTTTGTGATGTCAATCTGCAAATGGCTTGTTCTGAGACACTGCTTATGATTTAAGGGGATTTAAAAAAAGAGGAGTTGGTGGATTATAGGATGACTGTGTACACACACTGCTGACACACATTTATGTTCAAACACCATGTAAAAGTCAATTTTATATAATAGGTCCCCTTTAATGATTTTTTCTAAGGACACCACCTATTGGCGTATCGATGTAATCACATAAACTTTCAATTTATTTCATTGGGTGTAAAAACAAAATTTTAAAAACCTTTAAAAATATTTAGATAGAAATTAAATCAGTAGTGTTTATCTAAAAAATATCTTGTTAGAATGATGTTAGATGTAAGAATGAGCAGACACAATTTCAACATATAAACTTACTTTTCCTGAGCTTGCCAGATCCACCTATCAAAGAGCAACAATGTGAGTTTCCAAATTCGTTATTAATTCACAGTCAAATATGGTCCAAAATACCAAGAATGTGTATTTCCTTCAGAGAATACCTAATATTTCAGTTATGCTATCATCTTACCAGAGTGAGTTTGCTGGCTGTCAGAACTCCCTCTACAAGTATCCAACAAAAACACACAAAGGGAGGTGGTTAATCAGATTTGTATTAATAGATTATAATTACACCATAACACTGTGAGTTTGCAACACACCACTGCAGGGGGTACTGGGAGACCCTGTGGGAGGCTCTGGTATGTTCATATCTCTCTACAAAAACAATCAGACCGCAGGCAGAGGTTCCTAGAGCTGACTAATGCGTAGGGGGTCGACTGAGGGGAGTTACTGACCGACAAATGGACTGTTACCCATTAAAAACAAGTAAAAATGTAATAGAATGTCAATGTAACTCTCCTAAAACATCAATGATGAATTTATTTTACAAATGTAATAAGAGAATAAAAACATGGCATAAGTACAAAAACATAATTCAGGGAAACTTTAGAAAGACTTTTATGTTCTGAAAAAATAAAACACCTACCAGGGGACTGGACTGTTGTGTTAATGACCACAATGCTAAATACCGTGTGGGATCGGCTTGGAAAATCTCCCTTTGAGATCCCTACAGAATTGATAAAGATACGCAGGAGTCAGATTGAATAAAGCAAGCTGATATCACTCTGGTGATCATACTTCAGATAAAATAGTGTTTTCTCTTCAGCTCTATCAGAACATTTGTGCTCAGATTGAGTTAATGGCTCTGTTACCTGTGTGTCTGAGGGCGGAGCCACGGCGATGCACCTGCAGCAGTTCCTGGGCGGAGCTCACTTCCACCTCCGTCAACCCCTCGAGATGCACTGCCTCCTCACAGTCACGCACCCAGATCACCTCACTCCCCTTCGGATCCTGAGCAGATGCAAGAGACACAGGAGCATCTGAACACCTGTGGTTGCATCGAGTGCTAATTTTACTGAATTATGCAATTTATTTGTACCCTAAAAATGCACTACAGAATTTGTTTTGTACACCACCATTCAAACGGTTGGGTTCAGTACAATTTCTTTTTTTTTCCCTGAAAGAAATGTTTTTTTGCAAGATCGCATTGATCATTTTGATCAAAATTGACAGTAAAGACTTTTACATTGGTACAAAAATTACTATTATTTTTTTTTTTTACTTTCTATTTATTAAAGAATCCTGAAAGAAATTGTGATATTAATAAAACATGTTTCTTATATACCAAATCAGCATATTAATTATGCTAAAAATTCAGCATTGCAGTCACAGGAATAAATTACATTTTTAAAATATATTAAAAATGATCATTATTATTATTACTAATAATTTTTCACAATAGTACTGTTTTTATTGCATTTTGTATTGATAAATACTTATAAATATATAACTATATAAATAGTTTTTTATTGAGACTTTTAATGTTCAAAAAGATTTAAAAAAAATCTTACTGGCCCCAATTTTAAACAGTAATGTGAGTATATACAGGTAGTAATAATAATCAAGCTTTATGAGGACAATGAGGCTTAATGATTTGGCATTTCTGTAAAGTTGCTCGGAATAAAAGTATCTTCCAAATGCATTAACGTGAAATAATTGTGATTGATTAAATAGATAAAGTTTTTTTATTTAATTACACAATAAATTACTTACCAACAGGTCAAATATCTTCTCATTGAAGATGTGGTAGAATGACACTCTAATTTTGCAGTGGCATGCCTTGGGGGCTGGATTATTCAAATTAAGGCTTGTTCAAGGATGCTGTTGCAGGTCATATCATGTGTAGTCAGGAGAGCATGAATAAAAGACATTGGATAGTTGTGTGGTGCAATGAGGAGTTGAATGTTACTGCAATAAGATATGTAAGTTTCTCTTATCTGAAAAAGAAAATTGGTACATTTTATTTAAAATGTGATTTCCTAAAACCAATAGCCTGAAGGTTTGATACAAGTGAAGATGTCTTCAGCAGCGCGGCTGATGATGCCTCTGTGTTTGGCTAAAACGCTGCACCCCTGCATGGTGTGAGTCTTACCGCTGCCCGCAGAGCCATAGACAATTACACAGCCATTATAACCCTGCATTAGATACTCCACCAGACACTGGGGCAGAAAGAAAAAGAGATTAGCATATACATTTATTAAGGACTAGAATGAAACACAAATATAACTGAAGAACATTCTGCGAACCTTTGTTGTTGACTCATAAACATCTCTCTGAGACGCCTCCTCATTTAACACTGCATCAAAGTCTATGATATGAGGCTTGTGACTCTGCAGAATAAAGAAAACAGACAATCAGACCTTCACTTGACTTTACTGCATACTTTGGTCTCACTTGAATCATTTCTTTCAGTTTTTGCAAAATGAGGACGATGAATCTAATTAAATGACATCTTTGATCTCATTGGGTTCAACACTCACCCTTCCAGTGTCAATAAATACTCTGTTGAGATGGGTCACTTTGATGGAGGCTCTGGGTTCACCTAAAGAGATAGAACGTTCTGGTCTGTTGTTCACTGAGGGATTGAAACATTCGGGTTACATGTATAGCTTTGGAATGTTTGCGGAAATAAAGAGACAGAACAATGGGGAAAAGGTAAAAGAAAACTTCAGTAAGTCCAACTGTGAGACCTGTGTGTGAGTGCATGCTCTCACGGGCACACAGACGGACGACCACTCTGAAGCTTTTCTCTGAGCGTGGGCTATTATCTACCCCAGACATCCTCCTCAAACTCCGGCTTCTTGTCCAGTGGATAAATGCTGTTCATACAGTAGACAAAGATGAAGATATGAATGCAATCACAAACAAGATTTAAAGACTACTGAAATGCAGTCAAAGCAAGCTTTTTGGCCATATATGATGCTATTTTTTTCAGTGAGATAAATCATCAGTATTGGTTTTTATAGAAAAAATGATATAATAAGAAGAAGAACTCCAAACAATGTATCATAAACACTGTATATATGGTGAAAGTAAAAAGTATGAATTATAATGTTATTAATTCATATTGTTAAAATGTAATTGTATGTAATATAAGGACGCATGATGAATACATACAGGGTTGCTATACACAAAAATATAAAACCCCATCAGGGTAATACAAATGACTCTTAAATAATGTAACTAACATTAAACACTAACTAAACACCAAAAAGTGCAAGATAAACACCGCAATGCAGCTACAAGTAAGAACACGATGAAACGTGGAAATACAATAAACGAGCGTATCCAAATAATACTGGAACTGTTGCATTTTTTATTGAAATTACTAAGAAAACTACTTGATATTAATATAGTTAAAAGGATTTAGCCTATTTATGAATTTAGTTTGCTTATAAAGTTGATAGTTGACGCGCTTCAAATTTTAATTTGAAAAGCCCTACCTCTGTTCAACTGCTTCAGCTGTTTCTTTATGTAATCAGGACACAGTCCCTCCAGAGCACATTATTCCTGGAATAACATCCTTGGAATCCCATTTCAGATAATCAGTCCGTCTCTGTAGAGCTGCAAATATCTCACTCAGGGTCTTGCTGGCATGTTTTTGTTTTAATATTTAGAAATGTCCTGTTGTTCATCACTCCTCACCTCAGGTCGCGCGGATGAGCGTTGAATTGGCGTTCCGATGATGCGCGCGCTCGCAGTGAGGCGCGTGAACGCCTCAGAGAATTGTTGGAGCCAATTATTCAAACCCATACAAAAAAGTGGGAATTGATAGAAATGTATTTTGGTTATGGTAGTTGTACTATAGTTATAGTGTAGGTATAGTAGTTTAATCTGCACCCAAATAGCTTAATCAATAGCTTGATCAAACCTCTTTAAGATGGTAAGATTTTTTTAAGATGGTCTCACAAAGATTGTTTATCTGGTCATATTCCAAGCCGGATCCCTATAGAATCCCTATAAACCAACAGACCAGTTTAGAAAAGTTTCTTTTTAAGAAGAAAAAACAATCTGCCAAACCTGCATCTTGCATGCAGTTCTGCAGACTTATGAGATGTAAGAAAGCTTTCCTTTTAAATAACCAGCATGGCCAGATATATCAATAAAGTAGCCTATCCTATTTTGAACCAGACCACACTCTTACACCCAGACGTTGCCGGAGCAGCAGTCTGGAATTCTGTGTGTGTGACATGGCTTATGGCTGTTCCTCTTGACCCCTGGCCTGTACCTCTCCTCCAGCAGTGTCCTTTACTGCTCCTTTACAAAGGGCTTGGAGGAAGAATGTGCATCATAAAACAAGATGTTTAAGCTTCTAATGCCCTAATGCAAACAAATAGGAGCCACATTTATCCAATGAGAAAAAGCTATTTGATGCAACTCTAAAATACATATATTGTAAATATACTGTTTGAAATCTGCAATATTTCTCTGTATTTTAGAGTTATATCAAATAACTTTATTTGTGCCTTTTCTAATTGAACAAACGAGAGATGAAGATGTCCTCTTCCACATCTCATTCTATAGTCTTGCATTTCGCACTGTACCGGGGAGAGAGAGACAAAGAGGGAGAAAGAGAGGAATGATGGGACACAATTTAGTGCTGTCATTGCCAGCTGTGTCAGTGTCAAAGGGCAGAGATTCCTGATGCTCCGTATCTCGGTGTCTTATAGTCTAGTTTAACTGTATGTGTCACTTTAACCGACATTTATCCTTTCCCTAGAACTAGCGACAATGGATTATTAAAAATATATATATATATATGAAGGCATAATCGATAACATTGGTATATTTTATGAGTATTGAAATGAACAGAAATGTATATGTAAAATCCAATTCACTTGGAAATATATGAACTTGCATTTCATATTCGTCAAATGATTCAATACGACAAAAAATTTTAATTAAATAAAACTATTAAAATTCGAGATATTTCTATTCTAGACCAAGAAAAGTCATGTAAATTTTCTAGTTATGTGACGCTCTAAAATATTTTATCAGGTAAAATTTGTGAGTTAAAAAAACCCTCTAAATTCTTATCTAGTGAACACAAATGAATTATGGTTAAAAAAAGGTAAATGTTCGGTTCTTAAAACTTTCTGAATTCTGAAATTTTATTAGTTCATTGTTATAGGCAACATTGGAGTCAAAATGTTGAGAGCCACTGTTTTACAAGCAACTCACAGACCAATCACAACTGTAGATGGCAGTATATGCTTTAAAATCCCACATGAGCCAGTTCAGATTTATTTCTCAAGTTGTGACCCACATTGCACAGAAAGAATCATCTCCTCTCAGAGCTTGTATGATTATATAATAATTATGTAAATTAGATTATGTAAAATGTTTAGGCATCTGTTTTTGGAGCAAAAAAAAATACTCATTTTATACAGTGTGGCCATTGTCTTCAAGATTATGTATATACGATTATGAGGATTAACATCAGAGAAATTTATATATTTAGATGTGTGTATATATATATATATAGTTTGAAAACATTACTATTTTTTATGTTGCCTGCACGTGACCAAAAATACATAAAAAACAGTAATATTGTGAAAAAATATTTCAATTTAAAATAAGGGTTTTCTATTCCAATATACTTTAAAATATAATTTATTTATGTAATAGCAAAGCGGATTTTCCATTAGCCATTATTCCAGTCTTCAGTGTCACATGATCCTTGAGAAATCACTTCAATATTCTGATTTATTATCAATGTTGAAAACAGTTGTGTTGCTTAATAATTTTTTATTACATGATATTTTTTTCAGGATTCTTTGATGAATAAAAATAAAAAAAGAACAGAATTGACTTTAAAAAAAATCATACCTAAAACTTTACATACTAAAATGCATTTTGTTTAAAACTGAGCTGCCTGTTTAAATGAGTAGAGATTGTGAACTGGATTGACCTCTGACAGGATTTCTGGAAGAGGTTATACTGGAACCCCCCCCGGACCGGATTCTGATTGCAAAGTGGGTCAGGGGAAGAGACAGCTCATCTTTCCTTGGGAATTAATTTTACTGCAGGCAACTGACTTGTCACAAGCTCACAGAATATAGATTATTACCAATTACAGCACAGAGCCAGTTAACAAAACTCCCAACTCAAGTTCTCGAAATTCAGTGCAATCCCACAGGCTTCAGAAGTTCACTTCAGAAGTTTCTGAAAGTTCTAGAGCCAAACACATTCCCAGGGAACTCCAGAGACTTTGTCGAATCATATCTCCAGAGCTGTGCGGGATGTGGCACAGGCAAAAGCAAACAGCAGTGATGTATTCAAACAACTGTCACGGCATGTCAAATGAAGCCTGCGTCTGCATATGTATCACTCACGAGAACTCGAAAAGAGATGCGATTCTTGGGATGTGCATATTAGAGTATAACTATTCAAGGAAGTTGCACTAGAGGAGAAACTTGACACTGTTCTTCCGTGCCAGTCACATCGCTCTTGAGATCCATTCAAACGGCAGGATACTGATAGAACACGGTGGATGACAGGGTATGTTTAAACCAGGACCTTGGAGAAGCATTAGTGTGGAAATGGATCTCAGCTGCTAGATTAGAGCAGGTGGAGGGCAGAGTTCTCTAACCCTTATGTGAACATCGCTTTGATAACAGCTGCATCCTCTTTGCCAACATAACATAGATGAGGGGAACGTTTAGAAATGTGAAGCAACTATTCAAGGAGGTTGGGAGGTGTTGGGCCTAAAGGGACAGGCTAGTTCACTCAAAGTTTAACATTTCTGTCATTTACTCACCCTCACGTTTGACATTCTTCTGTGAAACAAGTGTTGTTATTAACTAAATGTATTAAAAATAGTTTGGTAACTGAAATAAAATAATAGATTTTGAATGGGAAACTTTAAACAAAATAAGTCTACCTGAGGTGAAAATCAAGATTTTAATGTGGCGTTAGGACAAAACCGTTAGCAAATTCATGAGTCAATATCACTGTTGAGTATTTTCTGTTTAAAAAGGCAGTGACCAAAAGACAGTTTCTAAAAGTTAACTTTGAAATCGCTGGTGTTTCTGACATCACAAACTACCTAGTAATCAATCACGCAAAGCATTTCATGAACTATGACCGCTCTGAAGAAGAGAATATCTCCAGATATATTTTTCAGTTTGATGAATATTACGATGTTAGGATGAACCATATGCCTTTCTCCGCTCACGTTCTGAGTTGTTCAAAGGACACTGCTGTCGGACTCAGACAGCGAACATGGCTTGTAACATTATTAACATTATTCGCAGCTGTTAAGCAAAAGGCTAATCATATTAATCACCTTTATGTGCCTGGCGTTGTCAAAAGCGATACCATTGAGCAGCGTTTACCTCTAGAAAGTCACCTGGAAAGTTGACCAGTGGATCTCTGAGCTCCTGCGAGTGAGTGGAGGCGGGGCTAATTAGCATATCCATTGATCTGTGCGTATTAAATAAAACAAGGGTGCAGAGTTACATTCAGGCTATTTTAGCATGAAGAATGTTCTTTTCCACAGGATTAAATGTCATTTTGGTGATCAAAGATCAGTTAAGGACTTTAAGCGGAGTACTGAAATGACTAAAACTGAAATAAAATAAAGCCATATAGAAATATTACAAATAAAAGTACATACAATTATTAAACCCTAAACTTACATATGAACTAAAAATATAAAAATGAAAGCGAATTCAAAACTCTAATACACATTATTGTCACAGTGATGTCTGTTTGTCTCGGTTTCCCTGTTCCCCAGTCCTGTCCTTAGTCCGTTTCTTGTTTTTAGTACTAGCCCTGTCATGTGTAACACATGTTCCTTGTTTTGAGTTCAGTCCTGTCACCTGTCATGTGTTCTTTGGTTTGCATTCGTCAGTCCTGTCAGTTGTCACGTGTTCCTTGTTTTGAGTTCAAGTCCTGTCATGTGTAACATGTGGTCTTTGTTTTGAGTTCTGTCACGTGTTCTGTTTTGATTTCCCGTTTGTCATTGTCTCGTTATCGGTTCATTTAAGTCAGCCGTGTCTTGTAATTAGTTATGTCTGTCACCTGTGCCCCGATCATTATCCTTGTGTGTTTCTGTGTATATATTCCCTCTGTGTCAGTCCAGTCTTTGTCTGTTGTTAAAGAATCGTAAATGGTGTTATTCCCTGTATCCTGGCCGTATTCCAGTGTTCAGTATTAAACTGTGTGAAATCGAATCCTGTCTTCACGCCTGTTCCTGCACCCAAGCGTTACAACTATAATGGTATATAACTAATAGTAAAAGAATACTGAGAAGATGTTTTGAAGAATGCTGCGATCCAAACACTGAATTTTCAAAATATCTTTTTGTGCGAGTTCTGTGCACATGACAGTGAGTGAATGACAATTTTCAGTTTCGGTTGAACAATCCCTGTAGTGTACTTCAGATCGCCAGCTATGAATGTATACAAAAGAAAGAAGAAAGCCACAAGAAATCAGACAGAATTATAAAATTCTTCCAACTTTAATCAGTTCAAAAAGTTTCACAACAAATGGGACACATAGTAAAGGGGAAATTCACCACTGATCATCAGTATTTGGATTGGTACATTCTTCTTCCTAATGAGAATGTTGGCAATTTACATAATTTTCTCTGAAAACTCTTGTCTTATTTGGACAGGACTTAGATATAAATGAAAAATGCAAAAATACAAAATTAAATGTAAACTGAGATTTATTTTGCTCTACGTAGTGTCCTGCAGCACTACAGCATGGTAAACAATGTAAATTAGTACAATTCAAAAGAACTCCAAAGCAGTCTCTGAGTGAGTTAACATGAGCGATTATAAAGGTGTAGCCTACAAGAACCCATAAATATTTGAACCACTTTTTTTTTTAAACTTCAATTTCATGAAAGCTCACAAAAGGAGCAACTGTCCTCATTGAGGAAAACAAAAAACCTGATGTCGGCTTAGCGACAACACGCACGCACGCACGCTCGCACACCCACAACAAAACAGGACGAAACATCTGCGTGTTCCCATGGTAGTAAAGATGCTGTACAGTGATGCTGATATGAACATATGGAGGGCTGCTCCCATGTAGAAAAAGCAAAAGGAGAGCCACTTCGAAGTCCCATTCACAACTACAGCAGCATCTATCAGACCGTACAATTCGGCGATCTGCTTCACATTCTGCTGAGAGCTACTTTTAGTCCCGAACCACTTCTGGCTTCCCCAACACACACAAAACGCCGGCCAATGAGCGTGCAGCACCTCTGCAAACTCACCAATCACAGACATTCTTTGACATTCTTCTCATTGGCTGGACCAGGTGCGCCGCTCATTGGCCCACACACTGACACCAGGTACCATCTACCCACTGCCACAACACATACAACTCTCTTCAAACACAAACTGCACTCTGGTCTTTATAAATGATAATACAAATACATGTGTGGAAGCAGAGAAGGAAATAGAAGGGGAGCGGGGCAAAAAAAAAAAAAAAAAAAAAAAAAAAAGCGAGCACAAGCGAGTTAACTGTACAGATGTGACACTTCATGCACCGTTCGGAGTACAGTGACCAAACGTAAGCAGTTAAACAATGGAAAGGTAATACATAAAAGTGTCTGTATGAAACGCGTACTATGCAAATAGGGCCACTGGGTGACGGTATCGTTTACATATTGGCATGGTTTTGGTCAAGAGACAGCCAAGTGCGGAAATCGCCTCCTCACAGGAAGAGCCTAAAGTACTCACAGACACACTTATGAGAAAACACTCAGACGGCCCACAGAAGAGCAGCCACAACACCGCTTTAGTTGTGTGTTTAGTTTGTTTAGGAGTCAGCAAAGTGTGTGTGCTGTGTGTTCACGTGCAAACTCAGTCGCACATCTCCTCGGGTATTTCGTGAGGATTGAGGATGCCAGGCACAGACATCTGCAGCTTGTGTTTCTCCTCTTGGGCCTGGCGCAGTGAAGCCTCCCTCTCCTCCAGAAACAGGTCAGAGGTGTCCTCGCCTGCAAACTCCTGCAGGTACACAGAGAAACGTGAGCATTTTGTGACTGCTCAGCCAGGGCACTGTCATCACTCCCTCCATCTCACACACACACTCTCACACTCTGGAGTGCACTGTCCCTGTGCACTCCAGATGACCCATACAGTTACACCATACCTCAAGATCCCTTTAAAGGTCAAAGCGACAGCATGCTTTCTCTCACACCATATCCATTTCCTCGATATATATGAACTCTCATCTACATAAACTATTACTGACTGACATCAAACAGACTTACTTGCATATTACAAAGACAACATATTTTATTAACCATTATGACGACTTTGTGTCCTTGTTTCAGTAGGATAGCTTGCCGCTCACCTTGATCTGTACAAGGAAATCCCTCAAGTGTTCTTTGAATGCTGGGATGTCTTGGTTTAAGCTGAACAGGCCAGTCACAAATACTTTCACCTGGGCACTACAAAGAAAAAGAAAACACATATAGTCAGAAAGAAAATACTAATGATATTTGACAATCTTAGTCTAAAGCAGTTCCAAAACACTTGCTGCTGGACAGAACTATTAATTAATCTAAGAACAAGGTGTCTACTGAGGCAGAACGAGCTTATTTTGTTTCATTTATTGCCATATCAGCATCTATGGCTATTTTCATGGCAAGAGCGACATAAAAAAAATAATCACAATTAGCACAGTAATAGTAAAAAAAAACATTGATAATCAAGTCGCATGAATTTAACAAACATTATATAAGATTTTTCATTTCAATATTTGAAAAACAAACAAACAAACAAAAAAACCGTAAGATTGTTCCTGGTGAAAACATCCATTTGAAAACATCCATTAAAGAACTTTCTGTGTAGAAATGTTTCCTAGTGACAATCTGCTTTAGTAGATTCTAATAAAATATGTTTTCTAGACAGTACATCACCTTTCAATAAAAAACAAATGACTAAGTCTGGAATGACCAATTCGCATCTTGTGTAAACAGTCTGATCATGTCTACTCTCAAAAATCAAATAAAATGTTTTGAATTGACATAATAATGATTGAATTAACTTCACACGAATGAACTATTTCATTCGTCATTTTTGTTTATATAAAAGTTTATTACATGTTTGAATATATGAAACTAATCAAACTAAGAGACATTTACAATTACAGTAGCTTCATACATTTAATATAAAAGTGCATCTCCAGATGCAGTCTTTGGAGTGTATAAGTTCTTGTGAAGCTTTAGTTTGTAGGATACTCACTCTTGTAAGTGGGGGAAAGCTGATTTGAGCAAGTTGGCCACATACTCCTGGATGAATACTTGGTTGTTTACTGGGTTTGTGGGGTTCAGAGTTGTACTGATTTTTCCTTCCTCAACAAGGTTAAACATGTACGCCAGAATAGAAGCGTGCATGGTCAATCCTGCATGACAAATATGCAGAGGTTGAAAAAAAAAAAAGAGTTATATACAGATTTAATCATAACTCACTCTAGAAAAACTGTTAATTTTATAATAAACAGAAAACAACAACATTTTCACTGAATATAAAAGCATTTTAGAAATTTTAATTGAAGCTGATGTCCGTAACTTAACCTTAACACTCATGATTACTACATGGTTACACAGCATTCAGTCAAAAGAGAGAGAGAGAGAAAGAGAAAGAGAGAGAGAGAGTGAGAGAGAGAGAGGTGGCCAGAACTGACCGGCTGTATGTGATGTATCCGTGACAACAGAGAAGATGTGTTGTAGGATGTCACAGAAGTATGTCTGATAGAAGCTCTGAGCTGCCGCCTCCTCTTGGGCCACGTTCTGCAGCAGCGTGTAGAGAATCTGAAGGCCTACATGACATTTTTCATTGTACAGTTGTTGTATGCATATTACGATAAATAATTAGGGTAAATCTGACATCTGGCTGTGATGACTGCATCGGTGTTCTCACCAGTGTCTGCCACGTTTCTCATGGTGTGTTTAAAAGCCCATATAATGGAGTCAAGCACAAGCTTGAACTGGGCCGGTGGGATGGCCAGGAATGCTGGAAAACAGTGAGAGTTCACCGCCTGCAGCAGGTAGAAGAAATGTGTCCGGTGTTCTGGGTACTCTTCAAAATCCTAAACAAAAATAAATATAAACAAGCAAAAGTAAAGAATATTATGCACTTCAATTTCTTTTTTTTTTTTTTTTTTCAAAAGATTCTTCAGAAAATTAAACAAATGCAGTCTGGTTTTAAAACGGAATAATAAATATTTATTACAGAATGTTGAGAGATAAATAGGGGCAGCTTACTTTGTTGATCATGTTTAACGTGCACTCAAACACTGCATCAAATATCTGTGGGATCTCTCCAGTAATGTGTCCACCCAATTTGTTTACTATTGTTGCCATGGTACTAAGCACTTCCGGTTCTCTTGCTGCTGGGACATTGCGCTGGTAATCAATGAGCACAGCATCCAACAGCGGAGGGACAAAGTTCTCCCCCACCTAGAGTACGAACAATAAACACACATGCGCAGACAGGCTTAAAGGATGAGCGGATAAGTGTGTGTTGTGTAAGGACAGCGCTAATCTGAACATGTCCAGAATGACAGACCTGAAGCAGGTATAACAGAATTATCTGCACAGAGACAGGAACACTGGATCTAACAAACACACACGCGAGACCCAAAAGCCTTAAGCTGAACAAATAACGTCTCATGATGAATAAGGTCTTTAAAAATCAAGATTTTAGTACGAAATTAAATAAATGCATAAGGGAAAGTTCATATCTTAGATCCTGTCACAATTATATAAATCACAATATATTATATATTTATTTATTTTAAAATGGTAAAGTTTATTTGCATAATGTCATATAGCAGGAAAAGTGCCATGTTCATATTTGTAGATTATTTTAGAAATCTATAAATTGTAAGAATTAAATAAATGAGAAAGCAGTTAAAGATTGAGTATGTCAACTACACATTTAACATCTTGACTATACTTTCAGTACAGACCTTTTGCCTAAAAGCTGTGATTTGTGTCTCACCATCTGTGGGTCATTGGAGCGGCTGACCCAGCCTGAGATCAGCTTCAGAGTCTCTCTCTTCACTGTGCGCATGCTCCTGATGAGAGGCTGCTTTGTCACCATCTCACCTATAAAAGGCACAAATCAAATCAAATGAAGCGACATAAACAAAGCTCTTGTGCTCCTTGAGTGTAGACCATTATATAATGTTTATCTTATTGTTTTCAGAGAAAGTCAGACTTTCTCATTAGAAAGAATTTTTTTTTTTCAGCAACCATTTAGTTAAACTTTACTCATTCTGTTCTAGCTACAGTGCTATATATAGTTGGTCAGACAGCCCTGTAATGAACTGCTGTTCACACACACACACACAGACGACGTTAAGCTTTGCGGCAGCCTTTTGTCTTCCAGCTGAGTGAGTTTGTGTAATCAGACTGACTTGAATTTAATGTGAATCTGTCACTCTGAGACAAACAACAGATACATATACACACATATGGGAACTCTAGAGTTAAACTTACTCTGTCTCAAACACATGCACACATATGCAATAAAATCTGAAAAGTACAGAAAGACTTGATTTTCTAACGAAAAACACACACACCGTTGGTCTGGATGGCAGCAGAGATGTTTTCACTGAGGCACTTATACACATTGAGCATGTCCAGGTAGATGCGACCCAGCTGAATAACAAAAGGGTGTCCTACGGCTTTACACGCTCTGACATTGGTCTTCAGGATGCTGCCCAACTGCTTCACCGTCTCCGGGTCCTTCAGGATGTCCACATTCTACAGCAGGATAACAGCATCCATTTAAGATCTTAAAAATGAGTAATTGAACAAAATTCAATGTTTGAAAAAGAAATCCCACCTTGGTTGCCTGCTGAATAATGCTGTCCCACACCTGGTTAGGCAACAACATGTACTTCTCTATCAGGTGTTCCTGTACAGCCTGGTCGGTCTGTGCTCCAATCATATAGCCGACAGCTTCGTAAAAAGTATGCACCTGTGAACAACAAATGGTCGCTCAAATTCAGATGAGATTCAAGAACTCCTCAAATGTTGTATATTTCTAAAGCTTAATGTGTCAGTTACACACAGAGCAGGCTGAGACAGATAGGGTTATTTGATACCTGCTGAGGCTGCAGGTCACAGATGATGGTGTTGATGTTGTTGAGGATCTCATCAATGAAAGGCATCACCTCTCCCACCTGCACCTGCACAAAATGCCTCCTGCACTTCTGAGCTATCTTAATGAACGTGTCACACGCCATGTCCTGCACTCCATCATGGGTTTCTGAGAAAAATAAATTATCACTGTAATTGAACTGATGTAATTGTGTATTCTTGAATCAAGCTTAAATTAGAAGCTCAACTTTATATATTATTACCAAGCTGCTCCATAAATGCAGCACCTGCTGTGTATGTGTTATCATAAATGACACCAAAGTTGCTCTTATTTATGTCGTTTCTCTCTTTTTTAACACAATCTCAGCTTCTATGGCTATTTTCACGGTGGGAGAGAGGTTTAGTTAAAAGCTGCTTTTATTTAAAGATCAGACAAAAAGATATCACAGCTGTATGCAGATGCAAATCTCTGATTTTATGCCAAGGATCAAAGCATTTGCAACTCACCATGCATAAACTCAAACAATTTATTGACGACAGTCTTCAGGAATTTCCAGTGCGCACGTAGGAACCGTGGGTACTGGCCCACTATGTACATGATGTTGGAGGCAATGATGGCCTTGTTATCCTTGCCTCTCTTCTGCTCACATAGACCCAGCAGGTCCTGTGGATGATGTAGGAACATTGTTATTGTTCTATTCCATTACAAGAGTTTGCATCTTTGCATTTTAAGATTTCTGCACCTTTATGACAGTGACGAGAAACCGCTTCTCATCCTCTTCATGCATGGCTCCACTGATGGAACCAATAGCCCAGCAGAGTGTGTTCAGGTTCTTCCAGGACCACTCTGTACCGTTGACCTGATTATGAAGCTTTTCTGTCATAATACGCTCTGTGTCAGCATAATCCAGATGGGTAAGATAGACTGAAGAAGCAGAAAGAGAAGCAAAGAGAAACATGATGATACTTAAAATAAACACAGATCAGTGGCCAAACCCTCAAAGTACAGAAGAGTAGAGTGCTCACCAAGTGTTTCCCTCATGTTCTTGTAAAGGTTGATGGAGTCTGTGTCCTTCATGAACTCTCGAACCACCTCGCCCTGATCGTTCTCCACCACCAGCACTTCCTCTGGCTTGGCCATGCGACTCACCATCAACAAACGGACCTGCAGAACATTAACACAATAAAACCTTATTGTTTCTACCTAAAATCTAAGGTGAAATTTCATCTTGAATTTTGTGTATGTGAGCTAACCTTAGACAGCACAGGTAGATAGAGTTGTCTTCGGGGCGGTACATCAAAGTGTTGGCTCCCTGAGAGTAGGGGAGATGTGGACGTTGAGAAAGGACTCTCTCTGTACAGCTCAGCTGCAAGGTGGTTCCAGTACTCTAAACAGATCTTAAAGATCTCTGTCTCCTCCACCTCTGACACCAGCAACATGTAATGTAGAGCCTGAACAGAGCAATAAACAGGGTCTTAACACAATGGAATCCAATCAGCAAAGTGACTGAGGCTGATTCTCCTTAATCAAGTTCAGTCTGTGTGTACCTCCATAAGTGTCTCTCTGAGGTTCAATCTCTTTTCAATCAGCTGTCCATGCTCTTTGAGGAAGGTGCAGAGGAACAAGCTGAGGTTCTGAATGAAGTTTTGCTCGTCATCTTTACCATTTGCATATGCCAGTCGGATGTTGGTGTTTAGTGGAAGCATCTTCAACACACAAGTAAGAAAGAGAACATCAGACTGGCCCCAGACCAATGTGGAATATGGGAATTATACTTCAATTTACACCAGAGAGGAGGTTACCTGTTTGAGCTGCATCATAGTCAGAGTGAAGAGACTAACGAACTGCTCTTCGTACTGGCTGACACTTACTCCTGCTATCTCAGTCAAGCACTTCAGCGTCACATTGCGAAACATCGGCACGTTTAAAAACTACAGATAAACCCAAGAGAGGAGACGGGTCAACAATTACCTCAAAGACCGCTGCTTTGTAGGTGTGAAATACAATCTTTGTAATTGTTATTGCATGAATCTATATAACTGTACTATTTCATTGTTAAATAAATTAATACATTCACTATAAATATATTCATTAAACTATTGTCTGGAATACTTGATTCTGGTCAATTTAAGCACACACATAAATATATACACACACACACACACACACTAGGGCTGTGCAATTAATCGCAATCGCGATTTGAGCACATGCAATTTCTAAATCGCATAAGTCTGCAATTTTTATTTATTAATTTATTTATATTTTAATTCAGAATACTGCAACGTTATTGTGCGCATGTTTAAGATGTTAACCAATCAGAGCTCGCTCAGCGCACCGCACAAATTAGAACAAAGCAAAGAGGGAGAACAGAATAGGCAAACGGGAGGAAAGAAGAAAAAATATGGATGCAGTTCAGAATAAAAATGATTTGGTACCAAAGAGAAATTAAACATCAGTCGTTTGAGAGAATTTTGGATTCAAACACTGGACAAGATACCAGCTGCCAACTCGCACTTATTTCACACAAGTTGCTATCAAACATATGAGAAATGTAAGGCGAGCGTTGAATATGAGTTTAAGCAGGTGAAATAATCGTAATTTATTTGATGTTGTCTGTTTTTAAGGCACAATTTTTTTTTTACAGTTTTGATTATCAAGCAGTTAATCCTACTGTACAGTATGTTACTTCATTGTGAAACGTGTGCACTGAAATACAATTTTGAAGTTGACTTATTATGACTGGAATTTCAGGTTAGTTAACCTTAATTTATTTTATGTTGTCTGTTTTAAAGACAGTTAATTACAGTTTTGTTTATGAAGCTGTAAATACAGTTACTTCATTGTGAAACATTTTGTTATGTACTTCTTGTGCACTGAATACATTCAGAATGCAGCATGTTTGAAAAAGCAAAAACAATTACCAAAACTGCAAAATAAATCGCAATTGCAATATTCATAAAAAAAAATCAAAAAAAAAAAAAAATCACAATGTGATTATTTTGTCCATATTGCACAGCCCTAACACACACACACACACACACAAGTTGGTTTATAGGAGTTACTTATGAGTAAAGGTGAAAATGAAGTAAACTATAAAACAACTATATTCCTAGTTTTTCCGCAAAGTCTATAAGAGTAAGACAGTCTCCAGATATGTTACCTTGTATACCAGAGTACTGATGAGTTTAGTTTCAAAGATATAGCCCAAGGGAATCCAGTTGAGAAACCTCAGCAGAGTCTCTAAGGTAGCATGCACAAGTGGAGCATTCTGGGAATTTTCCTAAAAATTGTATGGAAAGAAAAACAAAAAAAAAAACACTTTCAGCCAATAAAAACTCAGTCATTACCATCCCTTTGATGCACATGCAAATCAAACTTACAGTTCAATTTTTTATTTTTTATTCCTTTGACTTTAAAAGCATAGATTTTCCCAAATTTTATCCCATCACAAGCAGGAAGTTAATCATTTAATAAAATAAAAGAGCTATAAAAAGATATACCTTTATAACATTTGGAATTATTTTTGTATGAGATAGACACAATATAGAAAGTATAAATAAAGAAAATAAAAATATAGAAAAATATAGAAAATCATTCAATAGATAGAAATCATATAAACACAATACCTACCATTACAAACTGGCACAACTGGAATATCTGAGAGAACTCGTTGCACATGCTGGAGACAGATCATAAAACAATAAAAATCAACAAGAACAAGTGATGTGAATATGAGCTCATTTAATAATCAAACCAGAAAATATGACAGTTATTGTTTTTTAATGCATTCTCACCTGTCTTTCAGGTGTTTGGCTTTCACTTGAGTCATCTGGCCACTGGAGAAGTCAAACACCTCTTCACTGAGGAGTTTCAGAATGATCATGTTGTTCTGGCAAAGGCTCTCACTGGTGCGGCTCGCTCCAACAATGTCACTGATAAATGTGGGCCAGTGTTTTGGCCACTCTTGCTTCAGGATCTAAACACAAACACATCAAGTAACATGAACAACGGTAGCAGACATTTTCACTGCAGTGACCAAATGTATACACCCACATCATCATGTTATGAATGACTATGAATCCCCGTAATGTGCACCATAAAAAAAGCAGTAAAAAAACTCACCTGTACTAATATCATGTTTAGCTTTCCAATATACACCTTTTCTTTCTGAAAGGAGGCAGAACATAGCATAAAACAGACAGCAACCACAGGAAAATGGTAAACAAAATAAGTGGAAGTTCACTGACCTCAACATTGGCTGCATCTGATGATGTCTTGATAATGAGGCCCACAACATATTTTTTAATCCCTGAAATAAAGCAGAACATCAAGAATGTCAATGCATACAATAAGAGAAGCACAAAAACCCCATGAGGTCTCCATTCAGATGGAAGCGGCTTGTCTCAAAGGACTTGTTACTGTATGTTCTTCTGTAGATCTGCATCGGCATATTAAAGATTTGCTGCCGTTTTCACATTTGAAGAAACAAAAACAAAAGAAGCTACTTGAAATGAAAAAAAATCTAAATCAAATACTACTAAAATCAACAATGTTAATAGTAATAAATATTTCAACATGAACTGAATTAAATTATAAAACCACAACATTTACATGATTTTGAACCATGAATCATTGTAACTAGGGCTGCACGATTTAATCGCACATATGAAAAATAACATTGAATTTGAATGCGATTATCGCTAATATGCGATATTTTTTACGCGCAGCTAATCAATGAAGTATGGCACCAAATAATCCATCTGAAAGTGCTGCAAGTTTGAGTCGCTTATAAAGTACATTTGAAAAAGCAACGCACGTCAAACATCTTTCCAGTCAAGAGAAGCATTTATTAACATCTTGTCCAACTAAAGACAACATCTAATACATGTTTTTACTCCAAACTCACTTCATAACGACAGTTGAGCATCCTTCTGTGAGATGATGTGATTTCTTACACAGAATAAGGTAGTCGTGTGTTTATTAGTCATGTTTAATCAAAGCGTTTCTTCTGTTTATTCAGCTACAGCGATATGACGCGTTATCTTCTGCAGCCCTAACTAAACCTTTAAGATAAGATTTTTTTTTTTTTTCATTTGGCAGAATGCAGATAGAGAGATCAAACAGAAACGTGTTTCGGATGTTGTTGAGACATCAGTGTTTAAGCTGAATGACGTAGCAAGTATCTAAGTCATTTATTTATCAATCATAGATGCTTAAGTCATGTTTTTCCATTTCATACGATCTTTTACAGAGCAGATCTGGTCTTTTTGGAAACAGATGAACACTAAGCTGAGCAGACGACCTTCCATGCATTTTTAAAAGGGGAATTCAGCTCAACTTGGCAATCACTCACTTCTTGATTCTAATGAATGCGTTGGCCTGCTAGAAAGGTTTTGTAGAGTCAAGTCTGTCAGAGTGAAATGTTTACTTCTACATTTCAATGAACCCTTCACTGCTTGTCCACATCCAGCCTTTGAGCTGCTTATGACTTAAGAATTGATTTTGACTGAGCTATGAATTACTTGTTTATCTCAAAATGGTAAGGGAAATTCTTGTGAGTCAGTCTTACCTTCACACTGGTTTCTTGGCAGAATCTTCCATCTTGTTTTAATAACTGTTTCCAGAATCTGCAGAGCATAGTACTGTAATGCCAAGAGAACAAATCAATCAAGAGTTAAGGATGCAAGCTTTAACTAGCCAATCTTCCAGAGCTGTACTGTTAAACAAGGAAAACAAAAAAAAATTGCTCTTAACTTTGACTGCCTAATGTATTCACACATTCTTTGGTTTATTTCAAATGGATTCAGATTGAAAAAAATATCATGCAGATTTGACATCAGTGAGAATTTTTAATACAAACTCAAAAAAGAACCCCCCCCCCCCCCCCCCCCCCCAAAAAAAATAAAAAATAAAAAAATAAAATCAATCAATAATCCCCTATAGAAACTATACAATGTTTGTATGAGATTCTGTAGAAGTTTTGCTGTTTCTGGCCATGTCACACCAGAATGTGAAAGACAGGAAAGGAGACGTTAATGGCAAAAAGCTAATGGTTTAATTCTGTGCTCGGCTACAACAGCTTGGGGGAACGACGCAACAACTGTGTCCGAAAACAAAAAGAACCGAAGGATTTTTTTAACAGTCAATGGCCACTCATCATAGGTACGTTTTCCCATTGGTGAACTAAAGACCAAACCCCTTTCTGTCTTAAAGTGACACTAATGTTTCCACCAATAACTGGTGTGGGTCTCAGGAACAGCAAGACGAGCCACAGGTTTGGGTCTATAGACTGCCTTAAGACTGCCACCATGCTGCTTTTAAGAGGGTAATCATGGTGCATTAGTGTCCTTGTCATGATCACTAGTGTTATTTGGGTCATCAGCATTTCGACTGTAGGGATTAATGAGGAAAGAGGGAAAAAATGATGCAAAAAGGTAATGTGTTAAAGCAAAATAGGGAATACAGATAACACACCATGTGAGGATATTAAAGGTGAGGCCTGGAGAAGTAGGTTAATTTTGCTTTCTAAAAATCACCAGGATCTTTTCACCTTTAATTTTTTCTTAGAGATTTAAAAATGTATAAACAAGTAAAAAAAGGCCAATGAAAAACATTGCTACACCACACAAAGTCTTTCTTGTTTACATGTGATGTTGCAATATTTCTTTGTGCATGATCAAGAGAATAAAAAAATAGGGTAGGCTAGGGTAGAGGAGAAATGCTTGCGGAGAAAAGGGGAACCACAGCACACAGAGACACTGATGATCCCTACAGTGGAAATAACTGTTACCATCCATGACTGGGGTAAAAACAAAATGGGGTAAACTGCCTGCCTATCTCCCTGCCGTCTCTCAGCTCCATATGAGGCATGTGCAGTGTGAATGGAGGCACAGCAGAATTGAGAGTAAGGGAATGAAAAGGTAGACCTTGTGGAGGCCTGCCGCCAAAGCCTAGCTGTGTCAAGGTGCACAGGAAGACACACCCCTTTTCGTCCTATTACAAGCAATCAACATAATGGAACATTGTGATTAATATCAAATATGAACAACTTCAATTAATTGTCTTTTGTTTGCTTTTTCACCTACAAAAAGGCTGTAAATAAATTAAGTAGAAAGCCAAATGTTCAAAAAGCACTTTAAAATGCGCTCTTCTGTATTTTGCTTGATAAATTTAGACAAATTCAAAGAATTTACCTGCTCTGCATTTTTTCCTGTCTGTTCTTCTAGAGCCCTCACTTTTGGGCCATTATCATTTTGATATTACAGATACTGTTGATAAATCAACTCAAACATTAGTAATGACCAGAGTGTTAAGAGCAATCTTAAAAGGCAAGCAGACGGCAAACTGGGTCAGCAGTACTTTGAGGAAGTCTATTAACACACTTAGGAAGACAATTCATCCTAAATTCTACACTATTCCCAAATTACTAAATGATTTACTTTCAGTTTATGCACTAAAAAAAATGAACAAATGTGTGGAGTTTATCAGTGCAGAAATTCTGTTGAAGGATTCCAGAAATTCTACACTCCATGGATCCTCTGCTTTCCTCATCGATATTAAAATAAAAATCCATGGCTCAGAACTTGGATCACATGGATCAAGTGCTTTATATATCCTGACCTCAAACAGTCAGTCACTACACCTCTGGCTGCTGTACAGACGAAGGTACTGAGGTATTTCACTGTCAACAGAGGATCCTCACACACCAACTTTAACTTTGACTTTGCTTGACCAGGACAGGACTGTGAGGAGAGGTGTAGGAAAATGTGATCTCACATGTGTACAGAGGAATCTGTTTTCGGACATGATGCTAAGCAACCCCATTACACTGAAGAAATGGGCATTTGCTAATTCAGGGCAATCTATCCGTTTTGACGGAAAATAAAACCAAATTGTAATCCTGTGTAATGTGTGATAAGAGATCAGATCTTCCTCAAAGTATAGAAACCATGACCCTCCACCAGAGTAAGTTGGGACTCGGCTTACTTTGGTGTTCATATTCTGAGAGAACTCTAGAATGGTGTCAACTCGGGTCCACGCGTCTGGGTGCTCCTTCAAATGAGTCAGCACCTCCTGGGCCATTCTTTGCTGAAATAGAGAAACATTTGTCTCAAATTAAACTGGAAAACACCAAATCCGTGACCAATTATTAGTTATATCAGCTCATACATGGATTTATACACACATATATACATGAACTAATAAATAAACATTACCTCTCAAAGGTTTGGGGTTGGCAAGATTTTATTTATTCAAAGAAGGCTTATCTTCACAAAAGCTACATTTGATGCAGTAAAAACAGTAATATTGTGAAATTCTTTTTTACAATTTAATAAGGCCATCGATTTAAAAAGTTAATTTAATAATGTAAAAAAATAACACAAGTAAAATTATTAAAGGCAATTGCCCCAGACCTACGTAGATCATCTTGCATTTCAAACAGTTAATTGGTGACGAACATGAGGCAGGGCAACAACTCAATATCCATTTTATTATATAGATAAACGTATTCAGAAATAACGCTTAAAAGGGTTAGTTCACCCAAAAATGAGAATTCTGTCATCATTTACTCCCCCGTGTCGTTCCAAACCAGTTAGACTTCTGCTTATCGTCAGAACACAAACGAATACATTTTAATAAAACCTGAACAATTTCTGTCCCTCTATTGACAGTTATGCACACTTTGACACTTCTGAGGAGACATTTCATTTCAATTGATGACATAATTTTCATATTTAGGTGAACGAACCCTTTAATGCATCTTTTCTAAATAAGCTTATTTCTTATTATAATTATATATGTTTGTTTTTTTTTGTTTTGTTTTTTATTTACACACACATACTTACATTTGGTACTATATTTCACCGGTCTGTGAAATGGTCTTCCTTACCTGTGGCCCGACTCCATGGTACAGGCAGTTGACCACATTATCCAGCAGGTTGATATCCAGTTTCTGGTTAAAGTCCAGCAGCTGTCTGGCTGCGTGGTCGGCTAACATTGTCATAATTGCTGGCATAGAGCTCTGCGGGGAACAGGGAGGAAACATCCAGCAGGGGCAAAGTCATGTGAAATGAACATTTGGGTACACAAATCCAAACAGCTGACCGTCACCCCCCCTCCTTCGACCCAGGACCATCCAAAAAGCCTTATATGACCTGGCCTGCCAACACACCAATGCCTGCTGGATGATTCAATCCACAACAACAATGGGATAGGTGGGTGGCGCGATAAAGGTAACATGTTTGCAGTCTGCACATCCTGATATGTCCGAAGAACAAGGGCCACTCACTGGGCTCGTGATCACACGAGCCATTATTCTCTGAATGAGACCACGTGCTCGGCAGCCCTCTCGCTGACGTCATTCTGTTTACATATAACACAAGAGGCGAACCGAGCGCCCTGAATTACAAACTGTTTTCCCCAACTCTGATCAAGTTTCCGTAAGACCACGAGACTTTAATAATGCAAACACACAGTTTGAAGGACACCTGAATGACCAATGCTCAAGCCAATTCAATTGGCACCACGGAGCCAAACTATTGCGTAACGAGGTAAGCATTACGGCCAAAAGAAAGTTTGGCATTGGAGGAAATCTTTTTGCTTGGACACGAGACAGCCAAGCTTTGTGAGACCACGAGTCTTGCAGGCCTGAATAAAGTGATGGTGGCATAACTAGTACTCGGCACTGCGCAACCTGTTGATTTACCCGTCTTTCCCACACCTTATTTCATTCATTAAGCAAGTACAACTCCAACAAAGGGATCTGTCTCTCAACACAGAGCTACTTATCAGCTGATTTCATGCACACACGTTTTCAAAACACAACTGGGTTGGACTAAGATCCACGCCGATGAGCTCAACAACTTACAATACTGATGCGAACGCGAACGCGGTTTACTACGTTTCAAGCTTTACGCAAGCTACGTTTATGCGTTAAAACATAACAATACATCGCGTTTCATGCCGTGGCAACACTTCACGCATGCATGCCGTCATAAGAATGCGCTTAAATGGACAGAAAAGCATCTGCATTATTGGTAACTGACGTTAAAAACGTCCAAGCGAACGCATCGTCCGTAACAAACGCCGATGTTTCTGGCCGTCTACACCCGTCTCGGATGACTTCTACGGGGGTGACTTTGCAAGGATCTCCCTCCCTGACTCCGGAGCAACCCCTCCCACCGACACCATGCTCTGCACCCTACACCTGAAAGCTCTGCAGCTTTTACTAGCAGTACACCAGGTAAGAAAGTGTATTGTATTAGTGTATTTCATATGCAGTTCATCATTGAAATGAATGCTCCAGCTTTAGAATGACCATATATGCATTTTACGACTGAATTTCGCTCGTTAAAGCAAGATGCCCTGGGTTTTGCTTCTGGATAGCGGCTCGTGATCGGAAGCGATGCATTCGTGATAGTTTTGATGTGAAGTGAGGTTGTTAAAACGAAGAAAACCCAGATAGATTATTGAGTCCAGCTTGACACCAGAGCTGAACACGAGCCATCACGCAACACACCCGCAACATCCCTCATAAACCCTCAGCAGCAAAGCCATTTCACTTTCTTTCGACCTTAACCTCCATACGTACAATTTCTAGGCATTTCTATACAATCTCACAGCATCATCATTCTCCACAGAGCACAGACCAAACCAAACACTCTAGCTATAAGTTTTCACCCCATATTTACCTACCTAAAGTCCAAGCCTTTGAAGGGAAAGAAGGTGGGCTTGTCTGCCAGAGTTGCTAAAATTATGTTTATTTGATCCAGTATCGTTGGTGCCTGTTTGTACACGCTTTCTGTCAAAAAGAGCTTTAAGATGAGCCGTTGACTGGCCAGCCACACTATTCCTCTGTGAAGACTACACGAGCTATTTGCTTGATATAAGGACCACTAGGATGTGAATTCCGCACCAACAATCACGGCGAGTTCAATGTTTTCTCGGTCCTGTTCATTTTACGAAACAAAGTTAACCTTAATTTAGAAATGTGCTCTGTACTGAAGTATATATTTGCACTAGGGCGGTATTAGAGACTGAGCCTGTGCCTCTTCTTCTCACAAGCAACAAACTCGTAACCGGTTGAAACCGGTTCAGACTGGGAGATTCCATCTCGGTTTAGTTTTCAGCCGATGGCGCCGCGAAAAGTTTGGATTAACGTCACGCCCATGGGAGCGTGCTATTGGCCGCAGCGTTGCTAAGCACGTCCTTGCTCGCGATTCATTGGACAGCGCGCACGTCAATCGAGCTCAACTCATTCGGGCGCCCACGCGACTGCTCCGCCCGCTTAGAGAAAAAGAAGGCAAACTGCGTGCAGAGTGGACTTGTTATTTGTGGTAATATTACGCTTGCGTATTATTTGTTTGTTTGTTGCTGTTTTAGGAGAATGCAAGTTCCGAGTTAGGTATATCGCGCGACTCTTCCGAAAAACACTCGCGTTTATATCCCTCCTGCGCTTTAAATGGGCCGCTTTGTATGTCTAACAACAGTGGTTGCCTGGTAATTGTATACATGTTCGGAAAAATTAATTTCACGGTGGACTGAAGGAGATCGAGGGCATCGAGTCCGCGAGGCGGATGTTGGAGCTTGTACTTGTGCTGATTGTAAGCTGGTAATTTTCCACGAGCCACGAAGGGGAGTGGTTGTTCAGAGTCAGGGTATGATACGCATGGCATGGGTCAGAGCCTGATACAATTGCCTTGTGATGGTCCCCATAAACTTAACTACCGCGAAATTAACTCCAGTATGGCAGTGCTGTATGATAAACGCATCGAATCACTCGAAAACATAATAATATATTGGCCGCGTGTGGCGCTTCAAAGGGACGTCAAGCGCGTGCATGTTTCTCCCCCTTTCTTGCTTGCAAGTCACGTGACGCAGCGACACTTAAACGTCAGTTGATGGAAAAATACTGGATTTTGTGTGCAAACTACTGTAGTGCTGAACAAAGAATGATGGAAACTAAATACATTGTCCTTGAGTCGAGCAATTATTTAAGCTTATGCATTTTTAATAAAACTTGCATTTCACAAGGTTATACACGTCTCTTGAGTCCAGCATGTGGCTCATTCTACACTCTTAAAATGGTTAACTAAATAAGCAGTGTTACTGCAGTTTAGTGCCATATAATTTGGTAAATGATATGCTCAGCCTTAACCAACAAACTGATCGAACTTCCAGTGAAGATGATAATGTTGCAGTTTTGTGCATTAAATGGGTCCAGTCATAATCAGCTAATGTTGTGTGGATCAGATTCATATTCACTCCTTTTTACTTTTTATTATGCATAAAACAAGATAAAAAGGAGTAAATATGATGTAGGTCTCGTGCTGCTGTAAACTGTGGAAGCAGAGAATGATCGTGTGATGTGGGATCAATGTTAAATACTGCTGGTTTTATACTAAAACCGTTAGTAATAAATAAAGTGGGTGTGTATATACATATCTTTCAGATTATTCTCACTAAATTGTCACCTAACCAGTGTGAGCCGAGTAATACTGAATAACAAATTTGTTGTGTCCTTTTTGTTTTGTTAAAATGTTTTTTCTCAGGTCATCATTTAAGAGACTTATTTGTACATGTTGAGTCAAAACGTTTTTAAACATTTAGTAAATGTGCTCTTATTTTAGAAATTAGAAATGTCTGATGTTCCTCAGGCTATGAATTCACTTTGTATGACAGAAAACTCACCATGCTTCCTTTCTTTGTCTCAGCTGTTTTGAATTATTTTGAGAAATACAATAAACTATTGAAACCCCTCTGGACGTCTGGTTTTGTTTATCGCAGGACAGGTCTCAGATCATGCATATGTACGAAATGCATGTTTCCTCTATGAAACTTCGTCATCGATCAGTGCATACAGGGGGTCTGAAAGTTAACAGGGTCACAGGGATGACCGAAGAGGTCATCTTGCTTAAGTGAGCAGTGGTAGGTGCACGTGCATTGTGGCACATACATGTGAAATGAAGTGGGCTGCTCTGTTCAGGATAGGGCTGGTTTAAGCCCGTTCTGTCTGGTCCTGCCTGTTCATTTACATACATTATAATGACATCACCTGCTCCACCCATGTCAAACAAGTTTGACAGTTGTCTTAGTTGGGGTGGTTAATATACTTTCTCATAGCCTATGACTCTTGCTTTATTTAATTAATTATTATTCTTTTAATTTAGCTGTGAATGTGGCCACAAAAAGACCAGTCTATTTATAAGTGCTTTATTATTATTATTATTTAAAAAAAATGACTACAAAATCAGCATCATAAATGTCCTTTGATGCTTATCTTCACATGAGATGTAAATGATTTACATGACTTATGATTCTGTGGTTATTTGTAATGAAATGCTGGCTTATTTAAATTGTGCATTGGATTATGAGCTATTTGTTCTCGCTCGGGTTATTTGCAGGAGTCTCTTCCTAATGGTGGTCACTATAAATAGCTCTGTCCTTCTTGAGAGGTGAACTTCATAACAACAGCACAGACAATGAGGGAGGCCTTGCTGCACAGGAAGTTTAGCTTCAAGAGGAGAATGTTTAGACAGAAACAGCTCCCTCTAGCGACGACAGTTCAATCCAAAACAGTAGTAATTATTAATTAATAATTATTTTCTCTTGATCTATAAGTGACATTGGGGCCTGATGGCTAACCAGAAGGGGTGTAGCGATACCCCCGTGTCCCGATTCAATACATACCACGATACTGAACTCACGATGTGATATTATTGCGATACTCCAAGACACATGGTAAAAGGACAACAAAAAATGTACTTAAAATGCAATATTTGGTGTTACACTGGGATTGGAAATGAGTAGGCTTGGTGCTGTTAACCCAACGCACAGGATGAGGATAAAAATATATGATTCAATGCTGAAACAGATTTGTTTTAGATGAATATGTTTGCACTCTGTTACTCACTGACTAGACATTTGAAATAATGTAGGCTACTTTTTACTGGTAACATAAGACATTTGTCTTTATCGGGACCCACAAATATTCATTCATTGCATTATTATACATTATGTTCAACATTGTATGTAGTAGTTTAATGTAGTACTGACACTAAAACTCTGTAAAGTTTGCTATAACTTGGATTTCTTCACACAGTAATATTCATTTTGGGTGAAATATGCACAATGCATATTGTCACTATCCACGATACGGTATTGTTGCACTTTTATATTGCCATTTATTGTGACACGATATACTGTTGCACCCCAACTAACCATCAGTGTTGCTTAAAATTGCTTAAAAACAAATGCACAACACCAATGCCAACAAAGCATTTGCCTCAACAATAGACAAAAGACCATTGAATGATCAGGATATTGACCTTTGACCAAGTACTGAGGGAATGAGGGCAGCTACTGTCCGTCCACCTTCACCCTTGCTCTGCTGAAACGCTGCTCTTTCTGTTCCTTATAACTTAAAAAGACAGATCCCTGTCACCTGGAGAATCTTCATTACAGCTTGAATTTTTCCAGCTTGACATCAGTTAATTAAGAATCTGCATTACACATTTAAAATCTAATTTAAACCTGTAAGCAAGCATTTTAAAATGAAGAAATAAAATTAATAATAATTTAAAAAAATTCTGAAATGGAGCAGATTAGATATTCTTCTCACTCAAATGATCATAATTTGTAATGAAAAAACATTTTCACTGGTTGTCTCAGACTTTTAGACCCTACTATAAACTGCTTCTACTAATAAACATATTTAGAAAAGACACATTATATTGTTACAAAAATCCACTTGAAATAAATGCTCTTAGTTTCTATTATTTAAAGAATGCTGAAAATTGTATCATGGTTTCCACACAAATATTAAGAAACATTGTTTTGACATTGATGATAATAAGAAATGTTTCTTGAGCACCAAATCAGCATATTTGAATGATTTCTGAAGGATCATGTGACAGTGAAGACTGAAATATTAATGCTGAAAATTCAATATATTATAAATTACGGAATCAATTACGTTTTAAAATATATTAAGTAAGAAATGTTAGTTTAAATTGTATTAATATTTTACAGTATTTTGTAATAAAATAAATGCAGCCTTGGTGAGTGTAAGAAACTTCTTACTGACCCCTAGAATGAAAGTGTTCATTCAGTTGTATACTATTTTAAAATTGTACAACAGAGGAATGGGAAGTATCTGAAGAGATTCAAAATCAAAATATTAAATTGTTTTGAGTCAGAGGGTTTTTTAAAACTTTTTCAGAACGGTCAACATTTCAGAGTAAGAGAGAGACGACTCTTGGAAAGAGAGAGATATCTGTTGCATTGAATGATGGGGGTTGTGATGGATCTGGTTCCCACCAGTAAAGAGGGAATTAACACATGATCATTTGTGTTCTTGGCTGGCAGCCGGCCCAGTATTGTAACCCAACCTGCCTGAGCTCAATCAAACACCGACGGTCACTAAAAAAGGCAGACTAGCTCCATCCACACATGCAGAACCTTCTACTTCCCCTTCCTGTTGTCATGGTGACAGTTGTGCTGGAAATCCTCTTTAATGATATGACTGACTGATCATGAGATAAACCATTAATACCTTCCCTTTTTTTTTTTTTAAAACCACAACACATGAAGTAATAGTGCATTAACGGACAAAAATTTCCCAGGGAATTACTCATTTCAGAAGAACTTGTAATTAAAAACAAATCTACAGTAGTAAGAGAAAAGAAACTCAGGTTTATTTTAAATGATGTATTTAATTGATTCTGTAATCTACCCTGTCACATTGGTCTCAATGGCACAGTTGTGACAGTTCCAGTGCAACACAATCATGGACCTCACAGGTATTAGTCATCAGCGTCGCTCTTTACCCAGTGGCTTCTTTGAGTATTATACAGGTTTGAGTCATTGCATTAAGACGGCTTAAAGTGCAGGGTCAGTACCACGGAGATGAGCTTGTCTGGTCACCTGAGTCGGCTAGAATGAAGCAGGGACATTACAACTTACTCCGACTGGAATGAATCCTGAGCTAGAGAAGAGATGAGATAAAGCAAAAGATGCTAAATAAACTGAAATGGTAATGTATATAAATGTTTGGTATCACTTTACAATAAGGTCTCATTTATTAGCATTAGTTAGTAACGTATTGGCAAATGTTGAAAATAACCTCAACTAAGATTAATACATGCTGTAGAAGTATGGTTAATTCTTAGTTTATGTTAACTAGAGTAATGAAACCTTACTGTAAAGTGTTACCAATTCTTTAGTGGGTGCAACCAATTCAATAGCAGCCAAAAGCTTGTTATGTTTACAGTGCAACTGAAGGTTTTATTAGGTCCATTGTTTATGCTCTATAGCTACAATTATGACATCAGCGACCACACCGACAATCCATTCTTCTCCTTGGATTGTAACGGAAAAGACTAATGCTATTCCTGCTGTGGCAGGACAGAGTTCGGGAGGAGGGTGGGATGAGGAGTGAAACAAAGGATGGACGAAGAGAGCGATGGTTTCTTCTGCCTCGTCAAACAGCAGCAACTTCATTTACTCCTCCTTTTCAAAAACTCATCCACTTATCTCCTTATTTCCTCTAAGTCGGTTTTGACGGCCCAGAGCGTGTCTTTGCTCTAAAAAAAGACCAAAGCGCTGGTTAAATATAGAACTGAGAGAAAAGAAGAAACAGTAAGAAAAAAGGTATAATAAAGCCACAAACAAGGATAATAAATAAAAAAGCAAAGCAATATTATATAAACAGTGGACTTTGGGGCCTGCTTAAAATCCTTTTATTTTAAAGGGATCCTTCTTTTATCATTTACTGTACAATGAAAGTCAACAGGGTCAAAAACATCATTGACTTTCATTGTATGGACCAAAATATCCTTTTTTGATTTCCACAGAAGAACGTCATGAGAGTTCTGTATTTTTGGCTGACCTATCCCTTTAAATTTGCCTGACAAGAGCAGACAAGCTAGTTCAGTTAGTGTACTACAATAAACATGATCCTAATCCCTCCAAATCTCATGACTGATATCATGAATTATAATTTGAAGCTCATCTGGACAGTGTCTTCAGTGTTGGAGGTACCTTAAAGTTTTCTCTGAGCTGCCGTGTCTTCCGCTGGACTGTGAGGAGGCCTTAAACTGGGCCTCCAGCCTCGGGTAGAGCCCCCCTGCAGGCTGCAAGCACACAAACACACATGAGTGCAAAATACTAGAGCACAATGCTGGAATACTGCTGAAAAAAAGGTAACAAATAGCAACAAATCAGAACACATGCATCAAAACGTTTAACCGCAGTCTCAAAGGTGCTTTAGCTGGTTTATCTAAAGAGAGTAAAGCTGTTTTGTACCTCTTTTGTGTCTTTAAACTTCGTCTGCTCCTGGTCACCAAAGCGCATTTTAGTGAGATTTGCTATAATCTCCTCCATTCTCCTCTGATCTAGAGAGAGTTTGAACGTATAGACATCCATCAAGATCACTGCAAGGGTACACATAAGCTACTTGATACGTCAGCATCACACGCATGCGTCGTGTTGAAAAAGTTGTTATTTTTGTGCACAAAAAGTACTCTTGTCGCTTCATAACATTAAGGTTGAATCACTGCAGTCACGTCGACTGTTTTGACGATGTCTTTAGTACATTTATGGACCTTGAAAGTGTTGATTATATTGCTGTCTATGGACGAGTCCTATACCTCTTGGATTTCATCAAAAAGATCTTAATTTGTGTCCTGAAGATGAACGAAGGTCTTTACAGGTGTGGAACGACACGGGGTGAGTAATTAAAGACAGAAATGTGAACTAACCCTTTAATTACCATTATAAATCATTAAGTAATGCCTAGCCTACAGTTTTAATCCGATTTTGAAAACAAAAGTGTTTCTAAAATAAAAACGTAGTGATTTACAGATGTACTTGCTGATGGCTGGATTTAACATTCTCTGGTGAGATTTTCTAGGGTTTTCAAAAGGTTTTGAATCACGACTCTATTAATAAGACTCGCTCTACCACTGGGCAACTGTGTTGATCTTTGTTATAGTCAGAACATCTGAAAAAGGTCCGTACCCTCTTCCCTCTGTGCATCCTGATTGTACCTCATGGAGCGATTGCTATCCCACTTATTCTTCGGAATGCTGACGCTAAGAGCGAAAGAAAAAGAAAGAGAGAGAAAGAGTCAAAAAAGTATTATTCAGAGGCCTAGAAATCCCTTCTCAATCATAGGGTAGGATTAAGTGCTACAATACAGCGTTCAAACAGACAACTCCTCCAGAGAACGGCTAGTCTTTGGAAACACTCACGTGAAGGGGGTTGAATCTCGAGATGGTGCCTTTAAAGCAATAGGATAGAATGAATGAAAAGAGAAAAGTGGCATACAACAACAACTAAACCAGACTTGTGTTTTCCCATGTTAAACACACCATGAGTCTAGTGACAAAGTCTGGCACAAATAAATTTGCAAATTAATGTTTCGCATTCACCTTTTCTCCAGATTTTTCCTTACGCTGGAAATTCGGGGAGGACACTTGTCTTTTCAAAGGTTTGCCAGATTTTCTTGCCTTCTTTGCAGCTGTGTACAAAAAGCCACAAAGCCATCTTTAAGGTCAGAATCTTGAAAATTATAAGTGACTGCCACCTTCTGACTGCAATGAGGTACTGATTAAAGATTAGCTAATGATTTTCTTACTGATGGCTAACATTTTAGCTAAGCTCACCTTGTTTTTTTGAATTGTCTTCTTCATCCCCGACCTCATCTTCTGTGACCTCTGACCCAGTAGTGTACTCCTCATCTTCAGACAGCAGAGACTGCTGCCGCTGCAATGGGACAAATTAACATGTAAGATGTGTCATTTTCATTGTATGAATGTAGAAATGGTGTTGCATTAAATATGAGGAATTGGCTTCTTACCAGCTGAAGACTCCAGCTTTTTAAGAGTGAAAACTGCAGTGGAAGAGAAGAAAAAGGTGGTGTCATAATTTGTGCTTGGATAAATTTGGGTCAACAATAATCTGATCCATGCATCACAATATATGAAAGTCAGATTCCACCACAATAAGGACACAAATAAAAAAAAATTCAATTTCTATCTCACAATTATGACTTTATTTTATACGTAATAATGAGACCATCTCACAAATGTGAATGTATTACTTGTAACTCTGTCTTTATGATGCGAATTTATGTCATTATGCAACTTTATTACTTGCAATTGCAACTTCATATGACTTTTTATTTTATTTTAAACAGTGTGACAATTGCAGATGCATTTCTTGTAACTTTCTCAGAATATGAATTTGTGTGTCATAATTCAACTTTATTCCTTCCAATTCCAACTCAGAATATGACTTAATTTCCTATTTTAAACTTCCTCACAATTACTTTATTTTTTACTCTGGGGTAAAAATAGTTTTTCATAATATAAAAAGGAAATATATTAAAAAGACCAAAAATGACCAAAAATAAATAAATGGAAAAAATAATCAAATATTTGAGACTCACAGCGGTGGTTTCCTTGGGTCTGTGAGCTGTAAGCATCCCTGGCTCCATTCTTACATCATATCCTGGCACATGTTCACTGCCTGTAGAAGGGTCCTCAGAGCTACAGCAAAACAAAATGGATTGGAGCATAAACATCAGTCCAAAGACCTGAACACAATGCTAGGCAAAGGATCAAACAAATCAAATATGGCATGCAGATCGTCCAGTCGTTTTTTTCTGAAGGAAGCTACTGTAGTCTGACCTCTCGGACACACACACAGCCTCTCTGTGTAGCAGCAGGTCATTGAGAATTCTGGTCTGAGTTGAGTTTACATTGTGATCGCCGCAGTCGCCACCATCTGCCGCACTTACAATGTGGTCTCTTATTTTACAGCCCTGCACCAAAACATACACAGGCATTCACAAAGTGAGATGGGTTCAAAGGTCACTGGAGTTTAAGAGAACAACAACACAAACCTTGGGCATGGAGGAGGGATCGAATCGTAGGACTTTCTGGTTGCAGCAGGGGTAAAGACCAATGCCGTGCCATCTTTGATCTGCCCCGATGCCAGGATACACAACCGCCTCTGGGTGATATTTACATTGACCCAACTCCGTACACAGGAATGCCTGCCGTAAGATAAACAACATGCACTTTTTCTTTCCTATTTTAATTCATTCAATTAGTAACCAACCAATCAATATCTATGTTTATCTACATATGCATACCGTACTAAAATCTTATTTTGTGATTTGTGACTCATGAGGTTCACGTTGGTTTACCTGTTTGCAGCGTGAGCAGGCAAGGAAGTTGATGGTGCCCCAGATCCTCCAGTAAACCAGTACCCAGGACTTCAACTCTTCATAAAGCCCATTCACATACTCATGTACCTCCCAGGCCTTATGTCTACACAGACACACCACAATTATCAACATGTCATCGCATATGTGTGTGTATAAGACTGGAATAGACTTCAAAGTTTTATAAGAATGTTTTAAATACACTTGATATGTATGTGATTGAAATACAGAGTGCCTCATATAA
This sequence comes from Opsariichthys bidens, assembly GCA_037194245.1. Lineage (NCBI taxonomy): Eukaryota > Metazoa > Chordata > Actinopteri > Cypriniformes > Xenocyprididae > Opsariichthys > Opsariichthys bidens. The sequence continues at coordinate 16,911,138 of CM074286.1, read as the reverse complement.
CCTGGTGTGAGTAAATATAATGTTTCCTCTGGCATCTATGTTGATTTTGTTTGGAACACAAGGGATTTTTCTATCAGTTTCTTTGGTTAAAAGCTTAAGGCAAAGTCCACATCTGGGGAAAGAATCACAACATCAAATTACTACACTGCAATCCACTTTATTGCACCAGAAGAATTATTTATAATAATTCCAGAGCACATCTATAAAATAATTCATAATGCTAGTATCATTATTACAGCTTGCACAGCAATGCAAAAGTTTCTCACCTGTACAGTGTAGATGCATTACCAGGGGAATCGTGATTATTATAACCATGATCAAATAATCTCTCGATCTTTTTCTGAAATAGTTTACTGGTGAAAAAAGTACAAATCATCACAGATAAAAAGTATGATCAATAACATATCATGTAACATTTTTGTATTTATATGAACATTATATTGCATTACATTTTGGGGTCACTATTTTTTATTATGCAAGGCCAAATTAAATTGGTCAAAAGCAACAGTATAAGACATTCGTGATATTTCAAAAAAATCTCAAATTCCACAAAAGTATTAAGTTGAACAACTGTTTTCAACACAGATAATAATAATAGTAATAATAAATGTTTCACAAAACCAGTCTTAAGGGTCAATTTGAGATTTATACACCATCTAAAAGCTGAATAAATACGCTTTCCATTGATGTATGGTTTGTTGAGATAGGACAATATTTTGCGGAAATATAATGTCGAAAATCTGAGGGTGCAAAAAAAAAAATCAAAATATTGAGAAAATTGCCTTTAAAGTTGTCCTTAGCAATGTATATCCAATGTATACATATTATTTAATAATATTATGTATATATTTACATTTATTTTAATCTACTTTATTACTTGTATTATATAATAATAAAAATATTAATATTTTAAATCATATATAAAATATCCAGCACCATCGGAATATTCCGTTTTGTCCGGTGTATGTTTGCGCTCACCTTTTAAATTTGTCTTTTTTGTCCTTGAGGTCATCTGCCTCATTGTGGCTGAAGAGATCAGCGATGCGTCCGGCCAGGTTGTTGTTGATGCAGTTCATATTACATGGTGTTGCTATGATGGCACTCATGTGTTTGTGACAATACTGGATACACTCCTCAACCTTCAGAGCCACAAAACACACGATAATCAAACACCTGAAGCCCATTTATCAAATGGATGAATAATGTAACGATGAGATCAACATGCTTTCTGCACACTGCTCACACAAGCTTTGGATAAAAACAATCATATAATTATGGATAATTCACTACAAGCCCATACTATCATCAAGATTAAGTCTTTCCTGAAAATGATGAAAATTCTGTCTCATCAGTGCTTGTTTGGGCAGTGCACAGAGTTGTCCAGAAGAACAACACAAATGATGAAACAGCCATCATGCATCATGCTCTTTAAAGTGTCCACTACAAACTAAAGTTCACCCAGCTCAGAGCACACTTGCTACATTACCCAAAACATTGTCACCCCTCACAACACTTACTAAAGTTTCCATCTTCAAGAACTCGGAGGAGATCAGGATTGAGATGACATTGCTGTGCTCTGCAACCAAACACCACATAACATAACCGACAACATCACAAACAGCGAAACATCAAACTCACAGCCAACGCATAACCGTTTACAACCACGTCAAACACCATTCAGCCAGGTCAGAGAACACACATTACACAACACTTCTGATGGTATCTTTGATTATAGAAATAAAAAAAATAAAAAAACAACAGTAAACACACCCAGAACTTCTGAAACAGTTCCCAAAAGACAATTACCCAGCTTGGGTTTGTCCACGTGTTTTCCGTGCGAATGTTCGGTGTTGTGACTCTTGACGAAGTTCATGAGCCAGTCGAAGATCTGGACGTCACAGTGGACAGAAATGTCCACCTCATCCCAGCGCTGTGGGTCCACAGACAGATACTCTTCAAAGTAACGCATCTCTTTCACCAGAAGGTTTCTTGGACATACAAAGTCCTGTTTCAGGTTCTTGGCCTCATCACAAACATGGATTACCATATTGGGGCTGTGTGAAAGGAAAAGAAAACAGCATTTAGTGAACAAATACACACCCCGGCCAAAAAAAAACAAAAACACAAAAAAAAAAACATTGAGCCTATGTTTGGATCATTATTGCTGTGATTATTATGTTTCTAGCATGTTATATGTTTGGCAACAGTTCTTTTAACCCTAATTGATGGTGTGTGTAGCTTATCATTTCTTAAAGGGTTAGCTCACCCAAAAATTACCTACCTTTGAGGAATTAATGACAGAATTTTCATTTTTGGGTGAACTAACCCTTTGAACATCAATGTAGGAAGACGTATCATGGCCATATTACAGAATGAAAATGTCAAGATTCATCAGGCTCAAGTTGTGGGAGCATGAATTTTCATTTTCACACTTGAATTGGCACCTATGAGTCCAGATGAGCTTTAAATTCTTTGAAATTCATTGAAATTATTTGGGATGTGGAGTACTCTTGCATTATCAATACAAGATCTTGACCAAAAATTGATGCGCCTCTTGACGAAAATAAATGTTGTGATGTTCTTTTCATCAATTAGGGTTAAAAGAACTGTCGCCAAACATGTAACATGCTAGAAACATAATCATCGCAGCAATACCGATCCTATCATAGACTCAAGCATTTGCCTATTTAAATCCAAACAGTGACTTGTTTTTGGCTGGGCAGTGTACATGGTCATTATGAGTAGAAGACGATTCACTGATGGCCTGACTGGAATGAACATGCCTCACCTTTTACTCCCTTCTGTTCTCTCAATCTTCTTGGCAGAATCTGCAATCTCACTCTCTGCAGAGGCTCCTCGACCAGCAGGGATTACAGTAAGGCCTGAATATATATAACCAACTTACTTTCAGTAAGTTTTTGTTACCCTTTATCTATGAAATTATCCTATACAAGCGAGAACACCTAAATTCAATATATTACGGAATAGTTAAGTCCAGCACTAAACAAAAGACTAGACATTTTTGTCCAGACTCCTCAATGACTCACCTGACACTGAGAGAGTGGCCTGATTGGACTGCGGTTCCCCTGTCTCTCTGGTAATGTCCAATAAATTAGTTTTGATGTAAGTGGAAAAGGGTTCTGATGGAGAGCTCACTGCTCCAGTCAGTGGGTTACACTGGTCATCAACATGAGGGAAACTGCCCGTAGTCTTCAGCTCTTCAAATCTCTGTGCACACTACAAAAATATAAGAGGATATGGTGAACGTCTACAAAGATTTGCTGAGGAAACTTCTGGAAATTTGTATGCAAGGTGTAGGTATTATGCTCTCAAATGTATGTACTGTGTTTATGATGGGAAATATTTTTATTTTTATTATATTAAAGATTTTATCATATTATATTAAAATATTTTATTTTATTCAATATTCTAGTAAATAGCGTTGGGATAAAATGGCACAAAAGACAATTTTTTCAAGGTAAGGTTTAATTTTACATAAAGAATTGTATGTATTCTACATACATACTAATAAATATTTAATAAATTAATCATTGTGCCTCATAGTTCATTTCAAGCATACTTTTCTCTGATAATTCTGTCTAATTAGTATCCAAGTTAAATAACTTTAGATATCACTTAAGTGAAAAAGAATGGATGCCACAACTACCCTCTTATCTAGTAAATATCTATATAAATCATATTCACACAACAAAATGGAAATGTTTTATGGTGTATTCTCATTCTTTGTTTAGAATATCAGTTATTAAACAACAATTATTCATATTTTCACCACACAGTCTAATAATATAGTCTTTTAAGAGTTTAAATCACAGCAAATACAGTTATTTTACACAGTTAGAGCGAGGTCCTCGTCTCTCTCACCTCTTTAGGTGTGAACCCTGGAACCAACTTGGCAACATTCTCCCAGTTGATTGGCTGAGGCGATGCCCATAGTGAGCTCAGCACCATGTCCAACACCAGGAGATTGTTGTCATATGGAAAGTTATTATTAACAGAACAAAGACGATTCATTTCTGCGGAGAAGGAAGAAAACTATCATCTATTTTTAAAAAAAAAAAAAAATGTCTACATTTCAAAATTAACAATGACAATTTGTCCATCTACTAGCTCTCCATTGTCCCTTTGCATTGATCTCCAGAGAAACAATGGCCAATTTGATGTAATGACAGCTAGCGTCATTTGATATTTGGTAATGTGAGGTTATGAGTACTAAGCAAATATAACTTATAGCTATAGCTAAGTGTGTGGAGATGTAAAGATGCTTACATAGCATAATAAATAGTACCAGAGCGTGGCACTCCCCACGTCTTGTGAAATGCTAAGCTAGCCTAACACACACAATCACATCGCCAGTTTACCCTGTTCCAGGTTTATGCGCTGTTTTCTCTGGTAGCAATGCTCTTCTTTCATTCCAGCTGAGCGGTGCTGATAACGGGCTGGATTTGAGTAACATCAACAGAGATGCTGTGGCTTACTTTGATTTTATCCGGGGAAACCAGTCAAGTTCACATCCACACAGCATATACAAATAGTAATAATAAAGACAAGTGCTCAGCTTGAAATTCGCAGATTTGGTGGGCATGACTACCCACGTTCGTATCTGTCCTCTTGCTGAAGCGGCTCTTGTTAAAATGCCAGCGATGGCAGAGAGACTGAGGCAGCGTGCACGCGCAGCGCTCTGAGCGCGTGTGCCATAACGATGCTCTCGCTGCAGTGTCCCCGATTGAACGCCTCCTCCCTCTGCTGTCTGTCTACTGCGATTTGACGGGATGACAAAGCTTACCGACCTCAGCCTGATCAAGAGGACTGACGAAAACGATTAAAGGCAACCTTTGGCTGAGGATTAACTCCACATCCTTTGCGCCGCCGCTGTGTTGTGCTCTGTACTTCCGGTGCCGCAGTGCAGCAGGTGCGCGCCGGCGTCCTCGTTGCTAGGCGACAGTCCTAACATTCTCATTTGATTGATGGGATTCTGTTTTTAATTTGGGGCTCAGAGTAACCCAAATGCACTTATCTCTGTAATCAAGTCAATGAAATTGCTGAAAGAAATGTAGCACTGTAGATATTTAGACGGAAAGAGATGAGGTTTGGTACAACTGTGAGGCACATAAAGGTCGAAATGATTGTGCAAAACATTCTCCTTATTTAATAACTGTAGCCAAGGTTTTTAGCTTGGAGACCTATACAACGCTGTTCTGAAATTTGGGGTTAAAGTTTTTTTTTTTTTTTTTTTTTTAAATTCAACAACAGTGATCAAAAGATTTCTATTTTAAATTCAGTTCTTTTGAACTTTCATTAAAGAATCCTGAGAAAATGTATCTGTTTTCATAAAAATATTAAGCAGAACAACTGTTTTCAACATTGATAATATTAAATGTTACTTGAGAAGCAAGTGTTGGAGAAAGTTTGTTACTATGATATAAAGTATCATTTATGTGCTAATTTGCTGACAAGCAGGTGTATGAACTACAAAGAGTCTTCATGAGAAGAGAATGACCACTGACAAGCAGGTGTATGAACTATAAAGACAAGAAAATGCCGGGGCTCAAAGGGACGGGAGAAAAAACTTTGGAAGGAGGCCTCAGTACCGGGAAAGCCCTGACCTTACAAGCTAAAAAGACAATCATTCACACTAACATGACAGGTGAGGGATCAGAAAAGATGAATAATGACCACTACACAGCAAAGGAATGGGATAATTAGTTAAAAAAGGTAAATCAAAAGTGACATAAGAGACATATTTTTTAAAAATAAAACACAAGGTGATTGGCCACCATTATCTAATGAATACGGAAGAATTCATAGTGGCCAATCATCAAAAAGGGGTCTAAAGAAAAAGATAAGTGCGAGAACTCTCATTGGATCTTTACGATAAGAAAAATGTATAAAATGAGCAGACTGATACTGTAAAGATCAGATGTTAGGCTGGACGCTTTGCTCTCTTCTGACTCTGAGAGCTTTCTTGACCAACTACTTTGACTCATCTGAAGTGACTGCAAACTGGCCACAACACAAGTCAGCATATTAGAATGATTTCTGAAGGATCATGTGACACTGAAGACTGGAGTAATGATGCTGAAAATTCAGCTTTGTCATCACAGGAATACATTACATTTTCCGTTATTTTATATTTGTAATATTTCACATAATCTGTTTTTACTATATTTTATTTATGAAGTGAAATGTAGCCAACTATGGTGTCCCATACTCAGATTTTGTGCTCTGCATTTCATCCATCCAAATGCACAAACACACAGCAGTGTTGAACACACACTGGGGAAGGATTGGATTGGGTGTTATGTGCCTTGCTGGGCACCTCAGTTGTGGGTAATGACTGGAGAAAGCACTGTTCATTCACTCCCCCATCTACATCTCCTGCCAGTACAGAGACTTGAACACACAACATTCAGGTTACAAGTCCAACTCTCTAACCATTCGTACACAACTGCCCAAAACTAAACAACTACAAAAATGAGCATAAGAGACTTAATTCAAACATATAAACCAATCGACATTGTCGACACATTACTTTTGAATGGTAGAGAAACTGATTATATAACACATTTTTATTATTTTATTCCAAACGCAATTTCTTAGCCAGCTAAATGTCAATCAGTAAATCTGTAATCTTAGAAATGTTGGAACTACTACAGAACTGAAAATAACAGGAGATACATTTTTTGAAATATTTACTGGCAAAATAATTGCTTATATTTACATAATTGCACATTGCATCGCACTATGAGAAAACAAACAAGCCTGAAAACAGAGAAATGCATAAACTAATCCTTGACACAACACAGCTTAAAATGAAAAATATTAAATATTCACAACATTGCAGAAAGATGAACAGTGATCTAAAACTCTTACATTAGGAGAGTGAGAGAATTCCCATGACGAATTTCATTAGAAACACTATTATAAATTCAGACTGATAGGAGAACTCACAATTTAAACTAATCAGATGCGCTAACAGTGTATACATGAATGACAACATATTTGTAACAATCTATGCTTGAAGCAAGCATATCAAAACAAATTGAATCAATTTTGCCAAATTATTCTTCAAAATAAATTAATAGGTCTTCTAAACAAAAACCTAGAACCTATGATGTTGAAATATTCACCGTTTTTGTTGAAGTGAGGAAAAAAAAAAAGGGGGTAATGGCTTTGAGCATAACAGTCTACTGAAATTTGTGGAATTATGCAGTTCAAACTATACATTATAAAGGTTTAAGACCACTCACCTCCCTCCTTTCAATACCTTCATTTTTCATTTGTTTCTCTCCTTTTTTTTAGCTGTTGGACAAACTTATATAGAGAGTGATACATTCTAATGAAGGATACTTTTTCTTCTAGCTCCCACCAACACACACATACAAATTATTCATAAGTCCATCTTTTCTGAGGTTATCACTACAGTATCACTGCGGTTGTTTGTGGAAGGTTGCACCACCACGGCAGCATGAAGGCCTGGTGTTTCCCCGTAAACAGACTCCAGCAGCTCATCTGGATCTGGCACGGTAGGGACAGCCAGCCTGGAGTTGGGAAGAGAAGCAGTAGCCGGGGCAGTTTGAGGTGCTGGAAGGTTGTGTGCAGCCTGCTGGGCCTGTGCCATCCTCTCTAATTCTGCATGCTTTCTGCCTCTCCTCCGGCCCAACACTTTGACGTAGTTGGCAGGGACGAGGCCAGTGGTCTGCCCATCCACACTGGCTAACAGCCAGCCTCGCACCCTGGGCTGTTGTTCTGAAAATAAGAGTGAAATGTATTGAGTACAAGCAGTAAGATAATGCCTCGAACAAAATGTACATGGTGTATATGCTTGAAATCAGTCAATTTTAAAACATTGTTGGTGAGTTGCTGTGCACAAAGGGTGATTCATTTTCCTAATGGATTATCTAGCCAGTATGTTAACCAAAGTTTTGTTCAGATTAAGTGCAGAATGTGTCTTGTTCTTTTACCTTTAGGAGCAAGATTAAGCATGTCTCCAGCCTGTAGAGAGATCTCTTCCTCAGACGCAGCTGTGAAGTCATACTCAGCTCGTGCTACTACATGATCATCCTCCCCACTTGCCCAGTTAGTGGCTACAAACACAAACATACAGACACAAATAGTCATATTAAGAGACGTACAAAGAACAAACACGTTTGAGGGCGAAAAAACAAAGGCTGCCTGACAGCCCAGGGTCAGCGTGAAAGACACTCGGGACAGTTGTCAGTTTTGTAACTTTAATAAGGCTTAATATATATTTCATTGATGCAATGAAGACTATACAGTGTTATTTTATATTTGATTAGTGAAATTGTCTACCAAGTACTACTGTTAGAACTACCTGAGAAATGTAAAGCACGGTTTCATTTCATTTGTATCTTTGTTCTACTGTGTTTATTTGTGCGATTGCTTGGAATTTGTTTATTTAATTAAGAATCGTTTACTTTTACTCTTTAACAACGTTCAAAATATATATTAGTTAGACTAGTAATTTTTGCGGTGGTATCGAAATTAGAATTGAAAATTGTGAGATTTCACTGGCATCTACATTTTTGTTGTCATCACGTTATTTATTAGAATACAAGGTTACAGGGGTCAAAAATAATGAAAATAACTAATTTAATTCACTTATATATGACTTTTTTTTGTGGTGGGGCCAGTAAATACTTGGAATGGGCCAGTAGAAAATGTGCATTTGTTGAGCCCTGCATTTACTGTAGGACAGCAAATATATCTTCCATAACTTAGTGTTTGTAATTGCCATTGTTTTGTCTCAAGATGCACACCAGAAGTGTTTTTTTTTTTTAATAATTGAACTAAAGCCTAATCCTGGTTTATTCTAAGCCTTGTCTGTGAAACCGGGCCATAGTGACTCAAGTCTCAGCCGAACCGAGAAGTGTAGGACTTTACAGTCACTTTTGACCAATTTCTTGCAACCTATCTGAATTTTAAAAAATTAATCTTACTGACCCCTAATGTAAATCATTCTCATCAACAGTCCCACGGTCCTAAGTTAGAGCCATAATAGAAATATAAGTGATAGATATTCAATCACCATTTTCCTCAGGACCCTCAGCAGACCTCAAAAGCCTCCAGATCAAATACGGCCCTCCAAGAACGACAGCAAAAAACAAGAAAATGGGCCACGATTTGACAGAATTCACTCCAGGGTCATCAATCCCTCCACCTCTGGTTGCTGAAGCAGACACCACAGAGGAGGCCGCACTGTCCGCCCACAAATCATCCACCTCTGAATCCTGACGCAATCCCAGCAGCCTCTGCAGCCTGCGATATAGGTATCTAAGGGTCCTAACAAGGGCGAAAGCAGACAGCACTTTTGTGAAATGTATGCGCAAGCGGGAGAAGTGATTGGCCACATCCAGAACAGCACGGAAGCTGTTATAGACGGCAGAGAAAGTAGCATCCATCATCATGCTGACTGACGAAAAGGCGTGGACAATGCTCTCGATGGACTGAAACGCTCCACGACTGCTCTCCTCCGCCTGTTGGACAAAGCGGCTGGGTGGGACGTCGTCCGTTAAGTTATATCGGTTATAACCCAGGCCACCTCCAACTCCAACTCCGTAACCACTGTAACTGTAAGGGCTGTAGCCCCCATACATGGAGTTTCCATAAGGACTGTATGAGGAGGGAAACGAGCTGTATGTAGGGCGGTATGCCTGTTGGACGGGTCTTGGAGGGATGGGTGGTGTCACACGTGTTAGAAGTGGAGGACCAGACATTGATGGCCCACTTTGTGAAGCTGATCCAAAGTCAGTAGAGCTAGAAATAAGAGAATAGACAATTTCAAAAGAAATGGCACATCTAAATAAAATAAATAATAACAACAACAACAACAACAAACAAAGTTGTCAAGTGTTCTCTATTTAAAAGTAAAGGACTGAACAGAGCATGGGTGAACTTTGACACTCACATGCAAACACTTACTGACATGCTCGAGCGCGAGCCAAACATTAAGTTTACATAATCTACACAACCATAAAGAACTTTTCTCAGCATCTCAGTAACACCCAAACTTATGCACATACTTATTTTTTTTTTACGACAAAATACCACATCGTCAAATAAATATTTGAATATCCTCCATAGCTAATAGGTTTGCTAGCGTTCCAACACTTCGTCTTTTGGACATACTGGCCAAAATAATAAGAGTTTTTACAAACCGATAGTTCAGCGGTGCAGTTATAGTTCCAGGGATTCGCCTTTCCCATGGTTTTGGTGGAGGCTGTGCCATTATTTTATATTTCAGACCAAAGATCGAGCTGCACTAAGCAACAACCGTCAGGAACAGAAACTGGCCCATTCGCCAGACTAAAGCAATCGAGCTGTCACTTAGTTCTGAATGTCTTTCCACAAGAGGCTAAAGCAATCTATAATTGAATCGATCGCAATGTGCTTGCCGTCTTGTTTTGTACTTTTTAAATACTTTTTAATACGGCGTGTGATGTGTCGTTACTGAATTCATTATCTAATTCCTGTGATCTGCCGCTAAAATGTCTGAAACTGGACGGCTTATTCGTCTGTTGCTGTATATCAAGCACGTTCACTGACTCATCTGAAATATTTTACATAAATCGTGACCGCTTTAGATGCGTTGTAGATTTTAAATTGCTCTAGCTCACGACGTACCACGTAAATAAACCTCGTTTTATTTTCAGTCTCGTCACTTTAAAAGACTCTATGTCAGAAGTGGGATTTGAACCCACGCCTCCATCTGGAGACCAGAAATCTCTTCACCTGAGAAGGACGAAACCTTGAGTCTGGCGCCTTAGACCGCTCGGCCATTCTGACACTGCGAATGATCTAATCTTTTTTGTGATAGATTCAAATCTATATTCTATATACTGCTTAACTATTTTTTAAACATATAAGTAAGGTTATTTTTATTAAATAATAAATCTCCAAAACACTTTTGTCAGAAGTGGGATTTGAACCCACGCCTCCATTCGGAGACCAGAATCCTCTTCACCTGAGAAGGTCGAAACCTTGAGTCTGGCGCCTTAGACCGCTCGGCCATTCTGACGCTGAAACATTGTGATGGGAAAAAAGTGGTTCATTTTACAAAACAGCTTATTTTATAAAATATATAAATAAACATCAAATTCTTACTATCAAATTGTATCCTTCACAATTATAAGATCAACATATGTTTGTGTATTTTTCCGGTTCTTTTTGTTATATGACAATCGGTAAAGTCTCAGAAACCTTTGACCATGAGTTCATCGTTTTTTTCTTTCAAATGCTACTTTTCAAGTGCATTTTTATTGCTTTTCTCGCAAACCCAGACTTTCAATGATTTTTGATTAACTGTCATTAGTCAATTCAATCAAATTCAAGGACAATATTTGATGGTTATTTTTGTTAGCGTCACATCAGTCACTGTACAGTAGCGACATCACATAAATACACGTCAATTAGCTCTGTAACACCGGTAGTGCCTGGTCGTATTTTAATATCTTTGACAGTCCACAAGTCGTGAAATATCCCATCCAAGTGCACACACACACACACACACACACACACACACACACACACACACACACACACACACACACACACACACACACACACACACAGCAGTGGGCAGCTATTGGACACAAGATGGAGCTGGAGCAATGTTCACCTCAGTTTGAATTTGGTTTACCACTTTTGTAATCTATTATAAATGTGTGTCTCTGGACTGAATCTCCAGCACCAGTGAAACATGAGTTGATAAAGATCAAACAGGATTTGTGAGAGTATTGCTGCCAGCCAACATGGGGATTAATTATTTCAATCAAGTTAATGGCTGCACACCCAGTGGTTAAACATAGGCACTGCTATTGGCAGAGGAATAAACACAATCCTCAGTATGAAAAATGTCTTTTTAAAAGATTAGGCACTGGAAAGTTTGGAAAAAGACACTGTTTAAAAAATACTTGACAAACAATATCTGTCAAATAAATTTTCAAAAGAGTTATGCAGTGATAATAAAGCACTAAAATATTTCACAGGGCAAGTCCCATGTATAAAGACTCTTGCAGCCCATTTATATAAAAGGATTGGCCATATTATAATAATTAGTTATGTAATAGTTATTTTCATTAATATATTCATATCAACATAAGCAATACAATGTTAAGTGTTCAATAATAATACACAGTTAATGTTCTAACTGGGTAAAAGTTATGTAAATTGTAATAAGAAGGTTTTAGAGCACAGAGGAAATAAGGAACAATACGTATATTAGAAAATATAGTTAAAATAAAATAAATTTAATAGCACATATAATAATGACAGTACATGTTGCTCTTGCATTTATACAAAACATTACAGAAGATTGACCTTAATTTATTAAAAATGGTTTGGAGCGAGGTCATTTGAACTTGGAACTTCCTCAGTAATATTAATAATTATGTTCTCATGGCCATTATGCACTACATCATCACTTCCACCCAGCTGTAAAATTACTTTTAAGTTCCTTCTTTATGATACTTCTCAGTCCACAACATCTCTCGCAAATAGTCTATATCAGCGAACATTTGTTTAATTGTCTCGATAAGAAAAAACACACGAATTATGAATATTTAGCTTAAAACGTTAAGAGTAGTCTACACGTTTCTGGCGTCAATTTTTATGCATTGTTTGTCGAGATCACAGCCCGGCAGATGCCGTCATGACGCAGGACTTCCAGCGCGTTGACGCCACGAGACGTTCCGCCAATCAGCGGCAGTTCTCGAAGCCCAGGAAAGGAGCAGATGATATGGCAGCTTTGTGAGCGGCCAGGTGGAACTCGCTTTTGTTTAATCGGACTGACAGCGGAACATGAGTACAGTTTAACCCGCACGCCGCAGCGGGGGATCCGAAAATGATATACCTGATATTAATTTCTGCCTTCTCCGGGGCTGTCGTCACGCTCCTTCTGCAGCTCTTACTGTTGTACCGGAGGAGCCCCGAGCCTGTCGCTAGGACAGTTCAATATGTCAAAGCAGTTCCTGATCCCGCACTGAAGGATTACTTCAGCAATCAACAAGGCGACTCAACGCACCAACAAGCCGACATCACATCGTCTGCCTCCAAGCAACCGGAGGCCGCTTTTCCCAAGCAGCAAGAGACCACCGTCCCCGGCAGCAGCCCGAAACAGCAGCCGTCTTCGCCACCGCCTTCCCTGAGCGACTCCCAGCACACCTCCAAAGCAGAGACATGCGATTTCCTCAATGCCATCATTCTGTTCTTATTCCGCGAGCTCCGAGACACCCCAGTCGTCAGGCACTGGATAACGAAAAAGATCAAGGTAGAGTTTGAGGAGCTCCTCCAGACCAAGACCGCCGGGCGTCTGCTGGAGGGGCTCAGTCTGCGGGATTTCTCCCTGGGCAACTCGGTGCCCGTTTTCAAAACAGCCCGACTCATGAAACCCGTGGCTCTCAATGAAGACAACATGCCAGAGGAGCTCAATTTCGAGGTTGACCTAGAATATAACGGCGGCTTTCATCTGGCCATCGATGTCGATTTGGTATTCGGGAAATCGGCTTATCTGTTTGTGAAGATGACCCGGGTGGCGGGCCGCCTGAAGCTGCAGTTCACCCGCATGCCTTTCACGCACTGGTCCTTCTCGTTCCTGGAGGACCCAATCATAGACTTCGAGGTGAAGTCTCAATTTGAGGGCCGTCCTCTGCCCCAGCTCACCTCCATCATAGTCAACCAGCTCAAGAGAGTTATCAAGAAGAAGCACACTTTACCAAACTACAAAATAAGGTAATGTCTAAGCACTGCTGTCTGTCCCTTGCTTTTGACATGTCAGTGAGGTTCATCTGGGCTCTCAGGTCCATCAGCTATGGCTGGTCTTGAAGATTAATAAGTGTAGATTTTGCACAGTGTTTTATAGAGAGAGATATGTTGCTTTATATATATATATATATATATATATATATATATATATGTGTGTGTAAAAGATAGGCCTACATGATATTAGCGTCTATTTGTAGTTTTGACTCTACTCAAAGAGGTTGTGAAACTGGTAGTATTTGTTAATGGGTTGTCAACAGACATACTGTGGCACTGCAATAATAAGGTTCTGAGGTGATCTGTAAGGTCATGTGATGAGAACAGCAAGTGTGCCTAGGGTGTGTATGTTCATTTTCCCAGGTGAAACTGGAAATGGAAGCTGCCTTTCTCCTTCGGTCACAACTCCCTTTTACTTTGGTCACACTTCTGACCATTAAAAAAAGTGAAACAACGTAGCGATTGAGTTGCTTCCTGTTTTTAGCTGGGGAAAATACAAGGTCTGTGACTGAGGCGTTCAACCAAACTGGATTGATTGATTGCTTGCTGAAATCATCCACCTACACCTCACTGCTCTCTGTTATTCAGCATTACTTGGCACACCTAAAATGTTTGGTTGCCAATAAACATTAATACATCTTCAAGTGTGTGTGGCTTGACTGTTTGTCAGCTGTTGTAGGTTCTTTAGGTGTAAGGTGGTGTTTGAAAGTCAGCAGGTGCACAAAATGGTCTGATGTTGTTTTTTGGCGCATCAGTCAAACTGCCCGTCTTTCTGTTGACACACTGTGTCTGTGTACAGTCAATACGAACATAATGTGCAAATCACAAAGTCAAACATAACGCTGAGCGCCACACTGTGATTTTATCCATTAAGTTAATTGTAGTGTCCGTGAAAGGCAAAAACAGCTAGATGAATTTACTCCGTAATCTTCATCAGTTCAGATGGTGCATCTGAACTTTGACCTCACACAGCTGCGTTGTGTGAATTAAATCACTGTGCTCTCTGTTAACTTAACTATTGATTAGTGTGTCTCAATGCAAGAGCATGATTGGCAGCTAACAGGGAACATTCTCAGAACTTCAGATAACGTTCTGGCAAGGTTATGAACCAACGTTCTTCCAGTAATATTAATGGATTGTTAAATTGGAGTTAGCTAATCTTTAATAATGTTCTCAAAATGTTAGCGCAGAAATGTTATTTATACATCATTCATGTGGTTGCATTCTTGTTTAAGGATCTTTAAATGTTAATGCTTGTTTGCAAAATAATAAAATGGAATGTTCCCTTAATGTTAGGATAACCAAAAAAAACAAACATTTTAAAATTTTCAAAAAATGTCCATTTTGAGCATTTTCAGAGAATAACGTTTTAATAACTGAATGGGAAGTTGGGAACGTTATCAAATGTTTCTCAGAAAGCTGGGTTAGACTTAATCAGAGACTTCTTTTCAAAACATTTCTCTTTCTTTCTTTTAGATTCAGTGTTAATGCGTTGCCCTCTGCCATACACCATAAGGACGCGTGCTGCAGAACGAAAGAGTTTTAGTCATCACACCGCACACGCTCAACCCGCAGCAAACTTACTGAAGCTTAACGCTTTACATTATACAAAGGGAAAGAGCTTCTCAGTGCTGTGAGACACTCAATTTCTCTGGATTGGCGTCTTCCCAAAAGTTGGAATCACTTCTTTTGGTGGTTGAGATGGCAGATATTTTTCTAATTTGTGTGAGATACAGCACAGAATTCTTGCACTAGTCATGCTTTACTGCCTCAGAGTTTATTGGTTTTTGCTTTAGGGCTGAGATGAAAGTTCTTACTGTTTAATTTGTCACGTGGGAGGTGACGTTAAGAAGCTGACAATATTCTCTTTTGAACAAGTGTGTGAGTGGGAACTTTGTTTAAAAAGCAGACAGCATGGCCCAGGGACAAAACAAGCGGGCAGGCCACAATCCGTTTCAGTCATCTCTGTGTGGGATGGAAGTGTCACAGATGGAGGAGGTGTTCAGAACAGGACAAGTGTGTGTGTGTGTGTGTGTGTGTGTGTGTGTGTGTGTGAGAGAGAGAGAGTGGACCAAACTTGTATTTACATATACATGGTTAAAATGCTTTTAATATACTATGACAATAAATATGGGATGAAGAATCAATAGATTTGCTGTTTTATGCATCACCAGGATGTTGATTAGGGGGATTCTTTTGGTGAAAACTGTAGTGATTAATAGATGTAGGGGTCATGCATTCGTCATTCATACAGTCAGACGACGAATAGAGTCGCTCACAGGCGATCCACACTTCGATCCAGAAGAGGGCGCTTGGTGTAATGCAACACTGTTTGCTAACCGCCTCAACAGGAAAAAGAGCAGAAGAAGAGACGATCTATGCACAACCCAAACGAGGGTTGTAGGATATGTATGTGGAGTATCGATTAATTTGTGATGCACTCCACTAACTTCACAGATAGGAAACTGGGACGACAGAAAAGCGGCATCCTGTTTGTTTTCTTTATTTTACAAAAGCACAGTGTTTTGTTTTTATTGCGAGTGTAGAGTGTACACAAATTCAATCAGACTCTATGTAATATTGAATCATTGTCACATGTTAATGAACTCTCTCGCACAAAGAAAATGACAGTGTAGGCTACGCACAACACACTAAGCAAACCAATGCGTTTGAAAACCGCTGTTGCATTTTACGGCACAGCATTAGTCAATCTATCAATTATAGTTGAGGCCGGACATGTAAATGTACTGCACATGTATTGAACCGTGACCCCAAAACCGAGGTATGTACTGAACCGTGACTTCTGTGTACTGTTACACCCCACTTAGGATGAGATCATTTTTGTTTTTCTGTGGAATATAGCACGTATGTCTCTTTTTTATTTATTTTTTTAAGTCTATTGTGCTCACCAATGCTGCATTTATTATTTAGTTTAAAATAAATGTTTTCTATTTTAACGTTTTCTAATTTCATGTATATGTCTTCAGTGTCACATGATCCTTCATAAATAATTTATAATATGCTGGTTTGGTACATTATCAATGTTGAAAACATTTTTGTTTGTTTTTTTCCTCCAGGATTTCTTGATGAATTAAAAGTAATCTTGGTGATTACCAGTGATCTCAGTCTTTTGGACTTCATTATACATTTTTCAAAAATACTAAATTTGCAGTGATTCAGTGAGCAAATGTAAAGAGCATTTCCATGCAGGGAAAGGCTCTAATTTCCTCAGTTATTGGGTAGAGAACAGCCTGATTACGCTGATCCAGCTCCTTCGTCCTCAAAGGCAGGGCGACAGGAGGTCTAAACTCTATTTAAAGTGAAATTGCCATCTTTATCTGTAGCAGTGCCATGAAAGGTCAGTATATTGGGAGATGTGTCGGATGCAATGGGCGTAAAGAATTGAATTGGCTTAAAAGCTGAACAATACATGAAGTAATATAGCCTACAGTAATAAAACAATAAATTAACTATTCAAAGGATTATATGTAGCTATTCAGTGCACATGAGTCTTACACTCTGTACCTGTGGAGGTATTTATAAAACCCAAATCAGTATGACATCATCTCTGGTGCGTCCTGGATGGGCTCCATGTCACAGATGGCCAAAACTTGAGAGTCAGAAATGTGCATTTGTTGTTTGTGCGGTTTACTTGTTCTTCAATTGTGTGTGAATGAATTACTGTTTCTTAGAATGTTGTAATTAAGGGTCCTCCCTCCCCATCATCGCTAATTTTGATGTTCTCAGATGTTGTAGATGATTGCTGTATGGTGCACATTGTGTGTGTGCATAAGAATGTGTTTTTGCGATCTCTGAGGATTGATCCGGACTTGTCTCCAGTTACCTCAGTTGATGTCATGTCTGGTGTGTTTGCGTGTGCAGCTGTTATTGATAGGTGTTTAATGACACCTTCTCTTCTCAAAGATTGAGTGACTGACTCTATCTTGGTATGTTTGAGCCAAGTGGGGGTAATCTGTACAAAAGAGTTACTGATAGACCCCTATCAGCCGCGTGCCCTTGAGCGAGGCTCGGGACAAATTTTCCTGACTGTGCTGATTTAACGGTCCAGTTCCTCTGAGGCACTAGAGAAACACATTCTCATTAGAAAAAGACATGCCGTTTAATCCATGCATCCATCCGTGTGACACTGGTGAGTTTTGCTTTTTAAATGCCCTTTCCTAGAGAAACTGTCAACTGCACTCGTTTGAAACTGTCATCTTGCAGCTTCTTCCTGTGGAGCACATTCAGAGCAAACAGGAGTTGACCCTTCGCAAACAGTTTGATTGACAGGCGGTCTGACCAATCACAACCCCGAATGCGCCATTTTGTCTGACAAAGCAGTCATGGGAGTTAGTAGGAGTTAGGGCTAGTTAGGAGTTAGCGCTTGAAACGACATTCCTTCTGATGTCCATTCATGTTTATTTGATGCTATAAATGAACTAGTATGTAGAGATGGTTGGTTCACGAGCCGTTTGAAGGAGCTACAGCGATCTGTCGCGACACATTAAAGAGACACTATATGGTATTAATTGTTTAAACTTCTTTCAGAAGTTACGATATAGTAAATATGAAACCGTTTCATATGTCTGTCGAGGCGTTGTCAGTGTCCTCTTTGCTCCTGGATGTATTTTTCACAGCGTGAGAACATGATGTGTGGCAGGAGAGCGCATGGCTTGTCAATTGATGTCTCATGATTAACTTGTAATCTATATTCAAAGTGAGATGCCGTTTTTGTGTTCGTCATCTCCAGATCCGTTTGGCTGGCTTTACTTCCTTGGGTGTACAATTTTACAATTTTTATCATGTACAATTCAAGACTCTTTTATACAGTTAGAGTATAGAGTTTACAGCAATTTATTGAATGTTAATTCTTTAAAATGCCTGAAGCAGATATGGCCATACACTTCAGCACAAAATTTTGGAGTCAAATGATTGACAGATTTAGTTTGAGGCACCCAGTGCAGCATGTTAAGTAGATATCCATGAGAAAAGCCATGCATTCTGCTTTGTTTTTGAGTTTTGTCTGTGAAATAACCATAACTTATTACTCTATAATGTGGTATAATCTCTTTCAAATGACGATGATGTATAATATTGGTAATTGGCCAATATTAGAGATTAAAATGTATTTCATTTATATCAGCCTTGCTTATTTCCATTTGGATTGTCTTTGCCTTTCCTGATAGCTAAAAGAATTAGGGATGCTCAATATATCAGTACAGTTTTGGCTGTTGGCGGTATTAGATTAGATTTTAATTTTGCAGTCTAATTTCCCCTATTTTTACCTTTGGGTTACCTTCTAACACTCCACTGAAAAACACAAATAATTTAATGAACAATAAATGTAATCTTTAGCAAATCTCAAAAGAAATATCCATTTTTCACAGTGTACATTATAATGTTGTGATAACTAAATTAACTAGCAATTGAAATGACTAATGTTTGTATGTGTTTAAATATATTTATTTATACAAAAAAATATAGAATTTAAATATAGGCTTTTTATCGATTTATCAACCATATCATTGAGCACACTGAGTTGTGCCTTTTCTCCCTATAGCCATCACATTAGGACATTCTTGTGATCTCTGTCACAGTTTTACTTGGAACAAAAACAAAACAGATTCAAACCAAAACACAATGAAACCCTGTATATGCTGACCTTGGTACAGCCTTCATTTCCTCGTGTGTTCCAGTTAGTCTAAGTTCACCTGTTGCTCATGTGGTGCCCTCATTTACCCCTATGTATTAAAGTTCTCAGTTTCCTTTCGCTGCGATAATATCCTATCTATTATTTATTTTGCAACCGAAGTGTGACAATCTCTCAGCGACTCAGTTCTACATCCGTCATCTGTGACTGTTTGCAATGCGCATTGCGGCCGTCTCAGATCATCAGCAGTGATCGACTTGACCACGATGGATACTTATACCTCATTCTCTCTTCTTTCCCTCTCTCCCTGTCTCTGAAGTCCACTTATATAAGTCCTCTTCTGAAAACATCTGTTGTGCTTCCGTTTGTACACGTACTTATTTCACATCCCCCTCTCACGTTATACATCAGCATCTCTTTTTTTCTCTCTCTCTCTCTCACTCTCTCTCTTTCTCTTTCTCTTTCTCTCTCTTTCTCTTTCTCTCTCTCTTTCTCTCTCTGTCTCTCTCTCTCTCTCTCTCTCTCTCCCTCCCTCTTTGACAATTTTATCCATCTTTTATTTTACCACTAGCAGTAGCTGAGTTTCCATTAAGGATTTGCGCAAAACCTTTGCAACGTTTTCTAAAAGTCGAAATATCTCTTGCAAAATGATGGCGTTTTCATTAAAGTTATGCGACTAAAGCGTATTTTTTTTGTCCCCCTCTTGTGATAAGTCATTCCAAAAATCATGACAAGCTGTTATTTTTAATGGAAAGAGACGTAGGCGTGTTATCCAATCATTAATGTCAAGAAAAGCCCTTTATACTTTGGAGTCGCCATGTATGAGGTGTTTCTGGGTGTTTCTCCCTTCTATCTGCTTCGACGTCTTGATAAATTGTGGCATTTCTTTGGTGTTTAGAATCCAGTATTCCTGTAATTCTTTTCTCTTTTATGAGTTTAATATAGAACAATGTCTCATCTTCTATCCAAACCCAGCAAGCCATCTTTAAGGAATGATCAAGTTTTACATGCGCCAAAAATGCGAAAAAAAACTGTTTCCATTGCAGTTTTGCAAAATATTTCTTATTCTGAGTTGCCTGAAAAACCACCTAATGCGAGTGTAAATTTTTTTTGCGATTATAGGTTATGGGAGAAATTGACTTTTTTCCATTGGGCGTATTTTCAATTCGCAAAATGGCAATTTCAATTTGCGCAATTTGAGGGGTAATGGAAATGCATCATTTCCATCCAAAGTTGAAATTTAACTTGTTAATTATCGTATGAAACATTTGCAAAAAAAAAAAAATCTCTCGAAGAGAACAAAATCGTCACTTCCTGATAAAAATTGGTCCGCTGCTTGGTCCAGTAATGCTGTTCCATCGCAAAGTCTCTTTTGATGTGCATCACGGAATTTATTCTGTAAAAGTGTTTCCATGTTAGTTTATGCACATTAGGGCTGCACGATTAATCGCAATTAACCTGAAGTTGCGCTTAAACCGATTTTGCTTATTGCGATTAGGAAATCGAATGGAAACATAGCTACTGTTAGATCTGTTATCTTAAAGTGTAAACTTGCAGGCAAAGAGCTTAAGTGTACATTGGCAAATACAGTCAGGCCAAAGTTCGGCTGCACTGAAATCCCTTGTCTTTCTTCATGAAAATAACATCAGAGGCTACAGAAAGTGATCATTTTTCTCACTTTTATTTGCTTACATCACAAACCCCTGGGAGCACAGTTTCCAGTCATATTAATGCGAGCAGCTGCTGTTTTGTCCTCTTTACTGAGACAGGAAAATGATCTTTTCTGGATTAGAGTTGCGCAATATTAAAATTCTGGCTGATGGAGAAGATAACCTGATAATTATTTTCATATTAATGACTAATAATTAAAAACTATAAATTAAAATCAGTCATTTTAAATGCTGAAAGTGAATTTAGACATCACAGCATTATAATTTAAAGATTATTATTTGATAGTGTTAATACATTAGTAACTGTTTTTTTTTTTAACGTAAAGTGTTTGAAGGTAATAACATTAATACTGGTCAAAAGTTAATATGAAATTGTGCATCCTAATGTAAATGAGATTTAATGACAAAGTTTGAAATGGTTTTCAATTGCCCACTCCTGATAACCATTATATCAAATGAAATACTCGTTGTCGTACTCTTCCGCTTCACTGCTTACGTTTACATGTGCCGTGTGAAACGGGCACAATTTGTTTTTTTGTTTGGTTTTTTTTGCAGTCAGTTCGCAGAACACACGATAAGCTCCTGGCGTTCTCTCTCACTGGATTGGCAAAGTCATACATTTCTTCCTGCTGCATATAAAAGCAAAGCTGATTTAGTCTGTCCTCTGTGACCTGGCTGTGGCGAATATGAGGTATTTAGAGAGGTGCTGGCGATATGAGTGGGTTTTAATCCGGTCAGCAGCACATTCTCAGTGAAAGACACAGCAGGTGTGTTTATGTGGCTTACATAAACTTATATTACACGCATCTCTCACCGTATAACTCTTATGCATGGGTTTGTTTCCACCGATAACTGTTAGATGCTGATTGAAATACGTACGAGTGCTATAAAAACTGATTTGCTGACACTTACTTTAATGGCCTATCCAAAAATGAATGGAAAGTTAATGATGTATTTATGCTTTTTAATTATGGATTATAGATGAATAGCTTGAGGTTTCATATGTGCGTTTGTAGTTTGTCTCATTGCAAATATCTTGTGGTTTCTGAAAGATTTCACAGATAGAGCAGGAATTGCCTTAAAATGAGAATGTTTTTGAAACTGCTTACACTTAACACCTCAGAGGGGCTGAGGAAGATTGATGTGATAATCAGGACAAGGTTTTCACAGTCGATAGTCGTTTGCTGGCTTTTTTCCCTCAGAGGAGATTTCTTCAAGTAAGCCCTTGAAAGTACTTTAAACAGCAAAGCATTTTAAGTGTTCTTCGTTTTAGTTTAGCACTTAATACATCTTCTGTAAGCTGTAGTGAAAAGTATGCTATCGTAAAGATGACACATTGATAACAGTCTCGCCACTGCTGTTCCTGTGGCAAGAAACCCCATTTACCCAACCTCGGGTTGTTCTAGTCTTGTATGTTTTTCTTTTCTTGAGGAACGCAAAAGGATATGCTCAGCAAAAAAAAGAAACGCCTTCTCACTTTCAACTTTTTCTTTAAGTTTCTTTTTGTGTGTAAATTTTTGTATGAGCATAAAAAGATTTTACAGCCGACACTTAAACTGAACAAATAGAAATAGAGTACCTAAACAAGGGGGGGGGGGTTCATGTCAATGGATAAAACGGATAGATTGGTCTGTGTGGTCATTATGTCGGGCGTGAAATTCAAGCCAAATTAATTTCTTTTTTTTTCAAGCAGAATTTTCAAGCCACTCTCTTTCATACAAGTTTGAAGAACTAAAACTACATTGGATGTTAAATGTCTCATAACTGATTGTGATGGACCAAATCTGAATATGCAAAAGTGGGATTGAGATTTCAGAAATAAATGGGGTTTAATTGATTATATTAAATAGTAGTTTGAGTCATTTCCCCATTCTGCATTAACTTCAGCTAACAACACACTTAGACATGCTTTACTCATTGACTACAACAGTGGATCAACATAATAAATAGAAAGACAGCTAGACCGGCTGTATGTTAGGGTAAGTGAAGTAAACTTACTGCACTTAAAAATTAAACTCACCAGTTAATTACTGTTGTTAATGTACACCAGTGAATGTGATTGCTTACAGTTAGTTTAGACTGCAAGGTCCAGACTTGAGGTATTGCATGCTTGTTTCTCTCTGTGCGTGTGTGTGTGTGTGTGTGTGTGTGTGTGTGTGTGTGTGTGTGGAGAGTGAGTGTTGTATTTTTAATGCTGTAGGCTGGCTATGTTCCTGTAATGGTGTTGGTGGTAAGTGATAGGGCTGTGCTTTGTGCCCTGTGTGTGCTCTGAAACAAACTGAAGTCATGTCCTGCAATTAAGCAGCTGGGAAATGGAGAGGGAGCAAGGGGCGCTATATGAGAGTGTTGCCATACCAGGATGTTGTTCTTAGAGTTTTGCATCATGAGGTTTTATGAACAGGAAGTAGAATCGCTGAACTGCCCGTTTGAGTCACGCAACATTTTGGAACCCGTTTACAGCAGTTTTGTTTCACTATATTATTGTAGTATTTATTAATATTTTGAATAAGCTTTCATTTTTAATTATTTCAGTATTAAATTTAGTTTTAGCAATTTTACTATCTGAGTTTGTATTTCTATTTAGCATTAATTTATTTTTATTTTACTTAGAAGTTTAAATTAAAGTACTAAAATTATTCAAATTTTAGCCTCAAATTTACACATGTAGATCTTTACAGCAAAAGAATTGCAATTTGGGTAGTTTTAGGTGGTTCAACAGGGAATTCCATTGGGCATCAATACATCTCAAGCCTCGATTTAGATGAAGACTTAGGAAATATTGTCAAAATGTAGTCTTTCAAATCCCCTTCTAGAGCGTTTTCTTAATGTCTTGCAGGCGTTTATTCAATTTGGGAATTTCCTCACTTACATTCTTTCTCAAGCTGGAATGGGTCAAGCGACAATTCAGGACTCTATTTAATGTTTCTGTATTCCCTGTTGCGCAGACATAGGAGTGGTTAAGACAGATGAGAAGTATGGCATGACGAGGCAAAATTTAAAGAAACCGAGCAACGCAAGTACAAAAATGCTGCCTCTGCCCGTGCTGCTTTTTTTAGCATGAAAGATATCACTGGAACTATTGATCAGATCTATTAAATGCTGAGGCATGCATGTATGCGGGCTTTGTTTCCAGGGCGGGTGGTGGTTTTCATTTTTTGCACAAAGCATTATATTCTAAGTCGTGTCTTAATATCAGGATTTTAGTTGTGAAAGCTTCATGAGCGTTTACCTTTTGTCTATTTGTGCGGTTTAGAGGAGCGGTTCATTTCACTTTCACCTCCTTTATCAGGGATTTAACTTCTTCATAACCTGACCACAATTTCAAATTTGAAGGTATTAGCAGTTTGTGTTTGTTTGTAATGTAAACATTAAAGTCGGCATGTACAAATAAGTGAAACGGCTTTTAAAACAAGGAAAAATGTATGGCGGGTCTTGATTTCGTCCTTTGGGAATTGGATCATTTGGATTGTTGTGGTTTGCTATTGCTGTGATCTCGTGTAAATGACTGGTTGTCCCACCCTTATGCCAGTAAAAACCTCATCAGAGAAGAGATGTGGGAGGGAGGGAGTTATTTTGATTAACGTCTGAGGTCACATTATTTTTAAAAAAGGTAACTTTGATGGCTTTAATACAATGTCATTATATCCTTTATTATCTATTAATGATAGTATAAAGATTTTATGGGTCATGCATAACCCTTAAAGAATTTGATAAGGAGTATGAAGAATGATAAAGATTATTTAAAAAGAGAGAGAAAGACACTTCCTGTTTAAGGAATGCTAAATGCTCTCAAGTTATTATTAGCAATAAAGAGTCTTGAAATAGCACAGAGCCGGCTCTCCTCAGAGGAATTCTGATAAACTGCATTGAAGGATCACCCTGTTTTTAAAGTTTCCTATATTCAATCCGGTTTCAGTACCAGTTATGATCGAACACATGATGGACCTTTTTTCGTTGAGTTTTCATTGTGAAACCATTGCTTATTCAATGCTGGAAGTTTTAAACACTTTTGCAACATTGCAACATTTAATGCACAAATAAAGAATGATTGTTCATTCCTTTTTTTTTTTTTTGTCATCCTGTTTTTGTTCAGTATATATGATAATGATCAGATAGTCATGCTTGGTTAATGTTCGTTTGAATAACACTACCAGTTTTCACAACAAAAAACATGTGTACTTAATTCATAGACCTCCAGCAAAGGCATAAGGTTTAAGTTTACCTTGACAGAGTCTGACATTTAACATCATAGTTTTCTCTTTAGTTTTGCTTGAATGCCTACCTGTTGGATGATTTGCATAATTTGAAGGGCCTAAATTAGGGTCTTGGAGGTTTATTTAACTGAACCTGCTCTTCTGCTCTTTACACAGTTCTGTTCCGAGCCCCTGAAGTGTTCTGCATGGAAGGACAAAACAAACAGAGCTGAAATGCTTACTTTTCCTCTAAGGGCAGGGTGTATGGGTCACACAGACCTAAAATGACCATTGAATTGGCAAACATTTCCTGTTGACCTCATTATTCAAGTCATGTCTTGCTGTTGCGCAATAATGAACC
Organism: Opsariichthys bidens; assembly: GCA_037194245.1. Lineage (NCBI taxonomy): Eukaryota > Metazoa > Chordata > Actinopteri > Cypriniformes > Xenocyprididae > Opsariichthys > Opsariichthys bidens. Next base: position 16,885,470 of record CM074286.1, on the reverse strand, counting down.
TAATACGTGTAAAACGAGGAAGGGCAGTATTATATATGCAAAGGCTTATTGTCGGCTAATGATTTTGTCTTTTTTTTTTTTTGATTGACAGGTACAAGCCCTTTTTTCCTTTCCAAGTGCAGCCACCGCTGGCGTCGTCATGTGACCTGGACATCTCCATCCGAGACACACTATTGGTGGAGGGGCGTCTACGTGTCACACTTGTTGAATGTAGCAGGTAGGGCAGACTTTTATGGCTGTTTTTGACACAATCAACATTTACCTTTTTGAAGTTTTTTTTTGCAAACAAAACACGAGGGGTTAATAAGCACACTTTACTAGCAAAAATTCTAAAAGCACTTATTAGTAAAATTCTGGTCAATGCGAGCAGATAATTTTTTTTCCATGTTATGGTCGATATTAAAATTCTATAATGCTTTGTCTAAATAAAATTAAAAATAAAACTCTATAATAAGTCATTTTAAATGCTACAATTGAATTTAGGCATCAGAACATTTTAATGCACAGTATGACAAGTACATATTTATTTATCTGTTTATACATATTTATATCAGCCAGGAAGCCAGTATATTTTAGACTATATAGATCTAGCTATGTGAGACTATAGTTTGAATTTGAACTTTGCATGACACTTTGACGTTACACTACACAATGGCTCTTTCGGCATTATCCTAAACATTAACAACACCGTTGCAAATCCACTTGTCCTTCGAATCCGAATGCCAATGCTTTAATTATGACAGAAATAGAACGGGCATCAGTTTTGGGAATTTGTTCCAGTGTAGACCGCATCACTGATTATAATGCTCTATTTGCTTTTTTCACGTCGCTCACGTCTGGTGTGGACATGGTGTTAGCCTCTATTTTGTAGGTGTTTGCTTATACACTTGCCTTTGCTTTCTTTAGTTCTTTTTACTCGCACACAATTGTCCAAATTGATGGTACGTATGAAACTTAGTATAGTACAAGGACATTTTATATAAAGAATCTGAAAATATAGGTGTCTCTACTGCTTATTCTGTTTTCTTATTCTTTTGGGAAACAAAGCTCATTGACAGCCATAACATTCTAAGCCAAGGAAATTTGAAATGGCCCAGTTGCAAGCTGTTGTTTGAACACACACACATACACACACAATGCAGCATTCTTCTTACCATTGTGTCTTTTGTGTTTTTTTTCCTGTTTTGTTTGATTAGTAACAGATTACAATAGTGTTTGTAATGTGCTTCCATCAATAATGCAAATCCTCCGATAATTACAAACCCAACTCAGCCCTGACGAATGGACACAAACAGTTTATAGACTGTACACTGGATCTTTGCTTGTTGCATTAAGTGTAAGAGTTAAGACTTGCTGTCAGTTCCTGATAGCCATCAAGGGTCTGTTTGCACTGGTCAGTTTATGTCTCAACTGTGCTGAGGCCTTTCCACCACCAGAGGGCAACAATGGACTTTAATTTGATCAGCATTTCGAACAGGAGTGGCAAATCCTGCTCCTGGTCCTGGAGGGCTAACATCCTGCAGAGTTTAGCGGCAGCTTGTCCCACTCCCAACACACCTGCCTGGAAGTTTCTAGAAATCTTGCTGGTTGAGTTTGGAGCCTAAGTCTGCAGGAAGAAGGCCATTCAAGAACAGGATTGGCACCTCTGCTTTAGAGTTACAAATGCGATGAAATAAATTTAGATTTATTTATTTTGAAAGTGTCACATATTTAATCAAAACACTAAAAGTGAACAGAACATTCACAAGGCTCTAATAATCTTACATCTGTTCTTAAGTATTATATTGTTATTTTTTTATAATAAATGTACACTACCGTTTAAAAAGTTATGCAATGTTTTTGAAAGTAGTCTCTTATTCTCATTAAGGCTACATTTATTTGATCAGCAATACAGTAAAAACAGTGAATATATTTAACAACTTAAAATAACTTTTCTGTTTTAACATGTTTTGAAATGTAATTTATTCCTGATGATTTTTTGAGCATCTTTCCTCCAGTCTTCAGTGTCACATGATCTTTCAGAAATCATTCTAATATGCTGATTTGCAGCTCAAGAAACAATTATTATTATTTGCATCAATGTTGAATCAGTGAAACCGATGTATTTTTTTAAGGATTCTTTGACTATAATGTTATAAAAAGCTTCTGTAACATGTCTTTACTGTCATTTTCTTATTAAATTAATGCATAATGCCGGCTGATAATTATTAATTAAAAAAAAAAATCTTACAAGTTGCAAACTTTTGAATGACAGTGAGTGTATATAATGTAATTTATAGAGCCAAAATGCTTCCTTTCAGGGCTTGTGATGAAAATATTTGTGAACTGTGTTAGCCAGCAGATGGCAGTAGTAGCTTTATAAATTGTCATTTGAACTGAATTGTATTTCAAAGCTAAATTTAGCCTCTTCATTTCTTTGGATCACAGCAATAAAACACAATTTCCTTTTTATTTTCTCTCTCTCCTTACACCTGTTCAGTTATTGCATACATGAATGTTCTAAAACACACTGGCATTGTAAAATAATTGAAAGTGACTTTTCTCTGTTTTCTCTCTCTAGGTTGTTTATCCTGGGCTCATATGAAAGGGAGACATATGTTCACTGCACCTTAGAGCTCAGCTCTGACGAGTGGCGGGAAAAAACTCGCAGCTCCATCAAAGAGGTACACGTTACACGTCCTGCTGCATGTGCTTCTCTCTGCCTGAGGGCGCTGCAGTACGTTTGCTGCACATATGCACAAACGCGCATGTTTGATATGCATTAATAAGTACTCAAGCACAAGCAGACATGCAGGCCAGCTATTGTCTATAGCACAGGTCGATGGTCAAGCTTAGATAGATGAACCAGTAAATATCCGGCTATAATTATACTCTATTTATTTGCTATTGATTTTACTGTTTGCAAATGTAAGAAACGGGAGATGATCATGTGCTTTACAGCTTAAAATTACTTAGGGGAGGAAATATGTCTTCACTCCTGCAGGTGTTGTTTGGAAATGCTAGTGATCATGGAAAAATGTTCAGGAAGTGTGTGTTTGTCATAATTAGAAATAATGCGGTAATATGCGAGTTATTTTCATTCAGTATTAAAAAGTTCATATTGGCTATACTTTAGTGCATAGAAATTCTATGCAGTTAGTTTTTAGTTCCACTTTGCTTATTTGTTGCTTATCTACCAAAATGGACCGCTTTGGCAAGTGTCCATAATAAATCTCTGATCTATTTTTTGATTATTGATGTCTTCCTTTTGGGGGAAGGACAAACGCATCTAATAGCTATTGATTTAAACTAACACGTATTTTGCATAAACCTTTCCTTTTCTACCTGCCAATTGCGGCTACTTAAAGCAGTCAATGACAGCAGTTGGAAAATGTCAAGTTAAATTGCTCCGTTCTATTCATTTTGTTTGGTCTCTCCTATTGCGTCTAACACCAAGCTCACATCCGGTGTAGAAAGAGTAAGTTGTTTACATTTTCCAAGTGACGTCACTCAACTTGATGTGATATAGATTTCAAGTGAAGTACGCTCACAGGTGTTTGTATATCAGTTATTTTACAGAGGCTCATCCGATGTGATTTGTAATCTATTACCGCAAGTCTTTTTTATTTTATTTTTTTTATTTAATGTGGCACTGTTTGTGCGCCGATGCCAGACTATTCATTCATTTGTTATGAATAATCTTATCTTTTGGTTTGTAATAATCAAATGAGATGATGCACCTTTCATTTGATAAGTATTTAATCCAATGGAATATTAAAAAATACATGGCAATATAAAGAGTTTTCTAGAAAAAAAGAACTATATTGTGATGCATGATTTTATACCAATTACTTATTAAAATGACTTATACCATGATATCAAATTTTGGTACTGGCCAGCCCTAGTGATTGTTGTTAGCTTATCTATATACAGATTAAAAGTTTTTAAAATGTTTTGAAAGAATCAATGATGTTCTCCCTGGCTGCATTTATGTGATAAATATTTGCTTTATTTGTATTTATTTTTTTGCAAACTTGGCTTTTTTTTCGGGATTCTTTAGTAAATAGAAAGTTCAAAATAACCGCATTATAAAAAATAAAATAAAATTCTTTTGTAACATTATAAAAGCTTTTTTTGTAATTGTAATTTTTGATTCGTTTAACGCATCCTTGCTGAATGAAAGTATGCCTTTCTTTAAAAAGAATCTCTATAATATATACTATAAACATCTATATTCATATGTGAATATATAATTAAGCACACACACGCACACATATATATATATATATATATATATATATATTTTATGTGTGTATATATATATATATATATATATACATATATATATTACATTGGAGTTCAAAAGCTCACGTGCATTATTTTTTATTATTTGTTTGTTTGTTTTTTTTACTTTGTCTCATTTTTAGTAGTGCAATAATACATCTGAAATGGACAGCTGAACAGAAACTAGAAAATATTTCTTTATGTGTGGCTGCAGACTCTACTTAATTAAGAAGCACAATGAGCCAGTCTCACTCTGTGTGTGTGTGTGTGTGTGTGTGTGTGAGAGAGAGAGAGAGTGAGAGATCTCTAATCACTATAGCAAACATGTACCAGCACTGACACAGCATGTGTTTATATGCTTGATGACTCTACATTGATTTTAAGGATTCACATATTTAGCATTAATCAGTTCCATCACTAATGACTTGCAATGCAGTGTTTGAGTGGCTTTTTGTGTAGAGAATGTCCATGCATGCTTAAGTTTGTGTTTGAGTAGACGCCCATATGATTGTGCAAACATGCAAGCATGTTTGTTTGAAATACAAAATTGTGCACGGAGATGCAGATGCACACCGGCCGCTGTGCGTTTCACCTCGTTTTTATCAGCTTCCCCCAGACCCTCAGATTCAGAGACCTCAGCAGGGTTTCAAACACGGGATTAGTACAGATATCATCTGGAAAAGGTCATTGTTTTCTTTCCCTCTCTTTCTCATGTTCTCCCACCCTTTACTTTCTCTCTCCCCTTGCTATCTCTTCCCTCCCTTTGTTTTTTTTTCCCAACTCTCTCCATTAGGCTATTCATATCCTAAACTAATTTAAGATGTTCCATATGTAAAACGGCACTGTGGCAGTTCATACACATGGTATTTACATGGTACTCCTGGCTATAACCATGGTATGTGCCCAAAAGAACATGTGCATGGTATCGTGGGGCTTGCGACATCGTGTGCATGCTAGGGGATTGTTTTGTTTTTTTAACACAATCTAAAGTGTTAAAGCATGTTTTCTTAGCCTACGCCTCTGGTGCAGAGAGGCTAACACCGCTATCAGTAATAAGTAAGTGATACTGAGCCTCTGGGGTCTTTTCATTTGTTCTTATCTTCCAGCCGCTCTCACCATCGACCTGCACCGCCCTGCAGTCACGCACCCGCCGATGCCCATTTCCAGCACACCTCAGTGTACGTGGCCCTCTAGAAATGTTAGAGAGCGCAAGGAATGTCCATGCAAAGAAAACCTTTTTTAAACAAGCATATGCCGTGTTACGTCCCTGTGGCAATATCAGGGTACTCTAAATCAATAACCTGGCTTCACCATAAAATATTATAATTGTTACAATATGTCTATTTTTTTTTCTGTGTGGACATTTCTGTGCAGTCATCAGGCTTTTGCGCCACTGAAATATTTTTTTGTCTTATTGTTATACCAGATTCAGTAGAAACATGTTAAAGTGCCCATATTATCAATTTTTGGAAAATCTCCTTTCATGTAGTGTAATGTAGCTGTATATGAATGTAAACTGTCTGCAAAGTTGTAAAGCTGAAAGTGCATCATAAATAAAGTTATCGTCTCTCAAAAGAAAGAGTCGACTCTGAACCGCTTAAATGAGTCGTTTTTTGTAATTCGAATCCCATTTTCACGGTTCACGTCACAAGTTAACACATTCGCATAACGCCTGCCTACATTCTGCGTGGACATCCCGCGAAAACCTGAATCCACATTTGTGTGGATAACATATCGATAAGACACTGTGCAGTGCTGTGTCAAAGTAAATTTTCACTTTCTAAGGATGAGGCTGTGAAGAATCAGGGGTTAAAAATGGGACAGTACCCACTTTATTTGGATCTTGCTCCTTAGAATCACAACCTGTGTAGGTCTCCGGCTAACCGACTAACTCGCATTATTACTGTCTTACTGAAACTGTCCATTAATGCCAATTGTCTCTGTCTGTAGTTCGTTCTTACTGCTTTGAGTAATAATAAAGGATGGAGTTTGTTTTACAAACTTTAATGTTACATCAGTCATTCCGCTAACTTATTGCACCTGTTATTGATACTGTTAATAATATATTTTCCTCATGTGCACCACAATAAATTAGAAATATACACATCGGTTTGTTGAAGGACATACGCTTGTTAATGCTGATGGTGAGGAAGTACAGTTGCAACATCTCGTGATGAACGTCAAATTGAGTAACGTATCACCGAGAAACGTCCTGCTCAAGTCGTCCTTGCGATGGAGGTTTGGGTTAAACGACTAGTTCTTCCAATATTTCATCATCAGACTGAATCAGTTATAGTAATGGGTGTTAGTTTCCAACTTGCTCTGTAAGCGGTAGACCAATCACAACAAACTAGGCCATCTAATCAATCAGAGCAGACCAGGCTCGCAGAAAGGCGGGATTTAGATTTAGTCGTTTGAGAATCATTGATAAATGTAGTGATGTGCAATCTATATTATGAGAAAATGGGAGTGTTTTTGACCTTTGATGCATGTAAACATGTTGTAGGAGACCTAAACAGAATTAGAAACCTTTCAAATAGCATAATAGGGGCACTTTAAAGCATTGCTGTGAGAATAACACTGTCCTCTTTCTTCAAAAAAAGTGGTGTGTGTGAGTTTATTCCATGAAAATGACACAATTGAGCACTGCAGGGGGTGTCTGCGCTGTTTATTTGTGTATTGGTGCACGTATATGTTAGTGTGTGTTATGTGAATCTCACTCAGTCACTGGGACATTTTTCCCATCACTGTTGTTTAGAGGGTTGTGACGTTGTTTAAAACACGTTGCCTTTTGTCGTTTCAGATCAGGGTCTTTTATTTCCTTTTCTTCCTTTTTTATGAATTACGTGCATTTTATTTTCATTTGTGTGTTACAATAGTTGAATTTCTGTTATGTCCATATAGCTTTTGTGATCTGTTTGTGTGCCATTTCGGATGTTTTGCAGTTGAAACTTGGGCACACATGTACTTGTACTCAATTTTGCCTTCAGTTTGTGGTGTGTGGGTTACCCAGCTGCCGTGTTGACTAGTTTCCATTTGCCCACCTTGATTTAAATCTCATTTAAAGCAAAGACAAATAACCTTTTGTATACCTGCTTTGTCCTTTGTTTTGAGTCCTGTTCATCTTAGCTTATTTAAAGACATCTCTTATAATAGTTCTGAGATGGCTATTATATATATATATATAAATATATATATGTGTGTGTATGTATGTGTATATAAATATATATAATCTTTTTTATTAAAGCGACAGATTATCGGCACTTCTGCTAAAATGGGATTCCCAGGCTGTTTTGCTAGTTTGTATTTCCAATTGATTTTGCTCCGTGTGCCAATGACGATAAACCAACTAATTTGACAGCCGTCCCTGTGCATGACAGAGCGTCTGATTGGTGTATTACCAACAGCGTAGACACCAACATTCATTGCTGGCAATTCCAGCCCCATTGTTGAATTAATCCCAGCCACACCCTCCACAACAGAAAAAGCAGCGCACTGATTGGTTGGTAGAGTCTTGATGCATGTGACACGCAAACAAAATGGTTTAATATGTTCAAAAGATGACGCAAGTTGCAACAGATAACGGAAATGTGATAACACAACATTATAATTTGTAATAAATCAATATTCTTGAGATCAATTTAATAGATTTCTATCTGGAGACACAGACAGGCACAGTTTTTGCAGCCACAAAGATTTGTATCTTAATGACGTTATTTTGTAAAGTGCTATAAATTGTCATGATTCATTACAGCAGCATTTTGCGAGGCAATGTAGGGTGAAACCTTTCTTGTCTTTAGTCCGTTGTGTAGCAGAACAGTAGGATTTTCAGGCAGTTGACTCTTGTTCCCGCCAAGCCGAGCGTACGGGGTCAGGGTCGAGTGACTTTAACTTTGTTCTGAAGTATGTATTGCCCACAGTCAGCTGCTGGTGTATTTTTAGTTAATTGTTGTTTGCACTGGGGTGTCTGACAGGCCAGCTGCTCTTTGTCTGTGCTGCTACGATTTGATGCAGTCTGAAGTATATTGCTGCTAAATCGTATTTTTATGCAGTTTATTGCTGCTCTCTGCTTGTCCGGGCACCTTCCCTGGAAATAAAGAGATTTGAGAATGGAAAGAGAGAGAGAGAGCTGCAGACAGATCAGGACCAGAGAGGACCATGAGGCTCTAATGTTATATAGCTTCATTTACAACTAATTTTTTTATTTATTTTCTTCCTTGCTTTTCCTGTTCCATTTCCGTTCCGTTCCTTTCCCTTTCCCCTTCCCCCTCCCCCTTTGCTTCCTTTCTTCCCTCTCCTTTCTGTGCTCCCTAACTTAATTTCATTCATCTTTTCTTCCTTGCTTCCTTTTATTGTTGTTTTCCCATTTGTTCCGTTGTTTCATGCTTATTTTATTTCCTTTTCTTTTCCTATTTCTTGCTTTGGTTCCTTTCCTTAGTAATTTACCTTATATCCTTACTCATTTTCTTTCATCATTTCTGTCTTTCCTTTTTTCCTCCCTTTCTTATTGACAGTGTTTGACACACATTTTGAGGTTTCTCACTGGCCACTAATTTCTTGCAGTCTGATTGGGGCCAGGCATTAGTCGACCCTTCGTTCAGAGTCCATCGCTCTTTGAAGGAAAATGTCACCTGTTGAATATACAATTGCAGTGGAGGGTTTTATAAAGACACAAATCTTCTGACGGTATCAGACAGCTGCTGATTGCGTGCGAAAGGGACATTTGAAACTCCACTTTTAAGTAACTCACTCAGTTTAAGCTTAGAGAGTGAAAATGACAAACAAAATGCCAGAATGATAAGGACACACTCTTGCCACCCCCCTCACCCCGCATGTTGGATGGCCTTTGAGTGCTGATACGACAGACTCTTCATTTTCCCATCCATCTGTCATTTGGTTGTTCTCGTTCTACATTTGTCCCGTTCGCGTGTGGGTTAATCTGAGGGCGGGTCCATGTAGATTAGGGGACAGATCCAGAGCTGGTGAATAACAATGAAGGCGCTAAAAACGGAACCGACTCGGACGGACGTTGAAGAACGCCGTGGCCGCTGTGAACAATTGCAAATGAGAGGGATGAGAAGGGTCTTGTTTTTTGAATGCCCCCCGTCTCCATAACAACCCTCCCTTTTGTGTGGCGCTCTCTGAAAAGCCTCCTCCTATCACAAAAACATGAAACATGAAAATTCAGGCCGTCCGTGATGAGACGCGTCTGCATTCATCTCAGCTTTGAAAAAAATGCGTGCAAATCAGTGTTTCCTGGAATAGATTTGTCCACACACAGAAAATGAGAAGCAATTAGTGCAACTTGCTGAGCCCATGTTTGAGGGTTTCTGCCAAGAAATTGTGTAATTTTATATTAGGTAGTGCTTAAGTTTGCTTTGGAATCAGCAGATTTGTAGTTCGTTGTTTTAAGGTTTTTATAATGTATTCTATTTAGTGCAGTTAGTCTCCCTCTAACTCATAAATTTGAGACTGAACAGGATAAAGTAGATTTTGTGTAATATAACCGTAACCTCATGTTATTGTCTTGTAACTATGTGTGATAAAGTGTTTTGTTCATTTGCATGGATTGGAGAATGGGTGAATAGAAGAAGAGCTAATGATTGAATTAGCAGAGTGTCAGAAAAGGGCAGTGTTGACGATATTCTACCACGCCATCAGTTATTATGCCTCATGTGACTCAAACCAGGAAACTTAATATAAGACGCATTAATCCTCAGCAATACTTCTTGCTTAATTATCCTCACTTCCTGCCAACTTTGGCCATCACACATTTTGAAATTGAGTTTTCATCAAGCTCAGAAAATTCTCATTACATTTGAACTGTTTAATTTTTAACCTTTTCACTAATGGGATAATTTCAAATAAATGTTTTCACTTGGTTTGCGGATACATAGATCTTTTATATCCTTGCAGTATTGGTGTAATAAAATGAAAAAATGATTAAGAAGCTTTACAGAAATCCAGAAATCAAAATTCAGATATAGTGTGTGTGTGTATATATACATATGTATGTATGTGTATATGTATGTATGTATACTTTAAAGGAAAAAAAATACTTCTTTTCAGAGAATATAGATATATAAATGTTCACTTTTTACCAGATCCTTGTAAATGTACCATCCACCTGGATGGATCAATCTAAGTCTCCTTTTTTCCACATCTGTTTTTGTTCTCCTTTTGAAATAAATTAATTGTTAGAGCTCTCTTATGCTCTCTCTGTGCGTGTGTGTGCGCACACATGCCTTGCGGGGACTGCTACCCTATACCCTAACACTAATCTCTCTGACATGTGCCAGATGATTCGATTACTGACCATTGCTCTGACGGCTCTCACTACAGCATCAGGCCACTGAACCCAGCCGTTGTGTGTGAGAAAGACACTGTTTGTGCAGTAGGACTACTGAAACTATATATATATATATATATATTCTCAGCCAATAGTATATTTTTATGTTTGCTCTGAAATTACTTAAAAGGGTGTTTATTTTTTTTCTTCAGTCAGAGAAATCATCATTTCATCAACCGAATCAACAGCTATTATGGCCAATTGCATTCAAAATGTTTAATGTAAGAAGCAAAATACAAAATGATGTAGTTTTGTTTTTACCCCGTTTTCCTCTAAATGAAGAAAGCTAGAAGTGTGCATTATCATTCATCTAAATCATCTCAGTTGTCTCTAAAAAAATATGTATTTTATCATTTACAGAAATATATTTATTTGTTGTGGCATTACTCTTTGGTTAGTGTTTTCTCTTTTTGCTAGGTGCTGGGAGTATGTGCTGGTCGATTTTAATTTCGTTAGCTCAGGTTGCGGATAAAACTTTAATTTTCAAGAGAAACAGGCTCTCAGGAGACGGAGCGTACGAAAGGTCTGTGCTACACTTTCTCAGAGATTGTTCTTGCGTCTGTATTGGTCTAAAGTTGCTGAAGGCTACTGCCTCGATCCTTACTGTTTGCGTCGGTCATTGAAACACGTCAAACCACATTACATTTCCAGTGAGTTGTTCCATCGTTGTGTGACGATGGATCTTTTTACTGAACTCCTCGTTCACTCAACAAACCACAAAATAAACCTGCTGCTTCATTGTTGATTCTGTTGATTTATCGCATGATCACCCATGGCAGGAATGTTTGACTTGGCACGGTCTCTGTCAACCCTCAGGACTGCTGTGCATTTGATCTGGAAGCCAGGGCTGCTCGATTACGGCAAAAAATCATAATGATGATTATTTTGGTAAATATTGAAATCACGATTATTGGCAGACGATATGATCAAAGTCTCATATCAGGATAGTGAAATTTCACAATTATTGATACTTAAGCAAAAACTAACACTCATAAGTAAAAGGTTCTCAAAACAGTGACAGAAGACAAGTAGCCCTCTGGCTTTCATATGGAGAAGTGTGTACTACTGATCACTGAGCCGTACAGCTCTGACAAGCTGCGCATTAAATTAAACGCGACAAATCTCGCGGAGTCAGCTGAACATGGCGCGTCTGCAGCCGACAGAACAAAATCAAAAACACACACGCAACAAACGTTGGCCGAATCGTTTAGCAAGTTCTTTACGACAGAAAAAGATGGAAAGATGTAACAAACGCTGTCACCAATTACATTGCCAGAGCTAGTACAATAAAACATTTCTGAATGATGAAAAATATCGTACGATTATCGTTATCGGAAAAATTCTAGAAAATACTGAGATATCATTTTTTTTTGTCAATATCGCACACCCCTACTTGGAAGCCAAAATCGAAACTGTCAAAATATCAATTACGATTAATCGCTACCGGTCTGATTAAGATAATCACACTCAGATTCAACTAAGATTTCGTTTTGTCAACCTTCGGTACTTTTATTTATCAAGGACACATTAGATTGATCGAAAGTCGCTGGAATGACATCTATAATGTTTACTTTATAGCTTGCCCTGGGGAAAAAAGTCTCTTTCCACAAAAAATATGAAGCAGCACAACTGTTTTCAACTTTAATAATGTTTCTTGAGCACCAAATCAGCATATTAGAATCATTTCTGAAGGATCATGTGACACTAAAGACTGCGGTTACAGTTGCTGAAAATTCAACTTTGCCATCACAGAAACACATTTCACAATATACCTGGTTTAACTTTAATTTTGATTGAACGAATGCCACCTTGGTGAGCATAAGAGACTTCTTTCAAAAACAGTAAAAAGTCTAACTGCCCCCAAATGTTTTCTGACCTCAGGGTAAAACAAAGTGTGTATCAGTTTTCTGTTGGGAATCATCATTATCACCTGTGTTGCTTAAGTAAATGATGAGAGGCTCCTCTGAAAAGGGTAGATTTGTATAAGCCAGTTAGGGAGAAAGGTGTGGGATGAAGGGAGTGGGAGGATGAATGAAATGGATAGCAGGAAAAATGGAGGTAGAGAGAGAAATGAAGAGTGGGAGGTTTGGCTGAACACACACAGGCACTCCTCCAGCAACAGGTGTACACACAAGGCAACTGTCTGTTCGGCACAATAGCTTCAATGGGCATCTGTCAACAATCACACCGCTGCACGTAACGTCTCCCACCTACAAACACGTACACACTCGCTCACTGGCACTTGAGTAGAGGGAACCTTCCATTTTGTTATACAGTGTGTGTGCTAGATGTGGTATGTGTGTTTGGGCTGATGTTGTGTGACATGTTTTCTTTCTCTGAGCAGTTATTCATCTGTCTGTCTCTTTGAGTGCACAGTACGATTTGATGTCTCTGCTCATTTAGAGGCAATATTAGGGTGGCCAAGCATTTCGCCGCATGCAGGTTTTTTTTCCGTGTGTGTGCTGTGCTTAAGAGAGGGTGAGAGACTCGTGTTCTTTCTTTGAGAGGCATCAAAAAAACTAGACAAGTAAATGTTGGTGTTTTGTTACTTAGAAGCACTAATTAAACAATGAAAGTCCTTTTTTTTTCTCAGTCATATTACTTTCTACTTATTATCATACATGAGACACAACATGTTGTATTTTTATCTTCTGTTTGTGCCTTGCAAACTTAAATATTTGATTGAATATTATTTATATAATATTGTTGATGTGCGCTACCGTTCAAAAGTTTGGGGTCGGTGAGATTTTTTAAAGTATTTTTATAGACCCTTATAACCACCAAGGCTGCATTCATTTGGGGAAAAACGTAAAACGGTAATATTGTGAAATATGATTAGAATCAAAAATATATTATTTTCTATTTTAATATATTTTAAAATGTAATTGATTTCTGTGATGACAAAGCTGAATTTCAAATCATTACTCCAGTCTTCAATGTCACATGATCCTTAAGAAATCATTCTAATATGCTGATTTGGGGCTCAATAAACATTTCTTCAGCATTCGTTGTTCTGTTTAATATTTTTTGTGAAAACAGTTATATATTTTTTTTCAGGATTTTTTGGTAACAATGTAAGTCTTTCCTGACCAATTTAATTGATCCCTGCTAAATAAAATAGTTGATTTCTTTGATTTCTACTTGCAGACCCAAACTTTTGAATGGTAGTTATATTCTGTCAAAATTTCTAGCTACTTTTAAAAATGCTTAAAAAAAACTAGTTTTTTAATACATTGCTAATATGTTAAATACTGGCACGGCAACTGCAAATCATTATTCATAATTATGTATTCACAGAACAAATTAAGTCATAAGAGTTTGGCAACTGTAGGCTTGTTTTCATCATGCTCCAATTGAGTGTGTGTTATGGTATTTAAGTGTTGTGTTTTAATTCTGACATTTATGCTGTAATCAATGAAATTGACCTGAAAATGTCCCTCAGGTCCATGTTTGTTTGTTGAAAAGCTGTTGTATATTTCCGTGACACTCGATGTGAGGGTGTATCTTTGAACCTTGTGATGATGAGGTGAGACGGACAGCAAATTGACAGATGAACAGCATCCTCACGTACCAGTCGGAGCGGCAGCAGTCCGTTTACCTGCACTCAACACATGCAGACACACAGTAACGCACACAATGAGTGTGTGAGCGTTCCTCCTGCTGTGCCTTTCCATGGTTGTGTAATTACCCCTTCGCCACCACTCAGCTACAGAAATCGCCTGTAATTGCCGCTCAATGTCGCCGTTTGGTTCGTGTGTCAGACAAATCTTTCTTTCTCTTTCATTTCTTCTTTCTCACTCTTTGAACCTTGTCATTTTGTCGTTCTAAAAGTGGAAAAACAAAGGTGCACGTTAAGCACAGATGTCTTTTTCGCCCTAGTTATTTTTATTTATTCTTGGTTTTAATGCCGATTCTTTTGCTTTCTACTGTAATTCCAAGTGTATTGGTTCCCAGTCGGAATTAAGTCTGTTGGGAGTGCTTTAGTTGTCATATTCTTTTAAGCAGAAGGCTTGACCTTGATGCTGCTCTTAGTCTGTGCATCATGTAATGTAGGTCCAACCGGTTCTGATGAGGTACAAAATGTACCTGTACCAGAGGACTTGGATCTGGATGTTTGGAAGTAATTTTTAGTGCTTGTTAAGGTTAATATCAGATGAAAGTCTTCTCTAGATCACAGTACTTGTCCACCATGCAACAAACAATGTTTTCTTTGTTTGTTTGTTTCAGCAATTGAACATGTTAAATTCTGGATCGCACAGGTGGTGAATAAGGAGTTTCCTCACATAGACTTTGCTTTTTCCTGAACAGGTTGCAATGAATTATCCCAAACATGCTGGTTAAGAAGACCGTCAGTGGCCTCAAAAAAGCCTGAAGCTTTTGTTTTTCTCCCACAAACCCTCTCTGACATGTGTAAAGGGTAGGATCAGGTTGTGTCCTGAGGGAAGAAATGCTCAGAATTAATCATCTCTGTTTAACAGCATCCCTTCAGCCATTAAGATTTATGTTCCTGTGTGTTTATTTTGTCTGTTATAAACAAACTTATCTTCAGCATCTCAGCTGAGATGACATGTATGCAAATAGTATTGGCACAAGTGTTTTCCCCTTGTCTCTCTTCTTACTCATTCGCATGGCTACCACCCATTTTAAACAGGAATATTCAAATCAAACATTTTATAAAAAGAGTTATTAAAACAACTAGTGTGTACATTACATTACATTGAAAACAGCAAAACAATGGCAACATCATTACGATAACATATTCATGTTAAATATTAATGTTAAATGTATTATTAATAGCATTCAGTAGAATTCAATCATTGATTTAAAATTTATGTAGAGCTTTGGAACTATCCATTTTATATTGTTGAATTGTGGGTGTTTTTGTAAGTTGCCTTCTAAGAAATTACTATGGATTCTTGAAAGTTTCTATAGACAGAACTGTCATTGGTCAAAACTGGGCAAGTCAGTCTGCAGCTTGCCAGCTTGAGTAGATTGTCTGTTTTTTCATCCCATGTTTAACTCAATCAGTGCCCTTCTCAAGGGTTATAACAAATGACAGCAGCAAAATTACAGTCATCCATCTCGGCAGCATGGATCTGCATCCTGTCTTTTCATGCCCACCCCCAGCACAAACAAAGGGGAAAGAGAACAAGGGCATGTCATGGAAAGATCAATGAAAAACAATCTTACTAGTGCTTGTGCAACTATTATACAGTCCAGGCCATCATTTTTGTTGGATCTAGTGGAATTTTTCCATACTTGCGCTTACTTGTGTACCTGGTGTTGTAGTGTGTCAACCCAAGGTGCAGGTGGAGCTGCAGGTGGATATTGTGATGCCGCCAGCCCAGAAACAGCAGCTGCTACTTCGTGGCACGTTTAGAGTGAAATTAGCAGTAATTGCAGACCTCCCCTGCCTTCGTTTCAGAGAGCATTGTTTTATCACCCTGGAAATTGTTGGATGTGATGGGAAGAGAGCGCTTTGTATAGAAAGTGAAGGCTGTCTTTTTCACGTCATAATGTAGGTTGTCCGCCCTAATTATAAACTGCAGTTGCTGTCAAAAGATAAGCTTAAAAAAGTCTTTTGGCTTAACTGCTACTGTTCCTATCAACTAGTAACACAAAAAAGCTTCCCCCAACTTCTCCTATCCTGTCACGTCCCACTTGGTGATCTTATGACTTAAAGTAATGTATATGCTGGAAGAACACCTGCAATATAGAAAAGATGTTACAATTTACAAAGCTGTTTGTAATCTAATTATTATTGTGAAACCCCAGTTTCTTCAATGACACGACCTTTTCATTAATATTATTTGCAAATCTGATATTATTTCCCTTTGTTTTGTGTTGCAGACAGAGGTGATCAAAGGACCATCTGGCAGCGTGGGGATGACTTTCAGGCATGTTCCGGCCAGTGATGGTGACACGGTGCATGTGAGCATAGAGACCATCACTCCAAACTCCCCAGCTGCCCTGGCGGACTTACAGAGAGGAGATCGCCTCATTGCAATTGGAGGTTAGAGACTACATGAATTTACTCCTTATGTTTGACATTATGGGTAGGTCATTTGATGAACAATTTTGTAAGATTTGATATTACATTTGTAAAGCTTCAAGTGTGGTTCATGTCTGTTTGCACAGGAGTCAAAGTGACGTCCTCTGTCCAAGTGCCGAAACTGCTGAAACAAGCTGGAGAGAGAGTGATAGTGTTATATGAGAGGCCGGTCCGTCACCAGGTGCCTGCTGTGGGATTGGGGACACTCCAAGAAAGTCTTGGCCCAATGGAGGAGCCAAACTATCTTCCTCAGCCTGGGGGCTACGAGGAGGACCCAGCCCCAATAACCACCATGGACATATCTGATAACAGAGACAATGACTCTGAGTTTGAGGAGCTGATCGTTGAGTCCAAATCAACTGCAGCTCCAGTAACTGTTGACACTAAGGAGGATTTCCTGCTCTCTGTAAACCAAAGTCCCAAAAAAACTGTGGCTAACCTGGCCAAGCCCCTTGGTTCCATTTCGCCAATTCTCAACCGCAGGCTGAACCTTCAGTCCCCACTCAAACCCCAGCCCAAAGAATCACCAAAGACGCCAACTGTCAAGACTGCTGAAACTTCTGAACAACCACAGAGACCGACGGTGCCCCCTCCTCCACCACCTGCACGCCCTCCTGTTCCTCCCAGACCGCATATAAAAGTCACGTCTGCCTCCTCAGAAACCCAAAGCCTGGTAGAAGGTAATGAGCCTGCAGTGGAAAAAAGTCCCGAGAAAACGCAATCCATTACTGGCAATGGCGAAAAACCATTAGAAAAAATCCCTGTTAAGTCACAAGAGTCGAAGCCTGTGAGCAAGCACCCAGAGCCTACGGAGGAAATCCTAAATATTCCAGCCACAAACAAACACGATTCGGCCAAAGACAAGATATCTGAGAGCTCCTCCAACACTAGGGACAGTGTAGACGAGCTAGGTCTCTGGGAATCATCGGAGACCATGTACCGCAGCAGAACTGCTCGCTGGAACAAAGCCTCTGTGGTCTTTGAAGTGGAAAACAACCACAAATTCCTTAATGTAGCACTTTGGTGCAAGAACCCCTTCAAGCTCGGTAGTCTCTTGTGCTTAGGGCATGTCAGCTTGCGCTTGGAACACATAGCACTGGAATGCTTGTCTACATCATCTTCTGAATATCAGAGCACCTTCCGTCTGTGTGCTCCTGAACCAAGGGCCAGCGTCAGCCGCACCGCTTTGCGCAGCTTGAGCACTCACAAAGGTTTCAACGAGAAACTCTGCTTTGGAGATGTTACACTCAACTTCACTTACCTGTCAGACGGGGAGTCAGACCTGTCCAGTGGACTGACAGAGCATGAACGGGAAGGGAGTCTTCAGGAAGAGGACTTGAAAGACCGGGAAAAGGAAAGGGAGCAGGTGCTCATGGTAACCCGGGATGAACAGAGTTACAGCGGCATGCAAATAGGAGAGATGCGGCACAATTTTCAAGACACTCAGTTCCAGAATCCCACTTGGTGTGAGTATTGCAAGAAGAAGGTGTGGACCAAAGCTGCCTCGCAGTGCATGACCTGTTCTTATGTCTGTCACAAGAAGTGTCAAGAGAAGTGCCTAACAGAGCACCCTTTCTGCGTAGCCGCCTCAGACCGGCGTGGGGCAGATCCTGAGGCAAAGTCCACCATTAACCGGGCAACTACTGGCCTTACACGTCACATTATCAACACTAGCTCTCGACTCCTCAATCTGAGACAGGTGCCCAAAACCAGACTTCCAGAACAGGTTGCAGAAATAGGATCAGGAGTGGTGGAACCTTCTCCGAAACACACGCCTAACACATCTGACAACGAGAGCAGTGACACAGAGACCTATGCAGGGGCTAGTCCTTCCAAACAGCCGCATGGTAGTAGTGGCTCCAAACTGGTGCGTAAGGAAGGTGGGCTAGATGACAGCGTGTTCATTGCCGTCAAAGAGATTGGTCGAGATCTTTACCGTGGCCTGCCAACAGATGAGCGTTCACAGAAACTGGAGTTTATGTTGGACAAGTTGCAGCAGGAGATTGACCAGGAGTTGGAGCATAACAACTCCCTAAATTTGGAAGAAAGAGAGACGATTGACTCACGACGCAAGGCCCTCATCTCTGCCGCTCTTGCCAAGTCCGGTGAACGACTCCAGGCTTTGACTCTGCTCATGATTCACTACCGTGCTGGCATCGAAGACCTAGAGTCTGTAGAAAGCACCTCACCATCTGAACAGCATGGCTTTCCAAAGGCGAAAGCAGAGGGTCTAGAGGAGGCCCTGCTGGGCACAGAAGTGTACGACAGTGACATTTGCAGTCCCGTTGATGTTCAGATGCTGGATGAGATTACGGAGGAACAGATCTGTGTAGAGGCGTTGCCGTAAAGATGACAAAAGGCATCAGGGGCTTGGGACTCAAGAACCAAGACTTTTTATCATATATGATTTGGATTAAGGTTGACCTGTGAGTGCTCCGCAGGTGATTGTGAGATTTGCAAAAGTAATCCTGAATATGTACTGTCATTTTGTGAGAGTGTCAGTAGTTTACCAGATTTTTTTTTTTTAGATTTTAATTTTTTTAAATAAATAATTTCCCCCATCTTTAGTCTGTTTAGTTACAGTTGTAGAGGACAACACCATCAGTCTGAACACGTTCAGCAGTATTACATAAAATGCATAAAATACACAAAATACGAGTTCCCATGACATCATGATCAAGCCGAGTTTTACCTGCCTTACCTGAATGGTGTAGTCAATTTTTTAAACATAAGCTTCAAAAGGGGAGAGTCAGTGTGAAGCGAGTTGAGCTTGAATACGTATTTTTATTCAAACTTTGTGTATCAGTACAGACTGAATTATATATATGTTTGCTGTTAGTGATGTTCATGGTTGGAAATTCACCCTGCCTAGTGTATTTTGAGCTTCAAGCCCCTCTGCCTTACACTGTCAACTACAAAATGTAGGATTATACCTGAAAAACAGTCCATAGAATATGATGCCATTCCTAACCAACATTGTCCTCTCTGATACGCACCTTTTCTCATGTTACTTCACAATGGTTACTAATTTTAAAGCGTAATTTTTTGTTTATTTGTTTTTGTTCATTTTAAAATGTTAAATTTTGAACTGAGAGGGAATCCTCATAGGACAGATTATCTTGATGTTATTATATTTTTGGGGACCATTCTTTGTCTACTTTGTCACAAAGCCAGTGTGACCTTTTTATTTTGAGGGAGGGATATTTATATTGCATACATATTTTTCATAATATATGTTTCCATTAATTGTCAATAATCTCATTATATTTTAATCTCACAATTAACTTGCTTTGAGTCTTTATGAGTTTCAAAACGGTGGCAATCTTTCTCAAACCTATTTAGCTTTTTATCCACCATCAGTTGGTCCGGCTGAATGGTGGTTTGTGTGAATGGGTCAGCCAGTTCATTTTTGGTTTCCTTTACGTATTGTAATCTTTAGTTTTATTTTGATGCAAGGAAATTTTCATTGTCTCGCATCTGTGTGCTTGGGCATGTTTTGGCACCATTGAACATTTACATTTGAACATTATTTACATGTGTACTAATGAATGTATCTCCCAAATGACTCACTTTACATTCATTATTCCATTCACCTCTCAAAACATCATTTCTCAAAATGTAAAACTACATCATTAAAAACTTCCTTTCGTCAGTAGTCAACAGTATTCCCTAATTCCAAAAGCTGGGCTCAAAAGCTGTGAGTCTGGTTTGGCCTCTGTCTATGCATTTCAAGTTAGTTTTCATTTATTTTATCTACCCTAAATGAATTAGGATTCAGTCTATATATTTCTATAATTTTTTTTCTATTGTCACTCACATTTTATTATTATTTAAATGTGGTTTACACATCTGTCAGTGGGTACATGCATTTCTGGATTTTTTCCAGAATTTGAGCGTTTTAGTAAAAACAAATGACGAGGCCTTTAGGTGATGAGGACAGAACTCCTAATTTAATCAACCTCGACATGCTGTCCCTAGTTAATGTCTCTGCTGCTATAACGTCTATATTATCCACTAGACCTGGGACGTAACATTTTTAAAAGTGGGTCCCCCGCGCCCTGACCCAATAATTACGTTTCACCATAGAGGATCTTATTGGGCCCCCCTCATCTCAGGGCCTTGGACAACATACCCATAAGAAGTTTGTTACCACTCAAACCAGAAAGGAACTTTTTCCTTTTTAATCAATGGAAGAAATAACATTTTAATGACTAATTTAGTATTAGCATTTAATACTAAATTAGTCATTAAAATGACTATGAATCTTTTTTTTTTTTTTTTGGCTGCTGCTGCTCTTATGTGCTTCTCAAATTCAACGCCACCAACATATGCTCTCAAAATAATGCTCCAAGTATCTCTATCACAATGAGGGAAAAAAAAAAAACAGTAAAATAACACAAGTATAAAGCATCATAAGCTTTTCTGGGAAAACTGTTGTTCTTATTGGAAGCTGTGTCATGTTTTAAAGCGCTATTGTAAATGGCCTAGTAATGTAGGTGACTTTAAACCATGTCCTTTCTCCCTGAACTTGTATAGTGCTCAACATGTGGGTCCATCCTTTCTTTTTGTTGTTGTTGTTTTTGCTTTATGTAAATATGATTTTGTTCTTTTGTGAGTTTTAATTACTGTGGAGGTCATCCACTGACAAAGTGCACAGCTTTTAAATTTGCTGCAAGACCTTTATGCACTGACATATCATATTTGCTTATGCACTTGAGATAAATAAATTGTTAGAAATAAAAACGTTCCTCTGTAATTTTTGCACCTTCACATTTAGAAAGGTCTAGTGTATCACTTCGCAGTCATTGTCAACCTAGAAAAAATACTAACACTGCAACAGTGGCCATTTTCGTTGCGCCAGTTAACTCCGATGCCAGTTGCAATTGAATGAAACCAGAGAGCGAGTCACTGGCATATGAAAGTAGCGCCTGTTTCACCGGATGAGCCCAGATATGCAGCATTGCCATGTACAGCAGAGAACACTGCAATTGATCAGATTTAAGTATTACAGAGAATGTTGAAAATTAAATTCTAATGTTTTTGGGTTGAAAAATACAAGGTGTAGAACGGAAAAAGATGCAAGTTCTCGAGACACAATTTTTAAAATGTATTTTTGAGCAGCAAATTTTTGTGTGTGTGTGTGAGTTGCAGTAAAAGATCCGAGCGCATTGGTCAAAGACACAATGTGCAATGTTAAGCACGAGTTTACATAGAAGAACAATGGAAAAGTAGTGCAGGGGAATGCAAATAACCCCTTACCTCTTACTTTTACTGGGTTAAACTATAAACAATCGTTCCAAAAAAACCCAAAATAAACCTGTGAACTGTTTGCAGGACTTTCTGAAACTAAATGTTAATAATAAGGTATTATTAAGACTGTTGGGAGCAGGTGGCATTCTGTTAGTCTCTGGACCCGTTAACAAGATTGCCACACTGCAGAATCAATAACAGGAAATAACACATTTAAACCTTGGGCCAATTGAGTAAAGCAACACATCTTTTTAAATCAATCGACCATATTAAAGTTCGATTTGATTGGGTTTTCATTGGATAATGCAGTCTTGAATTGTCATTCTAGCAGGTTCTCTTGTCATCCCAGTATTGTATAAGCTAAAATGATTTGTCAATCATGTAAAATCATTCGGGGAAAACAAACATTACATCTTTTTAAACATTTATTTTCTGTTGCGGTCACACTCACACACGCACACACACACATTACCTTCAGAGCTCTAAAGCTGATGTAAAACCTAACCACCAGACCAAACACTGGATATAAAACCATCAGCTCAACCTCCTAGTTGATATAGTTTAAACACAAACAGGACATACCAGTCTGAAGGCAGACACTGACATTGGCACATACACTAATTTCTGATTTAAAAAAAAAAAAAAAAAACATTTGAAAATAAATTACATAATACTCCTCACCCTTACTGGGTAAACAGCTCAAAAAATGACATGGAGATTAAAGGACACACTGCAACTCAGTAACCTGACAAACAGTGGCGGCACATTTACCAATCTAGACACCTTGCAGTTGTGTTTGCTTGTTTTAGATCATAGTGGAATCAACCTGTGCAGTGTCCCTGGCCGTAATGGTGGCAGTTCGGCAGCAGGGCACTGTTCCTCACATCAACACAAACAACCTCCAGTTGTGCAGATACTTAAAGTTGAGCTAACATGATTTTTCTCGAAGGCTAGTTCTGGTAGCAACTGTTGCGTTAAACTGATTGTAGCTCCAGAGGAAAACATGCGGTCTATCAAATCCGTGATTTCATTTTCCTGTGGGCAATAAAAGAACCCATTCCCCTCAGTACATAGATGCCAAAGAAAGTAAAGGACGGAAGGAATAAAGAAGGATTTTCTCGCTATTTTACCTGTACGAGTCAGATCATTTTCCGCCAAAGCCAACCAGTTTAACCCACGTGAAAATCTACTTGATTATAACATCAACAAAAGATGGGAAAGTAGACATTTTCAATATTAGATTATTCTGTTTTATCTTGTTAGTATATGAAGTGTAATGTCAATGGATATGGTTTTTGAATTGGGTCAAAAACACGTTTATAGCCAAACTTGCCATTAAATGGAGCAGTTTGCAGCAGGTTGTCTAATTTTAAGGCATAGAATGCTTTTTTATTAAAAATAACTAAATAAAAACACTGACCTGCACAGACCTATAATTGGATAATTAACTAAATTATCCAATAACCTAAATATATTTATAGTCTTAATAAAACCCCACTAATTTTGTATATCATATATATGGCTTAAAGCATTTAAGATTTAAGGAGCTCAATTTAAGGCCATGTTTCATTTCACAGCCAGTTCAGTTCTTAAAAAGAACATTAACAAATTTGCTAGATGCAAAAAAAAAAAAAAGAAAAGAAAGAAATAAAAAGAAGAACATGGAGAAAAAAATGAAAAAGACAGTGGGAAAGAGCAATAGAGCAATACTGAGGCATTCTTTACAAATGAACGTATTAGCATTTCAGCACATTCAAAGGACTTACTAAAATATATAAATATACATATATACTATATACACTTTGAAAGCAAAATATAATCTAAAGTATCTGGATGCTTTACAGCAATAATTTACTTTTCTTTATTTAACTAAACTGAAACAGCTTGTCACCATAAGCAAAGTGTAATCAAAATGTGACTGTGGCTCATCTCTGATGGTACAGTACATCACGCAAGTCACACAAACAGAATGTGACAGTAGGACTTGTTTACATTCTGCTTGATTATCTGATGCTGTCACAAAAAAATTCAAATATTTTGAAACGCGTTCAGCTTAGGTTCTACACTCAAATGCCCTCTCAAAAGAGTAAACGAAAAGAACAGCAATGCAATCAAATAATGTACCAGATTTGCAGCAATCGATACTGCATTGATAATTGGCCAAAAAGTCACGAAGCTGTTCTCTATAATTTATGTAGTTTGAACTGATTATGATATGAATGGCAACATTTTAAGGCCCATTTCAAGGTTTATCTGACTCAAATGCACCTTCACTGACGTTTACGCCTATGAAAAGACTTCAACAGGACGGACAGATACATATGAAGACCATAATTTCCTACCACCACAGGCAAACAATAAATATCCAATACATATCTGTCCATTAAGTCATACTGAATGAATCTTTCATTGGTTATCTTCTCAACTGCCCTTCATGAATTTGAATTAGAAAATTTGAGCATTGTTGTGTCGAATAAAAGTGTTGTTAATATTTTCCCTTTGTCCTCTCTCAAATCCAGCTTTTTGAATCAAATACAAATGTTATCCATACCGATAAGGCTGTTGGTTAGATATTTCACCTCTCCTACATTGAGAACAAACAGCGACAAGAACAACTTTGGTTTGCTTCAGAATAACATGACCATCACGACCACAAGACAGTGTGGGACAGATATGGGACATTCTTACAAATCAGTATTGTGGGTTTTCTTTAAAGTCTGTTGTTTTTCTCTTTCATACAACAAAATAGATACTCTGGATGACATACATGGCTGAGGGCTTTGAACCGATGAGGCCTATTCAGGGCTCTCAGGATCAAAATCGTCACCCATTTGGTAGCTGGAGCCCTGGGTGGAGTAGGAACGGGTCTTCATTGAGCAGTTAGTGTCCATTAGAATGGCCTGAAAAAGACAGATATAAGAAACATCAGCTCACAGCCTTATGCGGACATATTTACCTATCTAGAGTGATCTTACTCCACATACAAACAAAGCAAATACACTGTGGGTTTACATAGGCTTACTCGCATATATGTATTTACACAGGAATAATATATGCAAGAAACAATGTATCACACGCTTGAATGTTGATTATGGATTTGTGTGCACAAAAGACTCAAAACAATATGAATGCGGATTGACATGACAGGAGCATTGTACAGATGGAAAGTAAGTTTTTAGAGCTTCATTCTGGAATCATAGAATCACTTCTGTCTCAGTGATACAATGTGAAATTAATAATCCACTCTACACCTGCAGATATGAGCGACAAGGAGTGCCTGGTCACTGGTCAAAAAGAAAAGCAAATAAATTATAATAAAAGATCATACTCATAAAATTAAGAGTAAAAATCAAAATTGACAAATAAATGAATAAATGGCAAATTTATTTTGGTGCTGGTGCTCTTCACGTGGCAATCAACAATGACAGAATTTTCCATTTTCATCAATGTAGACCTAAGTTCAATGTTTATTTTAATTCATATTTAGTATTTTTAGGGGGTTTTATGGGACTCATTTATATTTATGCAGTAGTTTTAAACCCTTTATTCACTTTTTGAGCCTAGACCTGAAAATTACATTTCCAACATGAACTGTGATAAATCTTGAATGCTTGGAGCACAGAATTAAGTTCGGTCTTGTTTTCAAAGACGTCACTTGGAAAATTATTTTTTTCTTTTAAAGTGACCTTTAAAAACTTTTTTTCAGAAAAAAGTTTTGTTATACAAAATGCACAAAATGCCATTTTCATTTTTTATATGAAACATATGATTTAAAATAAAACTGTGAAAAAATCAAAGGCATAAATCTGAAGAAGTTGTGTTCCAAATTTTAGGTTGAATGAGATTTTGTTTGGGCACAGTACCAAACATTTCCACTAGGTGAAATGCGTTTTCCATTTATTTCGAATACGGACATTATTTTTTGACTGTACACAGTACAAGGGTGACTATTTTTTTTAACACCATTAAGCCTTTTCGAATCATGTCCATCATTATTTTGTAGTACATCTAGCAAGTGCCAAAACCTTTACCTAGTTTCGTACCATTCCGATTAAGTAAAAAAAAAAAAAAAAAAAAAAAAAAAAAATCAAAATGAAAAATATTTTGTCAAAAATGAGCAAAGAGCACCAGTGAGTTAAAATGTTAGCTATTCTAGATATTTATTTGCCAATTTGAAAAGTGTTTATTCACAATTTTATTTTATATAAATGGGATGACTCATCCGTGTAAATCTGGTTGGCAGGAGTTTCCAGAGCTTTAAGATGAACAGAAATTTTCCAGGACAAATATATTGTAAAGTATTTAACAACGTAAACATAACCTTACTGTCTCCATCAAAGATATTATTTAATACATGATAACCGCACTTGTGCGTGACATCATCAGTTGTGAGCGGGGTTTGTCTCATTCGCGGCTCGCTCCTGATAGTGAGTGATGGCACTGTTTATTGCACTGTGATTGAAAGAGGCTTTGATGAAGAGTGCGTAAGCACGGGGCGTACAGATGTGGCTTGTGTGTGTGTACATGTTAGTGCTCTTCAGGAGCAGTGTAGTGCTCCTCTTGAGAAAGAAAGACCATGATGCTTGGCTTTGATCACACAGCATTTGAGTCTGTTTGGATCAGCATCACTCTTTGATCTTAGCTTAAGGGCAGTTTTTATTTGTATCTATTATGTAACAATTTCCTGTTGCAGTCATATTCTATGAGGTCAGTGACATGAAATTAGAGATGAAATCAAAATGAAAGCGTATGTGAATGCCAGATAGAGAATGGGTGTATGGTTATTACTGGGATAATAATAATAATAATAATGATAATGATAATAATAATAATGAAGAGAATATGGATATGAGCCAGGATACATCCAAGTACAAAAATCACAAAAAACCATATCAAAGATTGTACTTGCTTGTACTTGTTTTCAAGTTAATAATTTACTTTTATCAGCTGAGATTGAAACTGTTGGACTGTATTCACCAGAATTTACTAATAAATACAGTATAAAGTTTGTTTTAGCTTATCTTAGAAACCCCCCAAAACTCCCTATGTGTTAAAGGCAACATGAAATCAAAATGGATGCTTTTTACTTTACTGTACACCAATTAATAATTTATAAAAAGTGCAGGACAATGCATTAAAGTTTGTCTTTGTAATATTTATAAATATAAAATATAACAACTTGCTCTTCCTGTAAAATGACATGTAGTTATTTCTGACTCAACTTTTTGATCCTATTAGCTATTTAAACATTTTATTAAGACATGCATTTGGTCTGGCTCTATTATGTTTGGTAACAGCCATTATCCAATCAATTACCTTTGGATAAAAAAATGTAGTCCTTTTACATTTTTTTCTCATTGAATATCCTGTTTCACTTGGAAATATGCAACATTTAACGTGCAATTTAGATAGCAATTTAATTTAGAAGATTGGAATGAATGTAATGTCTGTTGAATTGATGAATGACATATGGTGGGGTCTGACCATCTTTTCCTCATTGGCAGGAGGATTTCGCAGGAAGAAACAGAGAGGAGCAAACAGGATGTCTATAACACCAATGATGGTCATGAGCCAGGGGAAGCCGATGCTCCGCGCGATCGCTCCGCCTGCGGATGGACCTACACAACAGACACGACCGTCAGCATATTACTCTAAAAAACTTCCAAGTTGAAATTACAATTAATTAACGACAACTAATTATGATGGATTGAACAGAATTAAAATTCCTTACCTAAAGCGAAGCCCATGCAGAAGGCAACATCAGCAATGGCATACACACTACCGTACACAGACACGTGCCTCAGATCTACTAGGTAACCCATGATAGGCATCATCGAAGAGTCCACCATACCTGCAGACAACAAGATATGGACTATTTCTTACAGTAGGTCTGATGTAAGTTATATTAACACAGCTCAATAATATTTTAGGAAACTATGATATAGAGAAAAAGACCAATTCATAGTTTCACGTAATGTTTATAGGAACGCCCATCAGGAGGGAAAAAAAAAAGGCTTTCCTCCATTGCTATTCTACACATACTGAAAAACTCTTTCTGATGTTACATCAACCATGCAACCATACATGATTTCTTCCAGTCATTTTTACCTGGTTTGTATTTTTCATTTTGTTTTTCTTCTTTTGATAGGTGATCTAAATATTCACGGTTTAAATTTGACAGGCCTGTGCTACAGTTCTATGGATGTTTTGCCCTCCAGGTCTCCGCGCCCATCATGTGACTGAAAACTATAAACATTTCAGTTGCACTTTATTTTACAGTACGTGCACTTACATGTACTTGACTAAGAAAGTACTTGATAACGTAAGATAACTACATGGGTTAAGGTTAGGTATAGATATAGGTTCAGGGTTAGTACCAAGTTATTAGCCAGTTATTGCAATTACTATAAAAAGAACATGGGGAACAGGACTGTAAAATAAAGTGCTGCCAATTTCCTTAATATTTCTAGTAAGACTCACCTATTGCAAATCCAACTCCAAAGTTTGGTACAATGAGTCCATATATGTCTTTTGCAAAAGGCACCTGTAGGACAATTAGAAGAGCTCAATAAAGGGCATACCACATTTTCCTTTAACGTATTATTGATTATGTGAAAAACACCAAATACAATAAAACATTCTGTAGTGCATCAGAACAGGGCTTCTATATATCTTCTTTTTTTTTAACTGTGATGTTTTTTCCATAAGCAAAACTCCAAATGTGTACTTGACTCTCATCTGAACTTGTTTTCCACTCTAATCTGATAAGCATCTATAAAAGAACAGTCTGTCTTCCCGCTAAGCAGGATATGTCCAGGGCAAAGAGAGTCGGCGCTCTAATTTTAAAATAAACTTTCTTTCCAGCCCTCAAAAGAGCTAGAAGGCAAAAAAATATTTTAGGCCTCTGTAATCCACAACATTATTGAGCATACAGAAAGATAGGGTATTGAAATATTCACAGGTGTTGTGCATTCTATGAGAAAAGTTAATCCTGACATGGATTTAGTCTACTTTTAGACTAAATCAACATTTAGAACTTACACAGAGAATGCTGACTCCAACCAGCAGCATCCCTATAAGTGAGCACAGCCATCTAAAAAGAGAGAGAGAGACAGTAATAATGATAGTTTGTTTGACCCTTTATGGCTGATGGAAGTGACCAAAGCAGGTATATAAAAGAATTATATACACTAATGTTCAAAAGTTACAGTAAAAATATTTTATAATGTGACAAATTTCTTATGAACGTCTCGTTCAAAAAAAAATATATGTATATATATATATATATATATATATATTCTCAAACACCGATTCAGCAGTTTAGAATTATTTCTGAAGGATCATGTGACATTGAATACTGGAGTAACGGCTGCTGAAAATTAATAAAAAAAGAAAGAAATAAATTACATTTTTAAACAAAAGAAAAAAATATTTTTAAATTGGAATAATATGTCACAATTTAACTTTTTTTACTGTATTTTTTTGATAAATAAATGAAAAACTATTTTATAAATATATTTATGGCCAATAATTTTCTCAGTTCACTCGCCATTGACAGGTGTGACAGAGTTCATTTCGGACCCTGCAGACATGACACATTATGAATATTGAAAACATGTAAACACCTCTTTTAAGTTCTTATGGTTCATTGTAAGTATAGTACACAATAAACAGACAAACAGCACGCTGAGACTGATGCTTAAAAACACAAATACAAAACCTGGTGGCAGAAACTCATTTAGAGCTGTTTCAGAACAGAGGAAGCTGATAGCAGAGCGGAGGAAGATAAGGAAAGAGAAGTAGGGGAAAAAAAACACATTAATTTCCCTCTCCTACCTCCCCATTTTGTGAGCCAAAACGGCAAAGATGTTGGTCCCTATTAGATATGAGATGCTGGCTGGCACGAATGCAACCCCTAAAAGGAGAGAGAAAGAGAGGGAGAGCTTAGATAAGACGACACAATATCAGTTTGATCTCAAAGCTGCTGTTCGTCTCACAGGCGCTGTTATGAAGCTGCTTCTCTCATTCTCTCGCTCCTTCTCTTTCATTAGCTTTCTTGCTTTTCCTTTGCCTGCCAATGACACCTCAATATCCTGCCAGACCAAAGACACTCCTTTGCCAGCCCTCACTCTCCCTATTTCTCTGCTTTCCTCTCTCTCTCTCTCTTTCTTTTTATTATCTGTCAAAGCATCGTAAACAGCAGGAAAACCATGGAGGTACCGAGAAGACACTAACTGTTTAAATAGTATTTTATAGACAAGAGTTTACTGGAGAGCAACATTTTACAGTAAGGTTTCATTTGTTGACATTAGTTAACTTCGTTAGCTAACATGAACTAAGAATCAACAATGCTTCTACAGCATTTATTAATCTTAGTTATTGTTCATCTTAAAATTTACTAATACATTATTAAAATGAATAAATAAAAAGTTGTATCTGTTAACATTAGTTAATGCAAACATGAACATGAACATTATTATTAACTAACATTAACAAAGGTTAATAAATTAGTTTATGTTAGTTAATGCATTAATTAATGTTAACCATTGAGACCTTAATGTAAAGTTTTGTCACTTTTTATTTACATAATTCTGGAAATATGTGGAATGTATTTACCTAGTGAGTTTCTAAACAATGTATAATCCCCTCACTAACAAAAGCTGGAGAGATACCTAAAACAATTTCTTTTTCTTAATGCTTATTAGCAATTATGTAGATCTCACAAAGAAATCAGTCAGGAATGAATGAATAAATAAAATTAGCATTAAGAAAATTAAGTTTTTGTATCTTTTTTTTCATATTTGCAATATTATTAATATTATTATTATTATTATTTTAAAAAAAGAAACGTTTCATCCTAAAATTCTCATTTAAAAAATTCATTCCCCCTACAATAATTAAAATTTGCATGAATGAAGTTCAGTAAAATAAATACTAATATTATGTTTGCCCATAATTGTACTTATATATGTACTAATATATTTTAATATATTTAAATAAAATAACATTATTTTTGCATTATAGCAGAGTTTACAAACTGTAAGTGAACTGCAGGGGCTTTGTGTGTTCAAAAAAGCTAATAATTAAATCATATACATGTCAAATTAAAATAAATAAATATATATTTCTTAAAATATAAAAAATGATCAAAATCAAATTTAATGTTTCTGTTTTTGAAATATTTTGTAAATAACCACCTGGACATTTTTCTTGATATTCATCTTCAGCAAGTGTCCGGCTAATGTAAAATTAATGTACTAATATATAAAACATACTTTGGCTTTATTTGCTGTTTCTCTCTCTTTGTCCAAGACAGGAACTGAAGAAATGTGTAAGTGTGTACATTAACAAGAGGCACATTGTCCAACCTAGCTGCCATTTCCTGGGACACATCGTCTCCATCATCCAGATGGGCAGAGCCGGCTCCAGCATAGCAATGGCCATGTTAGCAAAACAAATGGAACCTGAAAAAGAAAATGAGGAGGGTAAGTGGACTCATCCTCTGAAGAATTCCCTCTTTCTGTCCCCCCTCCCTCAGCACCAATTCTTTTCCTTTCTCAGATATAATAAACAGCATCATCTTGCCCTTGCACTCAGGCCACTGTAATTGGAGAGGAGGGGAGGCAGAGACAAACACAGATGTGTTTCTTGACCACTTCACTCTATCTCTCTCTCTTTCTCAGATACACACACACACACACACACACACACACACACACACAACATTTTCTTATTCTTCTCTCACAAAAAGAGGACCCTCTTGAATGTGTCACAACCACTAAGATACAACCAGTGGTAAAATAATTGACTAAACCATTAGTTTCTTTCTTTACATGTATCAAAAAACACACAGATCTGAGTGCATTCTTAAAAAACATTCATCTTTGAACAGATCATAAATCATAAAGTGCAATTTATGTATAGATACTAAAGTTTGCATTTTTATTTTTGATTGTGGAAATTAACAGTTTATTTGTGTTTACTGGCCTGACCTGCTGCGATGAGGATGTATGGATCCTTCATGAGGGTAAATAGTGCAGTTCCTTTTTGGTTCTGGTAAAAATAAATAAAAACAAATATATTTTCATTAAAATAAACATTTTCTGCAGTTTTTTTTTAATTATTAAGAAATTACCCTTAACATCAATATTCCAAAGTAAAACAACAGCTAGAAGGCCTTGGTCACTCATGGGGAAAAACGAATAGAGTCAAAGTCAAAAACATGTTGTTTGCTGGGGAAATAGTCTTTAGTGTCAAAAAGCAAATTCCAATTAACAATATAGTCCCCCATTTATTCCTATGGGGAA
Organism: Opsariichthys bidens; assembly: GCA_037194245.1. Classification (NCBI taxonomy): domain Eukaryota; kingdom Metazoa; phylum Chordata; class Actinopteri; order Cypriniformes; family Xenocyprididae; genus Opsariichthys; species Opsariichthys bidens. The sequence continues at coordinate 16,853,249 of CM074286.1, read as the reverse complement.
AATCAAAAAAATGTTTTAGATGTTTGCTATATATTGTATGTGATGTGCAGAATACCACACAAAATGTTTTTTCATAATTAAAGCCAAGTGTCTTGATTTTACATGTGTACTTTATTAGGGTGTTCTCATTCCATTGACAATCCAGGCCTAAGGTCAGGTCTTTTTAAAAAAGGGATGTATGTCAGCGAATATAATGCCATTTGAAGAATCTCACCCAGTCACCACGGTGGTTCCCATGGAGATGTGGAACTTGAGAGTCACACAAAACAATAAATATAATTCCCCATACGCATTCCCTTTATGACACCTCTAAGCGATCAGTGAAAAGATCACGGACAAGTGACAAAATATACCAGCCTTAACTCTCCATATTGATGAGGGAATTGTGGCATCTCTAGGGCAAATGCCTAAGCTACATTTACTGAAGGGAGTGAAAGATTTCAGAAATATCTTGAGCTATGGCTGTTTTGCCAAAAGAAAAATATCAGTTAAAAGTTTTTAAAGCTGCAACATGTAAGATTTTTTTGCAGTAAAGTATCCAAAAACCACAGGCCCATATATTTTGTTCACTCGATTACTTACAATATCCCAAATGTTTCCAACTATTTGCAAATCGTAAGAAAATTGCTATTTTAACCAAGGATCCGGGACGTGTGAGGGAGTCGCCTGTAAAAGGCGTCATATCCGCATTACCCTTGGTTTCCGGTTTTACTTTGTAGAAACCACGGAAATGCCAAAGACGCTTTAATATATTACATGTTTTATTAGACAAGGGAACATCTGTTTTGATACATTTAAAGACAGAAAACTAATCATTGTTATTTAGTTAGCTCAACGCGTTTAGTCTTATTGTTTAAGTTCACTCGGTCCTGCTCTGCTTCACACTACAGTAACGTTAATAATCGCATCCATGAACATGATTTCTGTCCCGATTCTTTCCCAACGGCTGTGAGGTGAAGACCACAGGTCCCAAGATTCCTCGCTCAAACTTAGCGTCATCAAGCTACACCTTTGTTTTGAATAGGACGTATATATTGCAACTGTAAGCATGTGATTTCAATGTCAAAATAGCTTCCTTCATCACAGCATAATACATAGAGACAATGAGTAAATCATTTCTAGGTTGATCTGAAACATTGCTTTGTTTGTTTAAGCTTCCTAACAGCGACACTGGTTCAACCAATGGCGTGAATTGCTGAAATTACTATTTGTTTGCACAACCAATGGCAAATGGGGACTGTTAGGCAATCTATTTGAAACCAATCAGTAATTATGATAGTGACACACTTCAGCTTTGAAATTTGATAATCTATCTAGGATATCATAACGGTGTATTGACGGAGAAATGTCCATAGTGACTCTCTTTCAGGCGATTTTTTTTTTCTTTTTTTTGAGCAGTCACCAGGCAACGACTGACAATTATTCCCCTCATTAAATCAGCACTTCTTTACTCCACTTCAGTGCACATACTGCTCCTCTGTGGACATGGCATCCCACTCAGAACACCCTGTCACATTCAGTTGTACTGCTCCAACCAGGTTAATTAATTCTGCGTATGGTCTCATTGAAGATCACAGGCCCCAAACAATTAGTTGTCACTCACTGCTATTCTTTCCCAAACTCCTGTAGGATATTGACACTCATGTGGGCTACTAAAGGATTTGTCTGAGCATAAATATACTTATGTCCAAGCATTATTGATTTGATTGATTATTTGAGATGACAGATCCATCAACTTCTGGTCGAAGTTGTGCTATGATGACAAAAGAAGGATATTTTGAAAATATAGCCTAATCTTTATGTCACATAATTGACCATGGAAGAGCTTTTCTTAGTGGTATATTAAATTAGTTTAGAGAGCCTGCAGGACCTGCAGAAAGACATTTGTAATCCTTTTTGTTGTCTTAAAATGTTCTTTAACAGTACAAAATGTCTAACTTCACTTGACTTGGTTGCTATTTTATATCACTAACTTACATATATGTTATATAGCAACATTTGCCTTTAGTTTTTCTTTTTAAGTTTATTTATTCCTGGAAAACAATGGGTTGAATTCTTCATTCCTCATGAAAGATGATAAAAACTCATAGATCACCCAAAGAAAAGTAGCTACACAAATACAAACACAATGTCCGTAGGGGCTTGGGGTCTCCGTAGTAAATGATACCCATCAACACCACTGATTAAAGTCAGATATCCTTAGATTGGATCAGCTACTCCGCTATACAATTCCCATTACTGCGATGCAAACCAAGACACATAAACATTTCTCCTAACACACCGACCCTCCACACACATTGCTATCGACACGCAGCACAATCTACACAAACATACACTGTAATCTATATATTCCATAACCCAGCATCAGAGACCCAAACTCCCCTTGCAAATCATTCTAGTCCTATTACTGATAAGACTATAGCAATCACAGTACAAAACGCACATATCCTCAAACTTCTCCTATTTTTTGACCACAAGAGGAATACCATTTAAAGATTCAGCTCTTGTTGAGGTTGCATATTCCCATTCGGGTAATAAACGTCAGCAACTATACAACTGAGCCCAAGTCATGATTAATAAATAGGCTGTGGTAATTTATTGCTATATCATAGTAAGTCCCTCGCTCAGGATATTAGCCCAATAAAAGACATTTTCCACCGGTTTCACAGGCAAGGCTTAGTGTTAGTTCACCCAAAAATGAAAATTCTGATTCTTTGTTTTTTTTTTCCCACACAAATCCTTCACAAATGCAGAGCTTGACCTTTAGGTGATTGTTTACCCCCAAAACTAGTGTTGGAAAACAGATGGTTACATCAGAGCAGGAAAGAAGGTACTGAACTCACCTCTGGTTCAACCTTCGAAGGTTGAAGCACAAACAGCTGCAGAGCTGCTCATGAAAATGAGAAGGAGAAAAAAACACATCAGATATGAAGCAAATATTGTTTAACTCCACATTTGTGTCACAATCAAATGTAGGTTTGCAACTCATTCCATCATTCCCATTGTTTTTAAATGTTGGAAAGCTTATAGAACAGAGATTGATTCACTCACCTCCATCAAGAACCGCCAGCACTGCCAGGATAAGAAAAGGAGCAGTCTTACCGACAAACTCATACATGACACTGCCAAACGGAGGACCAACTGCACAACATATACACATGAACAGTATGTATTAGTCAAGATTAATAGCTCACAGACTTATGCAAGCACTTGCACTTCAAACTTAGTATCTCAGTATGTTTTGAATTATCACAGGCCACAAATCCAAAATTAATTGCCCAGTAGAACAGTTCACATAATCAATTTGTTCTGGAAGAACACACCCATTTTGAGTCTGAATTATCGGGATAAATATAGTATTATACGTTTTAATCAAAATTATTGTGCTCCATTTTTCTGTTGCTTTCCACATGATTGTGGTACAGAATGTGCCCACTTTAATGACAACTGCAAAATTTAATCACACTGTTTAGCAAGATAGCTCTTATCCAGTGGATCAAATACATTTTTAGTGTTTTACTTGCCGTTAGGAATAAAATAATGGACTATCGAGGATTGAACATCTTGTAACAGTGGTTAAAGCATGACTACATTAACGGGAAGCACCAGGTTCAGGCCCCACTCAGGGCATTTCCTCTGACCACTGCTCCTGGGCTTTAAACAAGGCACTTAAAGGGCACTTTATGCATAACCCCCAATTTAAGATTTCTCTGTTTTCTTTTGATGTGCTCAAAGGAGTAAGGACTCTTTCAAGATCTCCAGAGGTACCAGAGCAAACCAAGTATTGCAAGTTAAAATATGGAAAAATCTTAAACATACAGTACACACCCAAAACTCCCATGGCTAGTCCTCCCAGGGCAATTCCTATAGCATTTCCTCTTTCCTCATCATCTGTGTAAACACTTGCCAACATCCCCATACCTGCGTAATGACAAATAGTTAAAGAGGGTAAAGGTCAGTGACAAAGGTCAAAATGTCTACTTCAAGAAGAGAGATAGAAACTTAGAGATTATATCAAATAATTTTTTGTCTATTTATATTAGTATTTTTTTCTTCTGTAAAATATTTGCGATTTATTTCGCTTTTTCGTATTTATCTCTCAGTAAATGTGCAAATTATGAATTCTGTGTTCAAACTTTTTAAAAAGATTGAGGCAAATTGGATTGCTCACGATGTTAGCCTTTTAAATTCTAGCAAATAAATTCAATAATTTATGATCCGTACAATGAAATAACTAATCAAGAGTTGCAAGAGTCAGTTATCGTGTATTCCAGATTCAAGGCTTTACACATCTTTCAATGGAAGCGGGGTCCATTGTGCACTGGCACCTGAACACAATTAACATTAACGGTAGCTTTATGCATGCAGACTTCTGAGAACATCAAAGTCAAATGCGTTTTAGTGCACTCAGGTTTACAAATTGTGCACTAAATAAGGTCTCATAAAGAATGACATTGCAGCTTTTGACAGCATCCTTTTGAAATCCAATGTAACGTTTCACAAAATCTGTTACCTGCCACGGAAGAACAGGAAGAGCCGACACCTTGTAGAGATCTGGCCAAAAACAGCAACGTATAGCTCGACGAAAACGCAAACACTTCACATAGAGTAAAACACAGACAGAAGAGAAGCAAATGTATTTATTACAGAAATCATGCATTTCATAAATACATGGCTTATTCTCCTCTCTCTCCGTAAAGAGATTGATGTTAAAAACAACATTAGAAGAAATATGTTTTATGTACTCACTGAGGGTAGAAACAAACATGATGCAGAAACCAGCAAACATTGGGATCTGGTATCCTATTCTGCAATTAGAGAGAAGAAATGACTCAGGACCATCTCTCCTCACATGAATCTTAAAAACCTTGCACCATCAATATTTCTCTGACCACAAATATTGAACTTGAAGTGAGGAAGCTGTGTTACATATTGCAGTGCTGGCATCTCTCATAAGTAAGATTAAGATTACATTATCATATAGATAATGTGTTTTGTTTTAGTGTTTGCCTCTGCTTCACATCTTGTGAGTTAATAAAACACTTTGTGTATCACTAATAGTGTAGCACATTGCTACAAAATATTACGGCCGACTGATCCCGGGAGTTCTCTAGTCTAGTGGGATCCGTTCAATGCAGCGGTGCTGAATTAAACTGGACCGGCCAAATCTGAGCATGTGGAGGGGTGACAGCTCATGCACGAATGATCACACTACTGCTGGTCGCTGAACAGATGCAGAAAAAGAATTGCACTGCAATATTCACCTTACTTACACTCCATTTACACTCACTGCACACACAAATATCATGCAATCTCATGCTCCTTTTGAGAGAAATGCAAGTTGCTGTACTTTCAAAGTTAAATGTGTGGTTTGCCTTAACCCACCTGTTAGTTAGGGGCCCTATGAAGGGGTTAGTAATTAGCTGTACTGTTGCTTTAGAGGCAAATAACAGACCCACTTTCACATTCTCATTCAGAAGCTGGTCATCTGCTTTAGGGCAGTCTGACCCATTTTGAGGGGGTGACACAGAAGTAGGGGCCGGGGTCATTGGGCCAGCAGTGCTCATCTGCGGGCTAAAGCCTGTCAGGCGTGTTGTGTTATCGTACAAAGACACAATGCTCTGAAAGGTGCCAGATGGGGAAAGAGGGGACATGGAGTGATTCCGGACCACCTGAGCGGCCTCGTCATCCGCTGTGTACAGGTAGCTTGGAATAATAGGCACTACAGAGAAGAAAGAGAAGAGATAATATTAACAATAAGACAGAGATCATTGACTATACAGATTTGTTTATACATAAACGTAATACGTAAATTATCATAGGCCTGCATAGTTTTCACGGTAAGTAATTCAACTTGATTGTAGATGCTCTTAGAAACATAATATTCAGGAACTCACAAGTCCGTTTTTGACCAACATAACCTACCATTTGCCTGAAAAAGTGCAGTGCAGCGATTTACCTAGCTGTGTAAGACCACATCTGACCTTTCACGTGAACAATTTGGTCCGTTAGATGCGTTTGACATTATCCTGCGTAAACAAATAACCCACAGGGACACCGTGTACGATAACGCTCGAAAAACTCTTCATTCAACACTTGTGCTAAAGAGCGACAGCTTCAGTTTTCGCCTGGTTCCATCTGTATGTACTCAAACGCCCTATTCATAGCGTCAATTCCAGCTTTTTAGACTCGCGGACGTGAGAACAAACACAGACAGTTTAGCGCGCGACACTGTCACGTTTAATGAGAGCGCGCGCGGGCGAAGCAGCGCTCGAGGACATGATTCCTTAATTCAGATCAACCGCAGCACAATTTACAGTTTACACGGGGAAACAATCGTTTAGGATATCGTAAACGTATCATCGGATTAGTCATTTTACTTTTAATGCATTTTTTGCGATCAAATAAAGTTTTTGAAAGAATTTAAATCAAACAATCCATTTAAATTAGTACTGAAATGAGTTAATAAATTAATATATATATATATATATATATATATATATATATATATATATATATATATATATATATATATGCATGCATATAAAACATATATAGGTTTATATATATTTTATTTTAGACCAACCCTATTTTAGTGAGAAATAACAGATCATTTTAATGGTGTAATTTTTTTTAAATTATTAATAAAAGAAGAAAAACGAGACGTGTAGTATTTAACATATGTATACTCCAAGTGAACGTTTGAATTCATATTTTTATAATGTGCAATTTTATAATAACACAATGCAATCACATTAAATCGTAAGGTACGTGAATATTACAGGTATTTAATATTCATTGTGTCAGCAGACTAATATGTGATAACAGTAAAATGCATATGTTCAGGCTATAAGCAGTGTTTGCATGAATAGTTCATGTCACTGTGAGAGGATGTTCACTCTCTCTGCATCATATGTGTGTTTCCACATGTCATGTAACAGGTGTGAGCAACAGCAGCACTTACCGACCACCGTCAACAGCATGTTGTCCAACAGCAAAGCAATGAAAACGATGAACAGAATCAGCCTCCGAGACTGTCTTTCTTCTCTTAGCCATGTTAATAAACTAAAATCTCTAAGAGCATCAAATAGTCCCATTTTTATTAAATCCAATTGCCAGAGAGCGAGCCAGAGATCCTGCAACAGTAAGAAAGCGACTGTCAAAAACCATCAAAACGTGTTGATTGACAGTACTTTGAAGACAGAACTTAAGTGGATGATTACTAATATGAGAGAAATATTAGTAAAAATAAAACAGTCATTTTTTTTTTAATATATAAATGAATGCACTAACAATTCTTGCTTTCTCATGCTTTTTCTAAGTCTAAATATCTGCGATGAATAATGCATCCATTACGGTTTTAATTCTTACCTTATAAGCACATTTGCATTGAGCTTTGCTGTCAGATCCCGGGTGAGAGGCGCGCGGATGCGGAGCGCTTTAGTTGCCTGACCGCTGTTTGACGTCACGCTGTCTCAGATGGGTGTGCTGTGGCACGAGCGAATGAACCGGCGCTCAAAACGACAACGGCGGGAGCACTTTATTTAAAAAAAAAAATTGCTCTTATTTAATAGAGTATTAAATATATTTAAAGTTATTTTTGATATCTTTTGAAAGTTTTATAGCTCTTTAAACAAGTGGTGCTCACTCTGCAGAGCCGATTGACATCCAGCTCCACCTCTGTGAAGGTAATGGTGGAGGGATAGAGTTATGGGTGTGATTAGGGTGTGGTTGGACCTTTTAGCTCCACCTATTACATCCAAAGATGTCTCTTGCAATGAGAACCCCCTTTAAAGGCTATATTTCTTATTAATAAAGTCCTCACGGTTGTATGTGTACTTTAAAATCGCGATGCTGTTGTTTTAGCCAGCTTGAGTAGTGTTAGGTAGTTATTTACAGAGGGAAATTTGCAATCACTTGTTGAGTTTAACATTAAACATTAGATACAAAGCTGTTTTCAGAATTCGTTCTCTTCTTTCAACAGTTTTACAACAGCGACATCTTGTGGTGGTTGAATGTGGTTTTAACTTTTATTCATTTTCAGGATATGAACTTGTGATATCAACAATTACATTTTCATTAGTTAAAATGTTCATTCTTGATATCAGGAATTAGATTTCCACTAGTAACAGTGTTAATTCTTGAGAAATTCAATTTTCACTGGTAAAAACTATAATTCTTGATATCAAAAATTGACATTGTTATAGTGGAAATCTAATTCCTGATATCAAGAATTAACATTTCAACTAGTGAAAATGTAATTGTTGATATCACAAGTTCATATCCTGAAAATGAATAAAAGTCAAACGGCTTGCCATAGATGTGTTGCATTTGGCCGATGCTTTTATCTAAAGTGTTTCCAGGTGTATTTTTATGTATGATATGATATGTAGAGCTTGGGAAGGCATAAACTGATGCAGTTTGTACCTTGAATGCAATACAAGTCATTTTGGATAAAAGCATCTGCCAAATGCATACATGTAAATGTATTTCTTATGAATCCATTTACTTTTTGCAGTTGGCACCATGCTGAGGAAAGTCATATCCCTATTATGCTTTAAGAGACATTAAAAAAACTCATCAAATGGCACAGAAAGATTACTTTATTCACTTGGCGTCGATGTGCCCTATCAGTTGATAATCTTACATTTTAAAAGGTTACAGATGCTCAATCATTCAATTACATATTAGCTTTTGTATTAGTGGGTAAATTAATTTTACATACACACCTGAATTTATATAAGAGAAAGATGATGCATTGTTTAGAGGGGTGAAACATATCACATTCTTTATTATTCAGCATTAATTAAACAAACACTGGGCTACATGTATCAGATATATTATGAATACCCATACTTGAATACAGTACATACATCTTGCATGAACATTAATTAATTTCAGAAATAAATGGATTTGCTAAGTGACTTGCAAGTGCATTTCTGATAAGCTACATATCTAAACAAAAAATGTAGAAATTCTCCTAATAATACAAGCATGTAATTATACAGAAGTCACAGAAGCCAGTCTCATCTTTTGGCTCAGATGGCCAACAGGAGTGCGTACTTCATTCTGAGCCAGTTTCTTCTATACTTGTGTTTCACAGTTTTATATGGTAGCAGGACTGTGGTCCATTCCCCTTCAACCTACTTTATCAAACTGGCAGTGATATAGATCTTAAAACACATTACCATCTTGTGCTGTGAGTGGTCTTGCTTTCCTGTAGTAATTTCATGTTCCATTAGCAAAGCCTCAAAAACCCATTGCCTTTAGTCACTGTCTAGGTCTTTGTGTATTGCTACCATGCCCATGCTAAGAAATGTTATGTACCGCCTGTAACAGCGAACAATTTGCGATTGGCCGAGTTTGAAGGCCATGCTCATAATGGCCATGCCCATTATAATGAACAAAAAGGTAAGCATGAAGTACTTCGGGTGTTGAGGCACAATGTCACCAAAACCAATGGTGGTCAAGGTGATGAAGGTAAAATAAAAGGCATCAAAGTGGTTCATCTCAGTCTCCCAGCATTTCAAAATTTGACTGCAGAGCACCATGTACGCAAACACCACCAGCAAGATGACCAGCAGAGGAACGTTAAAGTGATCCATCTTCTCTCCGATGCCGGTGAATATCTTGGAGCTGTTCTCTGGCGAAGGCGAACGGTCAAGGTCTGGGCATGAGAAGGATTTTGTCAAAGTGCCCTTGTGCCTGAAGCTCTCCTTAATAATAATGCGGTCAAAGATCTCCTTGTTGTTGCGAATCTGTAAAGATGTACGTCTGATGGAAGACTGGGTTCTTATCACATGCTGAATGTTCACTGCCTTGTGCGCCACAACATCCTGGTTGAATGTATAAGTGCTCTCTGTATCAGCATCTTGCACTTGTTGGAGAGGTGATGCCTTTTCATGTTTTTCACGGCTCCACGAGCGATGTACCACACATCGCCTAAAGAACAGGCTGAGGCAAGTGTAAGCTTTAGAGAGGAGAACAGCTAAGATATCGCCCACATCTGAGATGACCAGCAGCATGAGAGGGATGCCCACCATCGCATACAGGATACAAGCCACCTTCCCTTCATGGGTCACTGGATGCATGTGTCCATAGCCTGTTATACAAAAACACAGAGCAGAACTGAGAGTTAGAAATGATTTTTCTTTCATAATTTCACTCATTAGACTGTATAGACAGTACTGCCACCTGCTGAAGGTCTTTTTCAGTGCATGAGTAATGCAATTCTACTAAGTTTAAGCAAAGGAACAGCTCTTTATATACAACACGTCAACAACACTAATAATAACAATAATAATAATAATTATTATTATTATCAACATTTCAATTATAGTATAAAATGATTAATTATTAATATTATTATTGTTATTCTTCTTATTATTATTAATTTAGTAAAATTACTTGATTTTAATTAGTGAGAAGTAATTATTATAAACTTAAAATAATGTGATGAACTAAAAAGAAGTTCTCATAATATACAGCAATAAATTAGTTAATTCAATTTTGTAAATGAATTCATTATAATTAGTAAATATTATTACTGTTATTATTATATTCTTAATTACGTTGTTGTTGTTATTAATACTGCTACTTTAAAGGGTTAGTTCACCCCAAATTCTGTCATTAATTTCTCACTCTCATGTCGTTCCAAACCCGTAAGACTTTCGTTCATCTTTGGAACACAATCAAGATCTTTCTTATGACAGAATGCTTTTAGCCAAATTTTTTCATTGCTTTTTATGATGATTTAATTTAGGTTTTTACTTGCTTTTAAACATTCATCAGTGAACATAAACAGAAGCTCAACCTAACTTGAATGACGCACAGAAACAAACCTCTTTTGGAAGCTCATTGGTTATGCTGCACGTTCCAGGCAGCTTGCAGATACTCAAATTAAGATCTTGCTTCGGGCCAAGCAGACAATTGTTTCTCTGTTCCTTTGTATCGGAACAAAAGTGTTTTTGTTTCTGTTCGTGTGTTCGTGTGACGGGCGTTCCAGCGGAGGTCATGAGTGCTAAGTGTGCACGTTCAAAGTCCAGCGGGTGTTCCCTTGAGCGCTTCAACATCGAAGAGCAGATTTCCCTATAATAGTAAACACAGGCGTAACATTGGGTCTTTTTAAAGATGTCATTCCACCTGTGTGTTTCTCGATGTGGTCGTTTCCTGGCCCTGTCTGACAGCCACGATCGTTGCCTCGCATGTCTTGACCGTAAGCATGCTAAGGTAGTGTTTGTAGATGAGTCATGCACCCACTGTGGTCGAGACTAAGATACCTCGAAAGAGGTGGAGTCCCCTCTGCTATTCCTTGATCTGGTTCTTCTGCACAGCAGAGGGTCACTTTGATGAATATACACGGTGACTTGAGGATCACAGGGGGCGCTCGTCTGCCGGATGAGTCCCCGCAGCCCTCCCACTCCTCTTTCCCATTGCAAGCTGTGGAGCTTCCAGTTAGGGTCACTGATTCTTCTCAGGAGGGCCCAGTATCTCATTCCGGGCTCCCTCTAGAAATGAAGATCCAGCTGCAATATTTTTTGGGGGAGAGCAGCATTGTTCGAGTCTGATCCAGATCTGAATGCCATACTTTCCCAGGCCCCTGCAAGTGTTGGGCTCCAGTGGAACCCTCCACCGTGTCCTGAACCTTCGCAGCTGGACGATTTGCATGTGGGGGATGCTGAACAGTAGTGTCCAACTCCAGTGCCTTTCTTCCCAGAACACCACGAGAAGGTCACAAAATCATGATGGAAGGCACCTTTTTCTGCCCAAAGGCGCTCCGCTGCCTCCTTCGCTTTCACTTCACTCGATAGCGGGGCGGCCAAAGGGTATGTGGAGATCCCCCAGGTTGACACTCTACAAGGTGCCATGGGGAAGACCCTCATAGATGCCTTGTCAATGTTGTGGTTTCTTTCCTGCAAGATGGTTGGAGTGAAGGCTGTCTCCCACCACCCTGAAAGTGTATGTTGCCACTATTGCCACACATCATGATGCAGTAGAAAGTAAGTCTTTGGGCAAACACGACTTGGTACTCAGGTTCCTGAGAGGTGGCAGGAGGCTGAATCCTCCTCAGCCAAACCTTATCCCATCTTGGGATCTCTCTCTGGCCTCAGCGGCCCTATAGAGAGCAACCTTTGAGCCCTTACACTCAGTGGAGATAAAGATCCAGGCCCTTAAGACAGCGCTCCTGACTGCACTCACATCCATCAAGAGGATGGGGGACCTGCGGGCATTTTCAGTCAATGAAGAGTCTGGCCGGCTGACTCTCATGTAATCCTGAAACCCCGTGCCCAAAGTTCCAACCACTCCTTTCAGGGATCAAGTGGTGAACTTGCAAGAGGCAGACCCTGCCCTTGCGCTGCTGTGTCCTGTTCGCGCCCTGCGTGTGTGGACCGCACGCAGAGCTTTAGAACCTCAGAACAGCTCTTAGTCTGCTATGGAGGTCAGCAAAAGGGTATGTCTGTGTGCTTTGTGAAACCGAACACACATATTCCCTAAGGGCAGGATGTGGTCTCTGCAGCGTTCCTTTCCAGATTGGTGTTAGCGCACTTTCCCAGTGTTATCCAGATTTTTGAGACGAGCCCTGCCCAATTGGAGTGAGAGCTCATGCAACACAAAGTGTTGCTTCTTCCTGGGCACTGACGCACGTCACCTCTCTGCCAAACATATGTCTGTGTGCTTTGTGCTTTGCTTTCCCAGTGTTATCCAATTGTCACACTGTTCAGGTTTAAATGGAACATCATTGATTGGCTTTCTTCATGCAAAGCCCTGTCCTTTTTTTTCCTCCCCCCAGTGGGTACGGGGGGATAAGGCGTCTTACTAGGGGGGCTGGAAAAGGGCAGCAGTTGTGGTGTCTTCCATAGGGATCCAACTTCGTCAGTCACCAACATTAACATCTAGGTTACTAATATAACCCCCATTCCCTGAAGGAGGGAACAAAGATGTTAACATCCGTCACCACAACTCCTGTACCTCCGCTAGCACGGCCGAGTTTATCTCGGCTCCTCAGCGGACAACTTAATGTGAGTATCTGCACGCTGCTTTTTATACCTAGAAGCGGGGGAGCGGCTCGCGATGCAAATCTCACTCACCAATGTGGATTGGCTAGTTCTGTTACCACTTGATTGGGGCTCTCAGGCAAGATCTCAATTTCAAAAGCAAACTATCGTTGTTTAAGTTCCCTGTCTCATAATTCCCTCTTTAAAGCAGAGACAAACAGTGTGTGCAACACTGCCACAATTAAACTACACTGTTAAAAAATTACTGTAAATTTTACAGTATAATACTAGCAGCAGGGTTGCCAGCCAGTTACTGTAAATTTTACAGTAGTGTTACTGTAATTTAATTTACAGAATTTCCCTGCATTCTCTGATTACAGTAAATAACTGTGTTTTTTTAAATTATGAAGGGTCAATTCACAGCAATATTCTGTAAATTTGAGTCAAACCCCAGAATGCATTGCAGTTTACAGAAATATGCTGTATTATTATGTATAAATAATGCTGTAATTTTTACAGCAATTCATTACAGTGTAGACATTTCCTAAAGTTCAATAACCATGCACCTTTTGCCGTTGCTTTCTGTCCAAGTATTAAAGCCAAAGATTTAAACAATTCAAAGCAATTAAAAATATTAAGTTGTTCAACTTGAAAAAGCATCTGTAATCGTTTTGTCAAGGACAAATAGGTCTTATTGTTGCAGTTGACATCATCACCTATGCCTTTTTCAGTGCTGCTGATGTACAAAAAGAGTAAGAAACAGAAAGAGAAAAAGAGAAATGAACCCATCTGAACTCATCATCAGCCTCAGCTTCCTCAAAAACCAATATTCATTAAGGTTAGCAGCTGAGATAACCAAAGATACGCCCTTCATAATGCACATCCACAGACCGCTGCGTTGGCACTTTTGCATAATGCTTTTCTGTAAGAAGTCCTGAAAAGATGGAAGTTTACATTCAATTAATATCTGTGCTGTGGTTAGCTGTGATTTACAATTAGGGTTGAAAGGGAGAGATTTCTTCCACAAGCGTGAATGCTAAACAACAAAAATGTGATCCATGTGATTCTGTAAAGAAAAGCATGATTTGATTGCTACATGCCTCTCTGAAGAGAGGTCCATTAATGGTTTATTGTAAATAACTCACGCAATTATTCACTGACAGGCCCTTGCTAATAATTGCGTCTAAAACTTTTGTTTTTCATCTAGTCACAATGTTTTTTAAGCTAAAATAATAGCATTAAAAACAGCATTGTGGGCAGCACTCTGACCGTTGTGTGTGCAGGGAAGAGACTATATACATGATGATAAACTGTAGTCATTTCATTTTGTCCTCAATCACATGTTTCCAATGAACATGACTATTGCTGTGGCTACATGTCATTCCTACATTTAATAACTTAATGACAATTTAAAACTTAATTATCTATCAATAATTAAGTAATCATAAGATAACTTAACGTATGAGCTGCATCCTTTATGGTTTTTGTTTATTCCATGAACTCTGAGCTACACAAAAAAAGATCTTTTTAGTATCTTGGACCCTCAATCATTAGGGGTCTCATCCAATTGACAGTGTACATTTTACACTCACTGATTTTTAATGGATATGGAAACACATTAATGAAAAGAGTAAAGGGTAAAAAGTACAATGCAATCATTTACACATGTTGTAAAAAATCAATGCAACAAATATATGTTCCCATATTCTGCAAATAATTCATTTAGGAAAATAACCATTTTCTTTCCTGGTGACATCTGTTTTGTGTCTTATCATGGTTAGGCTGGTTACTGTGGGCAACAGTGCAGCTGTGTGTGCTGAGAAGAGACTATATACAGTCAAAGGTCAGAACTTCTCATGCAAATAACAAACTCAATGGTGCATTATACAATTTTAGACAAACTACATACAGACTTAAAATATCTTGGTTCAACTTAAAACCCAACAAAACCTAAAACTTGACAAACTTGTGAAGTCCCAGAAAAATAGCCACTCACCTACAGTAGTGAACACCGTACAGCAGAAGAAAAGAGAACTAAAGAAGTTCCAGTTCTGCTCCTTTTGGACTTGATTCAAAATGTTTTTTAATTCCCCGAGTAACTCTTCTTGTTTTGAGGTATCTAATTCATAAAATGAAATGAAACGGGGGGAAAATACCTTATTAAAAAACTTAAACTTAAATACCTTATTACTAAAAAGCAATATTTAAACATTTAGCCTACATTACAATTGTATATTATTCACATTTTATAATATCAACAAAATACATAACTACATAAACAGGCTATAATATGTTAGAAATATATATAATTTATATAAGCTTAAGGTTAGACCTGTATGATTCTGGACTGTCTCCACCACTTTTTGCACCACTGCACGGATCTCTTCTGACTCATTGTTAGTCCTTTGCTCAATCTGTTTAAAGATCTGGGCTCCTAAAACCGCGTACAAAATGAGTGATAAAATGAGGAAAACGTGAGGAAATAAACGCCAAAACAGTCCCGCACATCTCCCTTTTGCCTCTGACTTTCGTTCTTCCTCTTCTACCTCCACGGACATCTCTCAGTCATTCAGAGACGCGGTAATGGCTGAGGAGATGACTCTGTGCTCTCATGGCAGTGTGGGCTGGTGAGGAGCCGTGTAGACACCACCCCGCTGCAGAGAGAAACCACAAACCTCAACTGCCTGTTCAACCGAATGTTTAATAGCTTAAACAATGACCTCACTCGCAAACACGACTGGTTAAACTCTTGTAGCAGCTCAACACGAACCGAGATAGCTTCTCAGTGCAAATTTAACAAAACACAAGAAGCAGTAGGCCTGCCTCTGCTTTGAGGCGCAATGGCAGCAACAGGTGCAGATGTGTGAAATTTTAGCCTGGATGCCAGAGCTGCCCTTGTGCATTTATGAGTCGGTCCAAGAAACTTTTTTTAGTCCTCATTCGTGTAAACATTGTGTTTGGTTTAACATGTTTTGAAGTGTTGTGTATCTTCAATCTATTCAGGTGTTGAATATGACAGTAAGACACAACGCTAACCAAAGCTAACAAGTTTTACTGTATTTTTAAGTATTGCAAAGTGCATTTGAGGTAAATATAGGCAATAATTTAATTAAAGCATTAATTGGCCATCACAGCCATCTCCAAATATATGGAAATGACTAAATGTCTAATATTAAAGGTAAGGTTAAAATATTAAAATGATAATCACACATCAACATTGGTTTGCTAGCTGTAAGTTACTGGTCATTACTGGTTTAGTATTTGTTCTCTGAGCCTTTGCATTAGGTTTGGCCTTTTAACAGTATCTTGACATGTCTGAATTATTTATTCATGCACTTATCCAATACACTTAACTCTTATGCATCTTTAATGTTTCGCCTAGCCGGGTTGTACGAAAACTCCACCGGATAATAAAGATGCACTTGATGGGTCACTTACAGCTAATTAACTCGCAAGTGATGCTCTTGAGGGGAAGAGATCTAAAGTTTGACTGAAATCGTTCAGCATGTAAGACTGCACACACATCACGGACACATCTGCTCTCACTTTCACTTCAGAGTGAATGTGATAAAATGACAGCAGTGTGGCAGAAGACACCAGAACCCATATAAAGAAAACCATGCTGCTGTATATGTTTGACTGGGCTTTGTACAAGCAGTCAGAAGCTTTGACAGCGCCTTTGTATGGTTAATATTCTAATTGAGTAAATATTTATGCAGAAAGCCATACTGTTTGCCACCTACAGACTCCAGCTTCTTCATGGTCACTGTGGAAAATCACGATGACATTGTGATGATCTTGTAACTCCTTGTAAGCAGCCTCACTCTTTCTTTATACAAGACCAGTTGGGAAACTGCCCCAAACACCCCTCTATAATATATGCAAGATAACAAGGTGACAAAATAAAGCATCGTTAAAATATTTTTTGAAGTCAGGCAAAGTTTCTGCTAGCATTTAAAATAAGAACTGATGATTGGAGGAAGGTGATGGGAAAAGAATGACATTTAGACAATACAGAATATTAAATGTTTTATTTAATATCTGCTCCACTCCTCGTCTCATTTTAAGAGATTGTTTAGCACAAATAACCTGGTTTACATTAGACAACAAAGTAATTTAACAATGCTGGATTTATGATTGACAATGAAAGGGAAACAAAACAACAACATGCATTTAGAGTCATCGTATCACACGGTTCACTTCTCAAGTCATTCAGTTGGCAGTGTAACACAAAGCAAATTAACAGCTGAGCAATCTGGATTTCACCAATTAAATAAACATTTAATTCTTTAGAACTTAAAATCTTTTATGACTCAACACTGGTTTCAATGACTTTTCTACAGTCTCCAAACAAACAAACAAAAAAACCTAACAAATAAAACTCCATGGCATACTGCAGCCATCCATATACACACTAAATGGTACATGCACTTTGGCTACATATTGGTACGAGTTGCACATTCACAAGTCTTATCCCGCTGTCAGTTTCATATGAAAGACAAGAGCATAAAACCATCAATCAGGCTGTTTTATTATTTGGGGGAATAATAAAATAGTGTTTTTATCCTGCAGGTTTATTAGTGTGCAGGTCACTGAAGTGCAGCGTTGAGAAGAACTGTGTGGCTGGGCATCATTTTAAAGTGCTTCTGAATTCCCCTCCAGTTCTAAACTGAAGACTGACACGTATTGTACATTCAGAGACTTGATTCAGTCCTTTTGCAGGCCCGTCTCACCTATCATTCAGTCTACCTGTCACAAACACCTGGGTGTACCTTCCGTTTCTATTTGGTTCTCGCTCCAGAACATGTACAACACTTCTGGATTTTTAGTGAGACTTGATGATCCTTCCTTTGGCGAGAGGAAGCACATTTTGAGCAAACTCGCTTCACATTAAAAGGAAAAGCATTCAAATACCTTCTGTTACCAAACAAACCACTTTTATAGTTTGAAAATAGGATGGGGTAGTTAACTTTGACAGATGAGCATGTCATGCTGTACAGTGTACAACAATAATATATGTTATTTAATGTACAAATTACCCCATCTACGCACACTTAAATCATTAGTTTCGTGAGTGATATTGTAAACATTCAGTCTGTGTGAGTGAAGCTTTTCTGTCAAGGAAGACTATCTGACTTTCCTTAATATTTTAATGGTTTCCAAATCATACCAGTGGCTCTCAATGAAGAAAGAAAAAAAACCAAAATGTAGTCATAGACTAAAAAAAATCTCATGGTTAAAATGAGATTAAGAATTGTCTTGCTATGTAAACACGCACTACACAGACATTTTTGACCACAACCATTGCTTTTCGTCAGTTAAAAACATTTAAACGGATAAAAACGACTGCATTACATTTCATTCCACTGCACATCCCTTTTTTGAAAGCAAAGACACGTCTTGTGTGAACAGCCCTTTAGTCGTGACAAAACTTGAACAGTGTCCTGTCAGACGAGCACTATATCCTGATCAAAACACTTCATTCCAATGGATGATACTGAGAAGAAAAAGAAAATCTTCAGTAATGAATAATTGATCCCAATTATCCAATTAATACACTAGGAAGTGTGCTCAGGGTTGATTTGAAGGATTGTTGTAATGCGAAAGGCAGAACTGAACTCCCACATTCATAGCTTCTATAAAAACATACTGCCCCTCTTAATGATTACAGGCCAAGCAAAACATTCGGACAGACAACATTGTGGGTTAACACATTATATAAATGTTTAAAGCATGTACATATTGTGGATGTATGGATGTGTGTGTATGGATATATTACATATGCATGTATGTTGATATATATATGTGTGTGGAAGAAAGGCACTATAAAACACTGAAGCTGTACGGGTTTCAGCTATCAGGAAGGTAGAAATCTAAAAAAGATATTCTATTTGGACGACACTTTTTGGAAAATAAACCTGCGAAATATTTAGAAAAAATTCTTGCTCCAGAATTAATAAAATTATTACAAAAAGATGCTTTGTAAAAAGAAAATCTGTTTCTATAAGTGTTCCAGTTTATTCAATACAGTTTTGGCAGGTAAATGAACCTTAAATGACATATTCTGCGAGGCCAAGTCCATCGAGAAGACAGCAGGAAGGCTCAGTTCTCTATGACACCAAGGCCTTGCAATTTTTATCCATAAAGAGCAGCAAATCGAATCCAGTTGTTAGATGCTCTGCTCTACATATGCATACCTGCTTGGGATGTTGAAATGTTTTGAATACTACAAAATGATCTGTGTATATGCATCACAGTGCTCAACCAGTTTTGCAGGGCTTGATGGGAAGAGCAGTTTCTCTTTTAGGAGTCTCACAGAGCTCCAGCCAATCAGGAGTCACGGGTCACGACTCACGGGAGTCCAGCTTACTGTACTTGACCCGGGTGCTCGTCAATATTCGCAACAAGAATGGTAGCTGGTAGTTTCGAGGCACAATGCCACGGACGTTACTCTCAAAGTACTGGAATGGGCCGAACCACCACACTCGAGAGAACAGGTTGCCGGTGGAAATTTCCTTTAGAGCCTATAGAATAGCACAAGATTAGAAATAGATTTTTTTAATACCACTGTTGCAGTTCTTCAGAAATGAATCAAATGCAGTTGGAGGAAGAAAGTTACCCATCAATTGCAGCAACATTCATTTTTTCAGCTTTACCCCCTCAGAATCAAGTATTGCCTTGATCAATATAATCAAAGACCATCTATGTACATATAATCACAATTTTTTTTTTTCACAATGTCTTGATAAATATCCATTATTATTATTAATATAATTATATGCAGTGTTGGGGCTAACGCACAATCAAATTACATTTTTCAAGTAACTAGTGAAGTAATGCATTTTATATTTACTACAAAATATCTGTTACTTTTTCAAACAAGTTCTCATTTATTGACAAACAACTCTCGTCTCTGTTAAAGGATTGGTTCACTTTAAAATGAAAATAACCCCAAGCTTTACTCACCCTCAAGCCATGCTATGTGTATATGACTTTCTTCTTTCTGATGAACACAATCGGAGTAATATTAATAAATATCCAAGCTTTACAATTGCAGTGAATGGGACCAACAAGTATGAAGCTCAAGAAAGTGCATCCATCCATCAATCACAAACGTACTCCACATGGCTCCGGGAGTTATTAAGTTATCCGGGAGTTATCATATTTAACAAGATATAAAGTAAAATATCTAGCTTTCACAAGACCGGCTTCCGTATTCAGCGTACGAAAAAAGGAGTAACTTACACGACAATTTTCAGAAGTTGAATAGGAAGGAGTAGGACGTAGCATCAGCATTTTGAACTAGATATGCGTCAGGATATTTATTTAATATAACGCCGATTGTGTTCATCAGAAAGAAGAAAGTCATATACACCTAGGATGGCTTGAGGGTGAGTAAAGCTTAGGGTAATTTTCATTTTAAAGTGAACTAATCCTTTAAGAGAAATTGGGAGTAAGTGCAGAGGTGAAGTGTGTGCCATGTAAACATGATGGTTATACTTCTAGACTAAATGTGAGCATGCATTTATTCATCTCAATTGCACAAAAACAGATTTAGTATTCCTCAAAATGAATAAAAACAGTGAAACGCAGACTCAGAATGTTGCGCAAACCTGCAATAATTAAATGTTGGCGAACAGAAATATACACTATGTATTTAATCTCACTTTATTACCCAATGTCTTCGCTGCTGACCAATGATGATCCAATTCAATCACATGAATAAGCAAAAGTAACTTTAGTTAACAGAAGACAGGCAGTGGCAGCACAGCTGAAAGGTTTGTTTGAGCTGCACCCTATACTGTACAGTTGTGAATTTGCTTTTACTTCAGCCTGAGGCTTATTCATTCTTTTGGTGTGAAAGGGCCAAAATTCTAAACTTTTTTTGTTATTAAACAAACAAGCAAGGCCACATGAGAAAAACTAATGCAAAAGTAACTCAATTTATTTGGAGGCAGTCGTGAGAGAGTCAAACTTTTTTCGAAGGTTACGTGTTCGATTCTCAATACCGGCAGGAAAATGTAAGTGGGGAAGTGAATGAATACCGCTCTCTTCCACCCTCAATGCCCACGACTGCGGTGCCCCGAGAAAGGAAGCTAACCCCCAACCCCAGCAGACTAATAATATCACTACAAGCTGCATTAATAAATGCATATAAAAACATCAATTACCACTTTAAATATCTTATAAATGATATCATGATTTAATTAAATTAAATTAATGTTTCAACGGTACCATATCCCTAAAAGCATTACAGCATGACTCAAATAAATATACCTCAGATACCTGCTGTATCATATGAGACACATTCACAACATGATTTTACAAAAATAATGTATGAAATATTAAGTAAGCACAAGAGGTTTATATCTGGTAAAACAGCAGAGGTTTCTAAGTTTCAACTGCAAATTTACCTGCTGATTGGCCATTGTATGGTACCACCAGAAGAGGCGTGTAGTCATGAAGTAGGCCAACACCACGTCGATGGTATAGTGGTCGTGAGCCAAAAGGATGCAGAAGATACCGACAGCACTCAGGCACCAGCAAAGCCAGTGATACCACCAGAACCTCCGTGGAGAATCTGTCACCCATAAAATAAAAAACTGAATTCTGTGTATTGGTTTCACAGTGTAGGTAGAGGTAACAAACAGATGTAATCAGTGGTTTTATGTATGCTAGATGCTCTGCATGTCCACTAGATGGAGTTATCAACAAATCACAACATTATGAATAAGTACTCACACTCTTTAATAAAGAGGTATGTTAATGTCAGCATCACTGTGTGTCCACTGTACAGGTAATCTCCACACAAAGAGTGAGAGCCAGTGATTGACAGGCCTCCACCTGCCATCATTTTCATTACCCGCCGTGACTGGGCTTCCCAGTCACCAAAGAGCTAGAACACACACACAAGAAAAAACATGCACAAAAACGTGTATAGATTACACAGATAGAAAACAACAACTTTTCTACTTTAATCTTCATTCACAAATATTTTGTTTTCTACTTGTAAATACAGTAGCACACCTGTACATAATTGATCAATTTTGCATATATATATACACACATAGAGGTGTATCTTATTCACATATACCTTTATTTTACTATCCAAGTACTGATGTTGTCTCTGTGTATTGGAGGCTTCTTCTGTCACCAAAACAAATTCTTTGTTTGTGCAAACATGCTTGGCAATAAAACGCTTTCTGATTCTTGTTCTCTCAAAAATCTTCCTCTAACTGTGTATGACTAAATTTTTAGGGTACTGTGCAAGTTTTTTATACAATGAAACCAGACAAACCAAAAGAAACTTTGCTATTAGAAACATAAATGATGAACACCTATTATCAAGTTATATAAGCTTTGTGACCATATTATAAGTCATTATTAACATAATCTCTGCTATAGCTCTAAAAGTATGATTGGGATGTGAGAGCTATATGGCAGAGGACAGTATTTCCAATTTAACATCCAAAACCTAAAGTATGCATATTCTGGACTAGACCAGCATTAACCATAATAATTTTGTTTCGTTCTTCAGTAGTTACCTTGGGGGAGCACTTGAAGTGCATGCCTGGCACAGGTAATGTTGTAACGTACATGGTCACACATCTGTACAAATACAGAGTTCCCACAATAAAAAAGAACCGGCGGCCGATTATGGACCTGCAAACAGAGAAAAATCAGGGTCACGGTCAGAGAAAATAACAGATATATCCCAAGTTACTTCAAGCAAAATTGAAAAATGTACTAATGTGATGTCATTACGAACAAAATAATAGGTAGGAGTGCGCTGCCGCTGAGGCTCCTGATGAAATGAGGCACTGACACGGTTTTTCATGTTTAATACCAAACAGTTCCCTTTTGCGTTCCCTCGCAAAAGATGTTCGTGTTCCCAATCACAGAGACGTTATCATTCCCTTGCAAAACCTTCCTGTTTAATGTCCCTCTGGCTGGCAGTAGCGTTTATTAAGTCAGCTCTGTGCATTAATACACACAAATAATGCACGGCTCATTTAGAGTTTGAACTTGTTTGATGCAAATATAAGGAAATGCGGTCAGTGCTTAAGGAGTTCAGTAAAGTTGGCAATATATTCACATATTCGAACTTCCCGGATCAATAACTCTTGAGCCAAGCGTTGTTATATGACAGCTATTTCCAACGTAGCCAACGAGCTACAACAACCCGATTTCCTCAAACAAGCTTTATAATATATAAATTTGTCTCTATTAGCAGGCGGCGGTGAGACAAGTCTGAAGGGACCGTCTGAGAAGCGCAAAATCCGAAAAGCATTTCTACAAAAATAGTCAATTAATAACTTCAAATGTTGTTGGCAAGTAGCACATAAAGGCCTTCTTTACACATATGATATTATGCAGCTTACATACTTACCAGCTTTTCCATGATAATTGCTTACTGAATTTAAAGGCATTACAATTTATGAAATGTTTTACTATTAACAGTGAAGTTATTGATTTTGTTTCATAAATCATAAAAGTTATATAGAATTTTTTTAAATCAAACTAAATTAAACCAGCAGGAGAGCAGTGACGTGTTAGTGACGTTATTGAGTATTTTTCATAATATAAAATGAGCAAAAGGGTTTTGGGTTTTGCACTTTTCAGACAGTCCCTTGTCTCACTGCTGGCTCGTAGAGACAAATTTATATATTATAAAGCACATTTGAAGGAAATTGGGTTGTTATAGCTCATTGTCTATGTTACTTTGATTGGAAATAGCTGCATTTGTGTTTTAACAACGCTTGGCTCAAGAGTTATTGATCCAGGATGTTCGAATATGTGAATATATTGCCAACTTTGCTGAACTCCTTAAGCACTGACCGCATTTCCTTATATTTGAGTCAAACAAGTTCAAACTCTAAATGAGCCGTGCATTATTTGTGTGTATTTAATGCACTACTGCCAGCCAGAGGGATATTAAACAGAAAGGTTTTTTCCGAGCTTTTGTCCGAACAGGTTTAGCAAGGGAAAGATAATATCTTTGCATGGGAACGCAAACATCTTTGCAAGGGAATGCAAAGTTTTGCGTGTGAACGCGAAAGTTCTCCTTTAAAAAAAAAATCCTCCCATGCCAAATTTTTTCCACCACCACGTCCCTTTAGGGGCTCCGTAGATTTTCTAAAATCTAAAGCTATTGCATAAGAAAAACAATGGATGAAAATGCCCAAATATGCATAAATGCTAAAAATGCATATAAATAACTTGAATTGGATAATTTGTTTATCCAATAAGAAAACATATGCATAAACTACTATGGAAACACATTTACTGAATAAATTCATTTATGTGTATCAAAAAGTCTTTGAATATCATTGTGGACAACGTTAGACCTTGGAATATGGGGTTACGTTTCTGCCACAATTCTGCGCATGCAAGATCACATTTTGAGCGTGTGTGTGAACTGAGTTGAGGAGAAATGTTCGTCTTGCAAATAAAGTATTTTGAGCGAACGAAAATCAGTTTTGCATTTAAAAGAAGTTTATTTGATTGTGCGCGGATGTTTTCTGTCACACGTGCAAGGTTTCAGTTGCTCGCTCTCCTGATACCTGATATCTTTTATATTTATTAAAGATTTTAATGATAATAATAATAATAATAATAATAAATATTTTAATTGTCATTATCATTGTATTATAACAATGACACTTAAATTATTTATTATTATTAAAATCTGTCCAGCTTCAAATCTGAAATCATGTAACATCATGTCACTTTTTATTTCCACTAATTTCATAACTTGCAGTTTAGTAAGAAGAACTGGAACTAATTTACCAGTTAATTGAGGTGTAGGAAACACTGGGACATGCCATTATGTAATAATCAAATCGTATTTTGATTAAAAATATGCGCGGTCGCCGAGTGGTAGACATTTGAACTTGAAAATGAACAGTGTCAAAACTGTTTGAACTTTGATAGTGTTCAGGCCATTGAACAAACGTTTCTTGGACCATGTTTTTTCCTCTTGCTCTGTTGGTAATGCAGGGAGTCTTGTGGTTGTTGGCTGGAATTCTGGCACATTGTAATGCTGGGTTGTGTTGGGGAAGCAAGCCGTCGGCGCTCAGCGAGCACTCAGGGTGGGTATCAAGAGAGAGAGCAACTGAAACGTTGCACGAGCGACAGAGAACGTCCGCACGCATTCAAATAAACTTCTTTTAAATGCAAAACTGACTTTCGTTCGCTCGAAATACTTTATTTGCGAGACGAACATTTCTCCTCAAAACTCAGTTCACGCGCATGCGAAATGCCCTTTTCCACGCAAAAAAATATGATCTTGCACGCGCAGACTTATGGCAGAATCGTAACCCCATATTGGAATCAAAAGGGTTGAAAACCGCAGATATAATGAATAAGGAACCAACCTGTGTTTAAGCAGAAGCCACTGTGTAAACCACAGTCCCACAAGCAGCATGCCATTGATCTCACAGATGGAAAACGCCCATTCCACACGATCGAACAGATCAAAGAATTTATCTGGGAGGGGCGGGGACTCTTCCTTGGGTGGGACGCGTTCATGCACCACTGAGATCACAACTGTTGTTGTGAGGAAGCAACACAGAGCGTACAGGAAGGCCATGCCTGTTTTGAACCACTCTGTGGGATATGGTGTGCGCTCCTGCTCAAGCAGCGGCGGAACCAAAATGCGAACTACATCAGAGTGTAAGCCATTCTTTGGAACGCCGTTGAGAATCTTGCCGTTGCCAATACTGCCGTTGACAAGGGCGCCGCTGGCATGACCGTTGGCGTGGTGATTGTTTTCATGGTTGTTGCTCTTGTGTGCCTTCATGTGGCTGGTGAAGCGCAAAGTCTCTATGCGCTCCAAAAGTTGTCGACCACCGTCCCCGGTAACCAGGGACAAAGGCGAGGCGTTAAAGTCTTCCTCGGAGAGTTGCAAGAGTGCAGGGCCGTCCACGTTCCGCAATGCATCCGTGTACTCCTGCATGCCCTCATCGGTCAGCCAATCGGAGACATCTCTAGCTGTCCACAGCCTCACCTCCGTCATGTCTGGGTGAGAAGGAGCGGGAGGGCCGTTTCAGGGGCTGGGGAGGGGAGTTGCGCCCACACTCAGCAGTTTGGTGCCCTGACAACAGTCATGGTGCCTCTGGGACATTGGAAGAGAGTGGCTGGGAGGTCAAGTTTTTCACCCCTCCACCTCCACTGTGTTAAAGGGAGTGATGGCAAAGTCTGACAAATTTTGTAGTCTCACGGATGCTGAATCCCTTAGTGTCAGCTCGCACAAATGTATGCGCCTGAAATAAGAGAAACACATTGAAGTTAGCTAACATATTGTGATATGCATACAGAAAAAGTAATTATTTGCCTTAGCACACCTAGAAAAAAAAACAGTTACGCAGATAAGTGTGTGTATATCTGGAGCACGCTTCCTGTTCGACAGTGTTGCCCAACCACAGAAACTGTGACATGGCATTCCAAAAAATTAAAATAAAATCAAAATGAAAAACTTCATTATTTCACCATTACTCCAGTCTTTCGTCACGTGAACTGGTGCTCAAGAAACATTTATTATGATCATCAATGTTGAAAACAGTTAATATTATAGTGGAAACAATAACAGATCTAAGTAACAGCATTTATTTGAAGCAGAAGTATTTTGTAACATTATGTCTTTACAGTAACTTTTGATCAATTTAATGTATCCTTGCTAAATAAAATACATCCTATCCAGAAAAAAATGTACTGACCCCAAACTTACATGTATACATGTAAATATTTTACCAATAAACTTTTGATAGTTCTTAATGATTCATGAGATGTATCATTCCTTGACTCATAAAATAAGCACATAGTCAATTTTTTCCTTTTTTTTTGAAGTTTGTAATGTTGTAATTCTTCTCTGAGCTGTGAAAAATAGAAACATGAATGGGAAAAATACCTCCCAAACTATGAACTGACCAGCCACTGCTATTCGCTTCTGTTCTCATATATAGGTAGGTCCATAAAATGTAGCTAATGTTTAGAGTTGTACAAACTTTATTAAAAAAAATATATATATATATATTTTCATCTTCGACTACATCCATGTTGACAAAGAACATACAGTTAGATATCATATTACTTGTTACGTAAAAATTACGCCACACACACCCTCTCAATGTTCTGGATTTGTGATATACTTGCTACACTATAACTTAAAGAAGAATAGAAGAACTACAAAAAAGAAAAAAATACAAGAGAGCAAACAAACTTAGACACAGACAGAGAGAGACAGAGAGCGAGAGAGAGAGATTAAAAGTCTCTGACTCAACACTATGTCTGGAAGACCTTTGGTAATTAAATCAGCTTAAGGGAAAAAATACACTCTCACACACAAAGAATAACCAGTCAGCAATACGAAACAACAACAACAAGTAAATAGCAACTTGGAAATTGTGCCAAACAACCCACAGGACATTTATCAGATGACCAGCCAACCATTAGCTTTCATCCTTTTAGCAGTGATAGAAAACTGTGTTGCTCTTAGAGAACTGACCTGTGGGTAAAAGCCGTTTTAATTTTCCATTTTCCACAGTATGTATTCTTGTTTCATTTTAAAATATTGTTTTGGTTTTATTTTTTCAACGTTCTATCAGCTCTTAAATCTTATAATATCACTAAACCAGTTCTGCCACATTCATCAGCCCATTTTGTTTCTTTGCATGTCATGTTATATCACATTGTGTTTATTATTATTGTGATGGGCATTAACAGTGTTTAAGTTGAAAGATCGTCTTGCATTTGTTACATTTTAACTTAAACTGTTAAACTTCAACATGAAAAAAAAAGAGGACAAGTTGCAGGCTATGATTTTGAATTTTGGCAAGACATTTTTTTAAACATTTAGACGTTAGATAACCGGGGTCACTTGAGCAAGTTCAACTCTGTTATATAAACATTCTTAAAATTCAGTACACAGGGCTTGATCGGTTTTGCCAACTCAGATAAACTTGTAAATGCCTTTACAGCCTCTCTGGTAACAGTTTACACTAGGTCTCATAGGAAACAATACATTTATATTCAATACAATTAATTATTACCGAGTGTTCCGCTGTCCGTTATGCCCATTACAGTTATCAGCGGTACACGGTGTGTATTTATGAAGTTTATGATGTTTCTTTATTTCTTTAAATCTAATGTTTCAAATGAAAACAGCCTATTTATGCTGGTGATCCTTTTGTCTTTAAATCTCAAAAATGAAAGTGGGTTAAGGATCTGATCATTGCCTTAATCACCCAGTTTCACTGCCTGATAATTACTGAATCAAGGCGCTATTCAATTGGATTTCTTGCAATGCCATATCATAGAAAATGAAATATCATAAAATTTTATGGAGTTTAATGTCATACAGATCCATGGATTTCAAAGGAATAGTATTTTATTCTACAGTATTTTAACACTCCATAAAATTCTGTGAAACTGAATAACATTAAATTCCAAAACATAAAATTTAATTTGACATTTTTATAGCATGCAATTAAAAATCTAGGTGGAGGATACCGAGAAAAATAAGGAAAATTAATATTAAAGATTCATTGCAAAAGATTGAGCAATTACATCCTTACCATTTTCCTTTAAAACTAAAGCATATCCTCATTTCTTTTTAAAATAAAAGGGGGCAGAAACATTTCGCTAAAAATTTGCATTCACAAAACCACTCAACAATATGAACATTTATATCAACAGCAGAACAGATGACAGTGTATTGACCAAACAACATTTTTGCATGACTAACACTGAATAAACATCACAGTAAAAATTTTATGCCGTACGGCCTTTATATTTGTGTATAGCTGCACAGTTTTCATCACCTCTCATTCATTTTACATCGTCTTAAAAACAAACATGGCCTCTTAACACACCTGGCTCAGTTCCTTCACAAAAGGTGGTAAATATTTACAGAACACACATATAAAAGGACACAGCTCCTAGACATATGTGCACGCAAGCAAAAGGAAAAAGCCATAAGATAGAAAAATGAACAGAAGTGTCATTCGGCCATTGAAAACTATATCCAAACAATATCGTCCAATTTTGTTCTTTATAATGCAGTCCAGCTGATGGTGAGGTGGAAACAATCCTGCGTGACACATGAAACACACGACACATGAAATATATGAAATACACACCTGCTACTACAAAAGAATACTTATAGAACTATACAAAGCCAATATGATTTCTTTACTAACTGCAGTTAGTCATGCAATAGCACACACACACACACGTGCAGGTCAATACACAAATAGGACAGCTAAGAACACTCTCATGGCTTCTAATTATCACACTGTGTGTATTGGCAGAGAAGCCGCAGTTCTCTTTTAATTCGTGGCAGTAATAAATGGCTTATTTGGATCTATTCTCTCAGCAAGCACACTAGCTGGATATAAAGATTCACTTACAACTGGAAAATTTGGTTAATATTTAAAGTTTTAATTTCAGTTTAAATTAAAAAAAAAACCTCATGACAGTAAAAGTCATTCATTTGGCAACCCATACAATTCTATCAGTCATTCCTGAATTATAAAAATACAATATATAGTTATACATTCGTGGCATTGTACTTTTTTTTTAGTTTAGACTTTCATTTAATTTAAAAAAATAACTTAAGTCACAATTAAGGAACAAAAAACTTACCCAGAAACTGTGTCGGGTTAGTTGCGCAAGGTTAGAAGAGTTCATAAGACCATTAAATTGCAGAAGTGTACGTGCCGTTATCACTAAAATGATCTTATATAAGAAGTCTTGAACTTTTTTATAAATTGTGAACTTTATGCATTAGGATCCGTGTTATATTTTACTTATCTGAAAACACAATTTTTTTTTTAATCTGAATGATGACATTTAAAATTTCCAATTTAAAAGATTATATAAAATGCTTAAGTAATTATCTATATTATTTTATATATTCAGAGAGCTCAGTAAAGCAAAAAATGTGATTATTCAACATCTCAAGACGCCAAATCAAAGGTCACGCTGTTAAGAAGTCATTTATGGAAGATGCAGGTGTATGAACCACCAGTTGTGTAACTACAATCACTGAGAGACACTGACCTTGAGAGCTTTCGTTTCTCGACTTTCTCACAAGCTCTAGGCTGTGGGAAAGCAAATGTTTCTTTAGGAAAGGAAAGCAAACCATCTACTAGAATCTCTGACTGTGCTCTGCAAGTGTGTGTGTGTATTTTTCCATTAGGAGATGTCTTCGGTGTCGTCTCCGTGACGCCGTATAGCACAGATTCATTTATCAGCACTTCGTAGACTAAGACATCAAACCGTTTTGGTGTTCCTACAACCCTATATCTACAGAATCTGCCACAGATGCCGTTTTTGTTTATTTCCATTGATGCATTAGGTCAGGGGCCCTCAGTTCCTGTAGGACAAGAGACCTGCAGAGTTTAGATTCAACTCTAATCTAACTAAACACAACTGATCCAGCTAATCAACTTCTTTAGGCTTATTTGAAAACTAATGCTGCCTTCACATCCTGTCGAAATGATCATAAATATGGCTTTTCTAGTTAAAAATTGGATATGAATGCCCTCTCAAGTCATATTTACAACTGGAAAGCTCAGGGATAATTGAGATCCAAAAGGTCATGAGATGGGCGGGCCACTTTAAACAAGGTCGAGGGGAGAATGATTTCTGCTATTCTTTATTAGTTTCCTCCACAACAGAGACATTGACTTTTAAGTAATTCATATTTACATACAGGAATAATCATTTGATGTGTGTTGTATGTTTTATACATAGCCAAAATAACTGTATTTGATTGAAATTCCAGAATCTAGATAGCACGGTGAATGTTTTTGGTTGTCAGTGAATGTGACGCTAAATATCATTTTGGTTAATACGATTTTCCCAATAAACTGTCAAGAATAAACCTGGTGTCTATGAGAAATATTATGAGGTTTATTGTTCTTGCAATTTTACCCCCCCCCCCCCCCCCCCCGAGGAAAAAAAACTCTTCAGATCTACACACTCTTCA
The DNA here is from genome assembly GCA_037194245.1 of Opsariichthys bidens. NCBI lineage: Eukaryota > Metazoa > Chordata > Actinopteri > Cypriniformes > Xenocyprididae > Opsariichthys > Opsariichthys bidens. Next base: position 16,822,262 of record CM074286.1, on the reverse strand, counting down.
CATGAATGACAAATTTTGATTCAAAACTGTGAATTTTGCGACTAGTTTGCAGGTATGATGAAGTGATTCATTTTTGGGTTCGGCTTAAGGGGTTGTTCACCCAGAATTTAGTATTTTGTCATCATTTACTAATCGTCATGTAATTTCAAACCTGTATGATTTTCCTCTGTAAAATATAAAAGTAGATTTTCTGAAAAATATTTCAACTGTCCATTGCAATGAAAGTCAAAGGGGTCCAAAACAAGACTGAATTTCATTGACTTTAATTGTATGGAAATAAATAAATAGATAACTAATAACTACTAATAGCTCCTTAAATTGTCCATTGATGTTGTCCACAAATCTGTTGAATGTCTTTTTATTCCCACACCCCGCCTGTGTGTGGAGCAGCTGCTACTCTAACCACCAAAATACAGTCCTTTATTTTCTTCTGAAATACAAAATAACTGCTGTTATGTAAAACATGTGCTCCTCCTTTAGTGTGACCTTGACCAGTATCTTCATTCATCCCAGCTCCTCTAATCACCTGAGACACTAGGTACAAACTCCCATAACCTCAGCTCTGCCTGTTTTACATTTGCATTTTTAAATGTTTTTATTAATTAACCTTATTAATATGCATGTGTTCGTAACCATCCCCCAAGCAGGAACTATCTGACCTCCACAGAACTTGGATGTTTTTGTCTCAGAAAGAATGACTCTTTCCCGCAGGTAACACGTTCAAATTTTAAAACTCAACCGCAAAGCACTTCCTCAGATTTAAAATCCCTGCCCCACATTTCCAAATTTCTCTTCCTCGTTCTCTTTTTCTATTCCACTTTTTTCCTCATGTTTGGTTTCTCTTAATTTGTAATGCCACAAAATTCATTTGAATAAAAATACAACTATGTTGTGTAACGGTAATGTACCATAAACCCCGGACAGATTAATGTAAATATTTGTTTTGGCTTACACAATTTACAATTTGTTCTTTCCCCGCAGCATAATGAGCCACTGAACACACACATTGATAAACACAGGCACACTGTCTGAAACCAAGTTGCCGTTAGTGTGTGAAGAGTGAAATGTCTTACAGTGTAACCTTTATCATTCAAATTACAAGAACATCTGTCATAAACAGAGGGGTATTGAGGGCGTTTGGGTGTTAGGTCAAAGTATTTTTACTTTGTTACTGTACTTAAGTACATTTTTCAAGTATCTGTACTTTACTCAAGTATTTTTGAGCAACTATTACTTCACTACAAAAACTTTCAAAGCATAAGATCATATTGTACAAGCATAAAACATATTGTTACTCATTATTTTAAAATGAAGAAATCATCACATGCTCAGAGACGAACTGAATCTTTTCAATCACCCAATTAAATCTGTGCATAAATCACATCATACAATTATTTCGCGAATTGGATTGATCATATTGCAGCTGTTCTCGAGTCAGAAACTCACTGATTCAATGATCCGTTCAGAGCGAGTCTCCAGTGAACTGAATTCACAAATCTGACTGAAAATTAGCCAAGAACTGGGAGAGCCTCTGAGTGTGTGCGCCACTGAAAATTAAGTTAGAGTACTAATGTTGAATTTTAGGGTTTATTATTTTAACTGAAACTCATCAGTTGTTTGTGAACTAAATCTGTAGTAAAGGGCAATCGATTTAAGCCCAGTAAAATGCTTTATTCCGGACACGTCCACACCAGTGTCTACAAACCACGATCTCGATTCAAACAGATCAAACCAAATTTTAAAACTAACTTGCCGCTTGAATCGATCACACCGTTACGGCGTTAGACGGCGACAAGTGACTGTTAAACTGTATTTCACATTCATTGAAAAGATTTGTTCAAATCCAGTAATGAAACAAGTGAAGCAGTTATGAGCAAGTCATTGAATCATTCATTCAAAACCGTTTTTTAAATATTTTAATAATTAAATATTTTTAAATAGACTGCAGCACTTAATATTTTGTCCCCTAGTAAATCACTATGGGCTATGCTATTTTGTTTAGTTGTCTGTTCAGAATCGTGAGAGAATTATGATCTCTATTTGAAAGAAAAAAAAAATCTTGATTCTCATGCAACTCTAACACAAATTAAAATAACGCATGTACGTCCATCTTCCCCACTGCTGTAGCAATTTCTTAAATTTTATGTACTTAGACCTATTTGTTTCATGTGTTTTTATTCTTTGTCAACACACATTACATATTATGTTTCTGCAAGATATATCTAATCTTCCATCCTTTCTGACTAGTGCTGGCTGTTTGACAATTCATAATCATTCATAATTATTTTGAGCAATAGGGTTACATAAAATATATACATAAAATTCAATTCTATAAGTGGCCTATATAAAATGACAAAATAAACATTTGTAAATCAGTACTTTTTTACTTAAGTACATTAAAAACCAAGTACTTTTATACTTTCACTCATGTAAAATTGAAAAGGAGCACCAAATATTTTCACTTGAGTAATATTTCATTATATGTATCTGTACTTTTAATCAAGTACTTGATTTGTGTACTTTGTCCACAACTGATTAGGTGTCCCCACACAAGCATTAAAGTAGTTTTTACCTCATTATACTCACTCTGTGCCTGCACATGTTGTTAATAAATTCTGATATTTAACCTCACGCGTTGAGTGCAGTAATTGTGTTTTTATGCATGTGATGAAGTGAAGTGTGTAATCAGTGCATTAACTGGTTGAAAACACCGCTGGAATACTCCAGAGTCTTGCGCACTTAAAACCCCATCAAAACACCACCTGCCGTCTATAGAAGCTTGTCTAACATTCATACAAACACGATTGCAAGGCATCGCATGCCGCAGTTGGTTTGCACAGCTTTAGAGGATTCTATGGTTGTGTTCACACTTAAGTTTGTTTTCGATCAGAACCAATTCTGGTGCGATTGCTCTGTTAGTGCGGTTCATTTGATGAAGTGTGAATGCTGCTATCCGAACCCTGGTGCACAACAAACAAGTAGACGGAGAACCCCTGAAAAATGTCTTGGTCAGCTTACAAATGAACTCTGGTGTGATTTGATTTGATTTGAAATATAAACACACCACTAAAGACTAGGCCTTTCGCGATTGGTCGATATAATCGACTGAGTCGCTGTTGATTATTAGTCGAAGTCAATATTTTTTTCAATCGACTGATCGTTTGAATTATATAACTGTTTAAATTTAATTTTTACATTTGACTAAGATAACAACCGTTTCCTCCACTCCACTAGTGAGCTAACGTTACATGCATCATGTCAAAGTTTCCAAGGATGGCGGGTAAAGCGGAGTCGAGTAGATGTCTAACGAGTTTGTAAGCAAAAGTTTTCAAAGGCCGAAGGGGTCTAAAGTAAGGGAGTACTTCAGATTAGCTGATAATAAAAAGGTGGTTTGTATACTCTGGTTTGGTTGGCATACCACAGCAGCACAAGCTCGATGCATGAACATGTGAAGAGGAATATAACGTTAGGAGCTATTCTGGATGACGGGCCACTGGAAAAGCCACAGCCACAGCCACCGTAAGTGTTCTGTTGTAAAATATGTTCTTTTTTGTTGTTGTTGTTTTTTTTTTTTTAATAAAATCTTTATGTTCTGTCTTTTAACGACAGTGTGAATGCCGAGCGAACCTGGAATAAATGTATCATTTTCTTTTTTGGTCAGGATCAAAAGAACCAAGAGAACCGGCAGAAAAGACAGAAAAAGAGTTAAACAGACAGATGACTACAAGACAAAGCCAACCCGACTGAACAATCCTGAAACTGTCGGTCACACTTTATTTTAAAGGGTTAGTTCACCCAAAAATGAAAATCCTGTTATTTATTACTCGCACTCATGTCGTTCCACACATTGTTCATCTTCAGAGCACAAATTAAGATATTTTTGATGAAATCTGATGGCTCAGTGAGGCCTCTTTTGCCAGCAAAGTAACACTTTCAGATGCCCAGATATGTACTAAAACATATTTAAAACAGTTCATGTGAGGACAGTGGTTCAACCTTAATATTATAAAGCGACAAGAATAGGGCAAAGCTTTTTGTGCCCCCAAAAAAACTTGTCAACAATATCTAGTGATGACCGATTTCAAAACGCTGCTTCAAAGCTTCACGAATCTTTTGTTTCGAATCAGTGGTTCGGAGCACCAAAGTCACGTGTTTCGCAATTTCAATATTTCATGTGACTGGCAGTCTGGTACATGAACCGAACCATTGTTTCGATACAAATGATTCGTAAAGCTTCGAAGCAGTGTTTTGAAATCGGTCATCACTACATAATGTTGAAAAGTTTTTTTTGGGGCACAAAAAGCTTTGCCCTATTCTTGTCGCTTTATAATATTAAGGTTGAACCACTGTACTCACATGAACTGTTTTAAATATTTTTATTAGCTCTCTGGGCATCTGAAAGTCTGGCAAGAGGCCTCACTGAGCCATCAGATTTCATCAAAAATATCTTAATTTGTGCTCCGAAGATGAGCGAAGGTCTTACGGGTGTAGAACGACATGATGACAGAATGTACTTCCTATAGTAACAGCAGTAAATTATGCATAATCACAATTAACTAACCCTAAACTAATCCCAAGGCGTTAGTGCATTGGTTGCACTTTATTTTACAGTACGTGCACTTACATGTACTTACAGTGTACTTACCTAAGAAAGTACAGGATAACATAAGATAACTACATGGGTGAAGGGGTAGGTTCAGGGTTAGTACCAAGTTATTACCCAGTTATTGCAATTACAAGTACATAGTATGCACATGGGGAACAGGACTGTAAAATAAAGTGATACCACTCCATTGTAATTACATGTAGTTAAATATTACGCAGTAATTATCTGAGGAAGTACAATGTAAACACGTCACTAAAATAGTGTCATCAAAATTTCACCATACACACACTCTTATTTGTGATCTGTGACAACAATGGGGACCTACTAATGTCTTCTATGATACAGTGTCTACTCATTGAGCCAACCCATTAAAAAAAAAAAACTGTCCGAGGCCCCTTGAATTTAAGGAACGGCCCTGCTTGTGAATGTTGTTATTAACCTCCTTGGGATATTGATGATAAAAATATAGACCTCTTTCTATAATTAGACCGTATGACGTTTCACTTTAAGTAGGACAAATTGCATGATAGTAAAAAAACAGGAACAAGAGGATGTGTCCGAGTAAAAAAAGAAAAACAGAGAGATACAAAGAAAGAGAAACCACGGGTGATATAGAAAGAGAAAGGGTGCAGCATGAAAGAAACTTACAAAGGTGCCACATCCTCATACACCGCAAAACCAGATGAATCACCCGTTTTAATCTTACATTACATCTGACTTGTTTAGTAACACATCTCACCAGAGACCGCTCTGCTACACATTCTACACTAGCAACACATTTTTTCTCACTATGGCTTCCATGATGTGGCCCAGTTTCAAGTAATTCCTTAGAAAAAAAACTGGTATAGGCACTCCCGTGTGTCTCTTTAGACTGAAACGTTCTGTAACCTTGGGTCTCAAACTATAGAACTGTGGCCAACACAACAACAAAGGACAACCATCTGACTCCAGATTTTATTCAGCTTTCGCTCCATGCCCTCAAAATTATCCGGCAATTTTCTTCAACCAACTGTTTTAACTCCTCTCTCCTATCAAGGCTATGTGGTTTTACAACATTCTGATGGGTCAATATTCTCTTCCAAGATACCATTCATGTAAAGCAGAAAGAACAAGGTCAAAGTCCTCACTGCTTTCAGTACATTAAGTATCAACTGTGAGGACGCAGGTGGACAGCTCTATTGGACAAATGTTAATCAATCAGTGAGAAATATCACGAGACACATGACACTCATGGATCCCGCAGTACTACAACGTACTTCAAGTTACGACCCTTCAAACTACACCTACTTCTGCGAAGAAACAAGTGTGGACATTGTTGACTAAAACAACCTTTTAAAGTAAATTATTATTATTATGTTTTATGAACGAAATGTGTGTAAGATGAGCTTATATTGCTTTTGAATCTTGTTAATTGTGAAACAACAGCTAGCAGTAAAAAATAAATAAATGATACTACCAAATTAATAGGCTCGTCACTCGTGCAATTATAGCTAAAAACCTACCCCCCCCCCCCCCCCCCCCCACACACACACACCCAAACCTTACCCTAAACCTACCCCTTCCATAAAAATAAAATGTACTGTAGAGTTTCATAGTTAAAATACTTGACGGCATAAATTGACGAAAACAAACAGGATGACTATGGCGTTGTAGTTGTTATACGATCCGTTGCCTTATCACTAGGTGGTAATAGTGAAGCGCTTAAAAAGCAAGGAACGTGAAGTAGAAGAACAGCAGTACTAGTAACGACTTGGCAATTGTGTCTAGAAGGGATACAGCTATGGCCAGAAGGGAGGCAAAATTTTAAATAACAGTAAATTAAATAAATGAAGCAATATTGACGTGCGCATGTCCAGCGGGCCTAGCTGTATCCCTTCTAGTCTTTACCGAGGAAGGGGCGCTGATCTCCTCTTTTTGACATCTCGTATGGTTTTGTGTGATTTGGACAACTTCAAGTTACGCCCCCTGCAACAAGTTATGTCCCCTTCCTGTTACGCCTCCTGTTCCGTAGACCGATTCTATCGGCAATTAGTCATGAGAAAGAGCTCCTTCAGTCCAATCCCTGTGCATAAGATTATAATTGCGGTATTATGCATGAGGAAGTATCACTTCGATCTCTTTCTATTGTTGTCATTCAGAAACATGGGTCGTAGGTGCTCACTTCCTCAGTGCTACAATACAAAAACGTGTTTCGATGTGACAAGAGCTGAAGTTTTTGAGGTTTGTTTTGCTGTTGTCCATCAGCACAAATGGAAAATTCAAATTCATCAAATCGGCTTCAGCGCAGAGCTCCGCGATGAGTTTAACAACACTTACCACCAGGATTATAGATCATATACTGAATAAATTATGTGTGTTTAAAGGTTTTATAGATGTATTTCACACACTCTCCAGCACCAAACATGAACAAGCACGGTGTATGGACACATATTTCTTCAAGATATGTGCAAACTGGACACGGATACAGTGGGTGTCTCAGAAAGACAATGATTCAGACCGAAAATTCAAAGACAAATGGACAGTCTTAAACTATGTGTCGTGTATCATGAGACTGTATAGTGCTCGTAAAGGTAACGAAAATATGATTAGCCCTTTTAAATATTCTTCAGCACAGTTTGTTGTCATTTTTCTCCATGTTCATATTTTAATTTTCATTATTCTGTATAATGAGTATGCTGTAGGCCTGTGTTTCATTGGTTGTTATCTCCCTTCTTCACGTCCACTTTTCCAGACATTTACACGCCCATTTTCCCAGACTTTTTCAGCTTTGAGGTGTGAACGCCCACGCCCAGGCTAAAACAGGTGGGGTTTCATGACCCTTGAAAGTCATTGGATAGTTCTCAAACGGAGTTTTATTTTTGGGTAAACGATCGTTCGGTGGCTTTTTTGGCAAATGTTTTAAATAGGGCATGTTAAATCGGACAAAGTGGCTTAAACAACGACCACGGAGAGCAACATGTGATCCACTCACCCTCTAACAATTATATAAAACACTTTCACACCAGTCTAGGATGTCAGTGAGCTTCACACCGAGTGTGATTATTTGTTTATCGTAAACTAGCGCGTCCGGCGCGAGAAGTAATCATGGATTACGGATTATATCGAAATCACGCGTTATCACCAACAAATGATTTCCACTAAGACGTGGCAATAGCTGGCATTGACACCGTGTCGTGTCATTACGCCTCTTTACCTTCAGAAACGGTAGAGCTGGTCCAGATGACTAGGCAAGCGATTAAAAAGAGATTACACAGAAAAGGATCACTCGACCCAAGTAGAAAATAAATTCCCCTAGTCCACAGTGAGCGTTATTATTTACATATGGAGGACTAGTTGACGTGAAAATACATGAAACGTGTTCTTAGAAAGGCCCTGGTGAAGTAGAGATCAACAGCTCCGTTGAGTCCAACTCACCGTGTTGTTGTTTTTTTTCTTTTTTTTTCCCAAAAGAGACTTGTAGCTCGTCAGATCCTGAGCCGTGGCGATCCAGGCCAAACAACACGCCTCTCGTGACAATCCCGCTGTCGCGGGGAATATCCCGTCAGAAGTGGGTAACTGTGTTGTGATGGGGCTGCTGGTTTTGGCCGCGTTAACGAAGCTGGAGACGCTCGCGTCGGTGGGCGGATTGTTAAAAAGCGGTTGGAGCTACGTTAAGAAGAAAAAGGAGGGGGAGGGGGGATCCCACTGCCTGTGACGTTGCTCAACGCCCCGCCCCCTCTCCGAGGTCCAACCGTAACGTAACACTGGATTTACATTCATCGATATTCTAGCCGTGAATCATTCTTTTCCGTGGCAAAACAGGTTCATTGTGGTTATATTCGGTTGTTTTTTGTATGGGTTTAGTTGCTCTACCGACGCATTATACCTGTTTTCACTTTCAAGTTGAATAGCTAATATGAAGCGGTTAATTTAGTTGAATTCGTTCAAAAGTTAGTGGCACATTTTAGCTTGTATAGCCATATAAAAAAAAAAAAATATCTTCACAAAAGTGCAAATGTCAACAAAAATAAATTCCAAATATTGTCCCTTAATGCAAAAAGTTAATTTCTGACACTTCTAAGGATCTTGACAGGGCACCTGAACCTTCATTTTCTGATGGCATGTTATTTTATAATATAAAATGCTTTAAAATGCTCAGGTGGGTTTGTGCTGGTAAACCATATAATTCATGTTCATGTGTTTTCTTACTTAATTAATTGTGAGTTTACATAAAGTGAATGAACCAGGCTTTATTTTGTTATGACACAATAACTAGCATAATTTGACCTCAAATCCTCTTCCAAAATATTAATAAATGACAATAATAGCTAGAATTTCTGCTCGGTTTTTTGTGTTTCATTCGATTTTCTTTATCAGTGATGGAAAACTCACTTTGGGACAGGGTCATTTGGAACAGAACAGAGTTTGGAGGCCCTACTTATTTGTTAGAAATCCTACCCTCGCAAAATTATTACCCCCCTAGTATTGGTAGATTAAGGATTAGGTGTGGGGGAGGAGTTAGGACAGGATTAGGCCAGAAAATAGAGACTTCAACTATAGGAGGGCAGTACGAATTTGGCAGGGAGTCGGCACAACACCGGCACTACCAGTGTAGATAGGGAGAAAGCAGAAAAACCGGGTAAGATTCTATTTGGCCAACATTTCGAGGTCCTGAATGTAAACACCAGCTTGAGAGCAAAGTCTCGTGAAATGAGTCATTTTTCAGTTAGGCGACGGAGCGGAGTCCCAAAACACAAACATGGTCAAACAAGTGGTAACAACAATATGTTTTGTTCTTTTTCATTGCATTATAAGTTACTGGGCGTTTATGTCCTCTTGTAGCATCCATTCGTCCACAAAAACCAGCGCACCAGCCATTGCCAGGTATTTTGGCACCAAAGGTCGCTACGAGGAGGTTAACACGTACTTAATTGACGATATTTTGGCTATAAACGACTCCCTCGTGAAGCTGCCTTCCTCGACATGCAGCGAAATTCATTTGACAGCTATAATCCGGCACGGGACGAGGTTCCCTACCACTAAAAACATTCAGAAGATGCGCGAATTTTATAATCTTGTCGTCCGCAATGCGACTGACAACTTAAACTATTTGTCAGAGATCAAGTCAAAGTGGCAGATGTGGTACAAGGATGAGATGGACGGGCGACTGGTGGACAAGGGCCGTGAGGATCACAGGCATCTGGCGCAGAGGCTCGTTAGATGGTTCCCCTCTTTACTGACCCAGGACAATTTGCTTAAAGGACGCGTGAATCTAACCACCAGCTCCAAGCACAGATGTGTAAACAGTACCATCGCTTTCAGAGAGGGACTAATGACAGGACTCCGCTTAGAAGGTAATGCGCGGGGTCCCAACCCAAGCCCCGAATCAACTGCATGCCATTCTGTCAAATCACTGTTTTCCAGCATGGACATTTGTTTAACTTAGCCTTAACTATAATTTGGGGTAAGAGATGAGTATGCTCAATAGTGCTCACTTTCTTTTAGCTCTCAGTGGAGAGACAATGCTCAATTCTGGTGTAATCAACCACACAGGTTGATTACACACACGCTTAGCTCTTTATTATCATTATTAGTTGTTTATCCTTCACAGCAATGAGATTCAGTGAATAACAAATGGAGACTTTTGCTTTAGTCTTTAGTTTTTCTGATACATTGGTGTCATAAAACAAAATATCACTGATATATCATTGTTCCATCACCTAAATTTTGCTCTGTGGTAATGTGTGTTCAGTCGTCCCGTGGGTTAATGTATGACGCATCATTCGTATGGATGCCAAAATGTTGAATTACGCAATTAAAAAAAAAAAAAAAAAAAAAAAAATCTTAAGGAGGCGCAAAGATGTTTTAAATACATTTTGGGGTATCTAAAAACTTAAATCCCTGGCAATATTCAAGAGACAGCTGAAAACTCATCTCTTCCGTGAACACTTGATCCCCTCATAAAAAAAAAAAAAAAAAATAAAAATATTCAGCATATTAGAATTAAAAATATTCCCTTTTCCCTTCCTACTCTAGCTTATGGTACTGAGCAATGTATGAAACTTGTATTGTGAGCACTTCCTGTGTTATTTGCCAATTCATGAAGAATCGCTTGTTTGTTTTCCTCACTTGTAAGTCGCTTTGGATAAAAGCGTCTGCTAAATGACTAAATGTAAATGTAAAATGTAAATGTAAAAATGCTTCTAGACCTATGCTCATGTGCCTTATTGGTTGTGTGATAAACAGTATATAGCCTATATGCGTACAATTCACACACAATGAGAATGGTAGGTAAATGGGGAGACGAACACAGAAAAAACCTAAAACAATCATTTTTATTTTTAGAAATCTATATTACGTTGTTGATTAACTTCCCCCACTGATGAAATAAGTTTACAAAGTTACATAAAGTGCCATGGTTATAAACCTGTAATGTCAATTCCGCTAAGGCTCTCTCTCTCTTTTTCTTTTTTTCATTTGCTTCAGTTGAGTTGGAACTTGCTGTAAATGACGCTTTGATGCGTTACTTTGACCAGTGCGAACGTTTCGTGAAGGAAGTGGAAAACAACAAGAGTGCCTTGGAGGAAGTGAAACGTTTCAACGAAGGCCCTGAGATGAAAAGAGTGATGGAGAAAATGGCTGACAGGTTGGAGGTCCCTTACACAAGCATCACTGATGGTCAGTAATTGCATAATATGATCATGACCCGGTTAAACAGTCCCTGCTGAAGTGCTGAAGTAAAGCACCACCCAAGATGTCATTGTGCGGTGTAAAGTGTGATAATGTTCTCATTTTTTTTTTTGGTACGTTTCATGAAAGGGATTTTTCAATTACGCAACACATGCTTCACTTGGCTCTAAATGTTACGTACTTCTTGCAACCACAACCACAAAACTTTGCACATGAGTGTATTACTGCACACTCTTCCTCTCCGAATACATGCCAGGCTAAAGACAGAATCGTCCTTTTTCTAATAACTCTACTCATTGTTTGTCTTTTCGCATTTTCTCTGTAGTGATCAAATCAGATTAGAGGTTTTTGAAGATGATTTATAAATGTCAAAAATCAATGGACAAAATTTGTGGAGTGAGTCCATAACTAAAATTGATTGACCGGGATGGGCTTCCAAAGTTCAAAATTTGACATGGATTACAGTTACAACACTAATCTTTACCATAATTTAGATAGTAAAATGTAACCCCAGAAAACAAAAGTTAGCATTTTCAGCATACAGTCACAAATTATGTTGAAATTAAAAAAAAAAGAAATTTCTTTTAACTTTGAAAGAATATAAACCTCATGAGAGCAATTGAATCCGACCACCGTTGTTGTTAATAGCAATATATTAAATATATAGAATATATAATATAATATAATAATATAATAGAAATATATGTTTATGATGTTAAAATACTCTGACCAGTCCTTCTCCTATCTCAGTTTGCACTTATTTTTATTTTCTTGCTTGAAATATAAAAATTGTGAGACAGTATTCATATTATTTAAGTTTATTTTGGCGAAATATATTGAAGCACAGAGCATCCATTTGAAATAATGTAGTTATATTCTATAGATGACAGGCCATGCTTACTATGGATTTTCTCTGGACAACAGAAGATGGGAAGAGTTGGGAAGAAAACAACGAAAGTTGATGAAGCAGGTTTTACTTACTCAGAGAGTTTAGAGGTCATGGCTGCTCACCTGATCTGCAGTTGTATATCAGTGCACTAACAGAGTGAGAGATGGTGAGAGAATGGGGAAAGAACTTTGAAGTGTTGAACTGCAGTCTTTAGTACGACCGTTAGATGGCAGTGTTGATCATATTTTCTTTGCCCCAAAAGTAGGATGAAAGTGCAAAAATGTCAGATTGCCATGTACACCAGCACATGCTTTTATCAAAGATTTATCTAAGTTTTATTTATTTATTTATTTTTACAAGGATATGAACAATATACTGTTTAATTCTGTCTACTGTCGAATGCTTTAGCAAATAACACATTGTCTTAATATTTATTTTACTTTGTAGATTCAGTGGAAGCAGCATTCTACCTGTGTGCATACGAGTTTACTATCCGCAAAGTGAACTCACCCTGGTGCCAGTTGTTTGACGAGGTAGATGCACAGGTACTGGAACAGAGCAGTTTTTCCTGTTTGCCCTTATTTGCTTATCTTAGGACATAGTAGGCTATATTTAAGCATTATCAGGAGTATTTCTTCCTCTGACGCACTGTAAAAAAAATCCCTGTAAAATGTAGGGTAAAAAAACGGCAGCTGTGATTGTCAGAGCGTTACCAAAAAAAAAAATTTGGTACTAGCATTTTAGGTTTTACGAGACAGCACTTAGTCTACTGAATACTTTACAGTTCAACCCTATAATTTAAAAGTTTATATTGTAATAATTACCGTTCATAACTATTTATTTTACACGCTGTAGAAAATTCCGTTAAATGAATGAATTCCGTTAACTGATATTTTAATATACCAACCTATTATAAATAGTACTTTATTATTTGTTTTGTAACTTTGTAATACACTGACAAGCACCATATCACAGTGGGGATGAGAGTCACATGATGAATCAAAGCTCATCACAAGCAGAGAAAAAAAATACTAATAAACTACAGTTTCATTCACGCAAACACTAAACAGCATCATGGTAACGCACATGAAATTTAAAAAATGTAATAAACATTAATTTAACAACATTAGATGTAACATAAAACCCTAATGTACATAACTGACTAGGAAAAAACTAAGAAAATCTAAAAAGAGAAAGTTATTTCGACAAACACACATTAAATGCGAAGTGTCACAGTGTCAGTTAAGTTTAGTTTAGTTAGGGACTTTTAGTTTGTATTTCTTCAGTTCCTGTTTTTCTTTGTTAGATTTCCCTCCTCTCGTTAGTTACTATGGTCTCCATCATTATGAGTTCTGTGTTTCATCTGTGTTTGACTAATTACCTTGTTTAGCTTTGTTTTGTCTACTATTTCAGTTCCTCCTTCAGTCACTCAGTGTCTGGTCACGTTAATGTTTATGTGTGTTTCTGTACCCGTTTGGATGCTGTTTTATGTGCCTTTTATTAAACTTTGCGTTGAAACTTATTCATCATCTTCGTGCCTTCTTCTGCACCACACTGTGACACGCAGGGAATTGTGGGAATATCAATTTTTGTTTTTTTTTTAAAGTGAAGTTTCTGCAGCCATTTCTCAAGTCTTCACTGTCAAATAATTCTTCTGAAATCATTCTAATATGCTGATTTGCTGCTCAAGAAACATTACTATTATCAGTGCTGAAAACACTCTTGTTGCTAATATTACTCAAGGATTCTTTGATAAACATAGTTCAAAAGAACAGCATTTATTTGAAATTGAAAGCTTTTGTAACATTATAAATGACTTTCATGTCACTTTTAATTTCGTAAAATAAATAAACAAATGTAGCCTTGGCTTTTTCAAAAACCTCTTACCGACCCCAATCTTTTGAACGGTATGTTTTACGAAACAACTTTTATCAATGTGGATATAAAATTCATAATGTTAGTCTAATGGCAACAAATGTATTTCTAAATGTTATTGCATACTGTTGAGAGGTCATGTGCTCCTGTAGATGTTTGAAGCACTGTGTTGTGTCCCTTAAGGTGATGGAGTACGCTGGGGACCTGAAACACTACTGGAAGCGAAGCTATGGACATGACATCAACAGCAAGTCCAGCTGCATTCTCTTCCATGATCTTTTCCATCGTCTTGACCAAGTTGTATCCCAGATCAAGTAAGAACATTGTGACATGTCTCTTTATATAATGCACATAAGATGCTATCTCCACTTTATTCAAAAATCCATCTACATTTGTGCCGTTGTTTCTTAAAGGATTAGTTCAATTTAAAATAAAAATTTGCCCATGATTTACTCACCCTCAAGCAATCGTAGGTGTATATCACTTTCTTTTTTCAGACGAATGCAATCGGAGTTATATTATAATCGCCCCGATGCTCCAAAGCTTTATAATGGCAGTGCACGCAAACCACCTGTTAGAAACTTTAAAAAGTACATCCATCCACTATAAATGTACTCCACACGGCTCTGGGGGGTTAACAAAGGCCTTCTGAAGCGATGCACCTTTATAAGAAAAATACCCACATTTAACATGATATTAGGTAAAATAAGTACGTCCTCCACCTTGCGTATTTAACTTACCAAAAAGTGCTGTTTGGCGGAAGCTAAATATTCTACTATATGATCTGTTAAATATGGATATTTTTCTTACAAATTGACCGATTGTTTTGCTAGAAAAGACACTCATTTCTCAGCTGGGATCGTGTAGAGCCCTTTGAAGCTGCATTGACATTCTGCAGTCCTGGAATGTTTTATTCAAAAACCATAATTTATTTTTGACTGAAGAAAGAAAGACATAAAAATCTTGGATGACATTAGGGTGAGTAAATTATCAGAAAATTTGAATTCTGAAGGGAGGTAATCCTTTAAAACCTTTTACTTTTGTTTCACACCTTGGCGGAAAAAATACTTTGAAGTTTTATTCCCGCAAAAGATCCGGGGACCAGCTCTCTTTTCTTAGAAAGAATAAAGTATCTGGTACCTGCTTTCACATCAGTATCACTTATTGTGGCTGGGAAGAACTTGAATATGTTCAGCAGGTCCAAACAAATGGCCCTGAAAAAGACCTAGGTTTCTTAGCTACCGGTGTCTTAGTTTAGCTGTGAAGGTGACAGCTTTACTCAACATCCGTTTCAACATCCTGTATATTTGTTTACTTCTGTGTATTTTATTTTTAAGAATCCAATTGAAATGAGCAAAAGATAACTTGATTTCAGAGTTCTTTCTGTTTGTGAGAGAAACAGTTGTAAAAGTGATACATTTGCTTTTGTTCATACATGGTTAATTTATGAAAAACATTTTTTAATTGAAGTGACTTAGGGAAATTTTGAGAATGAGTTTAACTGATAAGTGCTGTATGATTGAAATCACAGTAGACAATTAGTCTACCTATGTCTCTTATGCTCATTAAGGCTGCATTTATTTAACAAAAAACAGGAAAAGTTTTAAATTAAATTGTAATAATGTGATCTATCAGTATATTTAAAAATATAGTTTATTCCTGTGCGGCAATGCATCATTAGTCTACAGTGTCACATGGTCCTTCAGAAATATTTTATTAAATTATTAACGATTTCGAAAACCGTTCTGTTGTTAATTGTTTTTTGTGGAAACCGTGATACTTTGTGGATTCTTTGATGAACAGAAAGCATTTATTTGAAAAATAAATCTTTTGTAACATTATAAATGTGCCCTTGCTGAATAAAAGTATTCATTTCTTTTAAAAACCTCTTACAAAAATAGCAGAAAAATTAGGCATTGTGTGATTGAAAAAGTGTCTGAGATGAGAAAGAAAAAGAGAAAAAGAAAAAAAAAAACCCTCATGTAACCAAAGACGACAGAGATTCTGATGATATCTGTATATCTGTCACCGTGGTTCCAGGCATTACACAAGCCTGTCATTGACTGCCCATGGTTTGATCCGTTCGTCTTAGCGTAAAAACTCTTTGTAATTTTTTTTTTGTCTATTGTTGTCTATCCCAAATACAATGTGTGAACGTGGCCAGAGAGTGAGTATTTGCCTAACCGGTAATATTGCTATTTGAGAGCAGTTGAGCATGCATAAAATCTGTTTCTAGTTAAATTTATAGCCAAACTAGCATCATAATACAAATACGCCTCACACCCTCTGTCCACTTCACACACACATCCCCACACAACAAATTACACAGAATACACAACATCTGAACAGGAACTAGAGTGATATAATTCTCTTGTGTAATACTCAGCAATCCCCCTGTTCATTCTCTTTGGTCTGTTACACATCCTTTTTTGTGTTTGAATGTCATACTGAAAGTTAAGCAAACTTGGGTGTGGGGGATGTGTGTCATACATTTACAAGGCTGAGGGTATCCACAAATAAGGATATGCGTCCTTACATTTACATTTATGCATTTGGCAGACGTGTTTATCCATGTCTTTGACATTACTGTTTTAATGATTAAACTTATTTATGTGTAAATAGTTTAGTTATTTATATGTTTAAAGTTATTTACTCACCCTCCTGTTGTCCCAAACTGAATGTCTTGACTACTGTTGTCAAGAATGTGGATAATTATTTATATTTATGAAATTTACTTGATGAAATGCTTCTGAATGTATGCCTCACTGTAAATCTTTGTCTGTTTTTCACACAAAGCTACCGTATAGTTCAGAATTACACAACTATCCAAAAGACTGAAGTTGGTAGGATTGTTTTGCTTTTGAAAGTAGACTCTTATACTCACCAAGGCTGCATTTATTTGAAAAAAAAAAAAGTGCAGGAGTACTTTCTTCTGCTAATATATACACAACACGCTCCTGTGAACAAGACGTGCTGCTGCTGTAAAAAATAGCATAGATGAATTATCCATAGCATTGTTGAATATTAAGTGTCCCCAACTAAACAAGCCAAAGACAACAGTGGCAAGGCACCTAAACTCCATCAGGTGACAGAATGGAGAAAAAAAAACAACAACTCAGAAATAAACAGGCTCAGTCGGGGGGGCCAGTTCTCCTCTAGCCAAATGAACAAACATGGTTCGAACCAGGCTGCATCACATGTCAGAATTATGGATTGATATCATTCAGAATATTTCATCTTGTTCCTTCTGCTTCAAGATTGGGATACATCACGTCAGCATATGCTGAATCAAGTTTTGGTTCTCATGGTCTTTGCTGAGGATCCGTGACAATGGCTTTGGGTCGACAAGGTCTTCACAGGCTTGTTTAGTTGCAATGATGTCCGCTGACATCCAGGGCTGTTGTGGTTGTCTCTAGGTGCAGGTCCAGACTAGATCTGTCTGACTAAGGTAACCTTGGGATAAGGATGAGACAGAGAGACATTCCTCTTATGATGTAACAAGTACATCGGATGTAATTGGAAATGTTCCCGGTTCCAGTTGACCAAATTTATGCAGCCTAACGGCCCAAAGGGATTTGAATGATTGAAATTAGATGGCATATTATGTGTATGCTAGATTATAGAGATAAGTCTTTATTTTAACTGACAGTGTGTCTGCCTCCTGAATAATGCCAGGAAGTCTGTTCCAAAGTTTGGGTGCTAAATGGGAAAAGGATCTACCATTCGCCGATTATGATATTCTAGGTATTACCAACTGGCCAGAATTTTGAGGCCGCATTGAACGTGAAGGACAGGCAAGGAGATGAACCCAGAATATGAACAGAACACAGATTCTCATTAAGTGTTTTTCTATAGAAAACCATTATAAAGAAAACACTTAACCATTTAAGCACATTGCATTCATATTCTGGGCTCATCTTACCTGTATATAGTATTCATCATCATCATATTCATTAAGGCACTTTAAGTGTTTTTCACATTAAGCGTTTTTGAACATTTTGCTGTTTTTAGTGATTGAAATTGAAGCAGGTGCTGGATATGGATCACAGGTGCCCAAAACTTGCATTGTATTCACATGTTTTTGTTTTTCTTCTTTTGAGATGGAAAATTGACAGGCCTGTAATTCGGTTCTATATAGGTGTTGTGCCAGACAACAGTTGTGCTGCTACACTTTTTTTTTTTTCCAGATTCTTTGATCAAGTCACCTTTATTTATATAACACTTTATACAATGCAGAGTGTTTCAAAGCAACTTTAATGATAATTGGAAAATAATGCATTTTGGCTGTTGTTCAGTTGAAGTCAGTTCAGTATTGATTCAGTTCCATTGTAAAGATCATTAATTATTAAATTTGATCTATATAGCAGTTTTGCAAAAAAAAAAAAAGTCATCCAGCTCGGTTCAATTCTCATACAACAGGGTTCAATAATATTGTTGTATATTAAGTGTTTATAAATAGAAAGTTCAAAAGGACCACATTTATTTGAAATAGAAATCTTTTGTAAATGTCTTTACTGTCACTTTTGATGAGTTAATTCATTCTTGCTGTCTTGCTGAATAAAAGTTTTACTTAAAAAGAGCACCTTGAACATCGTGCCAAAAACTTCTCCTTTTCTGTTTGACGGGAAAGAAGGTCATACAAGTTTGGAACAGCTTGTCATTGAGAAATGATGGTACTTTCTTTTCTTTTTCTTCTTTTACTCGACCATCCCTTTAACATTTCCAGAAATCCAACCAAACAGGTTTTCATTCGCTTCTTGATAATCTGGCGTTATTGTTGTTGTTATAATTTTTGATGGTCATGACAAAGAAAATGTAAAAGTAGGTAATAGCATCATACAAGAAGAAAATCAGATGATTATACTCTATGTGGTGGTAAAATACTGTAGAGAGATATGAATGTCCCTGACAGAACTAAATATTCAGACAGGTGTTGTCTCTTCATTTTAGTTATTGTCACTGTCATTTTTAAGATTTGTTTTTAATGCTAAAGAAGTGGAGATAGTTCCATTGAACCCTGGCAATGTTGGGTTTTGGTTACTATGCATGAAAAAAGCCTAAGCATCTGTCATTTTCCAGGGTACCTGTTATTTAGAAACCCACTGCTTGATGTCAGAAGGAGGTTGCAACATTAGATAAATTGAATGCAAACTGTTCAACAAATGTTCCTATAATATTCTACAACTCTACAAATGTTTGACCAAATGGGCCCATCTGAGACATGATGTTCTTGTGAGTTCTTGATCTTTAGGTTTACAATTTACACCATTTTATTTGCAGCACTTTTTGTAAAATGAAAACTTAAAAACAGTCATGTGTTATATTGTGTTGGACAACAGAAAAAAATTCCCTCAATTGTTAACCAGTTTTTAAACAGTCAGAATTCTCGAAGTGCATTTAAGAGGTGACTCATACAGAGAATGTTTTGCATTTTAATATTGGCAGTGGAATTAAAAAAAAAATGCAACAAATCAAGAAATGCATTTTACTGTGTCAGTAAATGCTGTGTCATGCTCAAGATTCCACAAAAGTGGAATGCAAAAACGTGTTCTGTGTGAACACTCCCTAAAACTCCTCATAATATTACTTTGTTCTTACAGTTGGGCAAAAAACTATTTAGTCAGCCACCAATTTTGCAAGTTCTCCCACTTAAAAAGATGAGAGAGGCCTGTAATTTTCATTATAGCTACACTTCAAATGCCCAACGATGTCCCCAGTTGAAGTCAGCAGATTCCCACCCCCACTGTAAACAGTGTTGGCAGGGCACTGCTTCCCCCCCCTGAGGCGCCGGACGGTTTGCCAGAATTTCTTCGGGGCCGACCAATAATCCTTCTCCATGGTCTCACCGAACTCCTCCCAGACTCGAGTTTTTGCCTCCACAACTACCCGGGCTGCAGTCCGCTTGGCCTGCCGGTACCCGTCAGCTGCCTCAGGAGTCCCCCGAGCCAACCAGGCTCGATAGGCCTCCTTCTTCAGCTTGACAGCATCACTTACATCTGGTGTCCACCACCGGGTTCGGGGATTGCCGCCACGACAGGCACCGGAGACTTTACGGCCACAGCTCCGAGCGGCCGCGTCGACAGTGGAGGTAGAGAACATGGTCCACTCAGACTCAATGTCTCCAGCCTCCCTCGGTATCTGGTTGAAGCTCTGCCGCAGGTGCGAGTTGAAGATCTTTCTGACAGGGGACTCGGCCAAACGTTCCCAGCAGACCCTCACAGTACGTTTGGGTCTGCCAAGTCTGTCCAGCTTCCTCCCCTGCCATCTGATCCAGATCACCACGAGGTGGTGATCAGTTGACAGCTCCGCCCCTCTCTTCATCCGAGTGTCCAAGACACACGGCCGGAGGTCAGATGAAATAACTACAAAGTCGATCATTGACCTCCGCCCTAGGGTGTCCTGGTGCCACGTGTAATGGTGGACACCCTTATGCCTGAACATGATGTTCGTTATGCAGAAACTGTGACTAGCACAGAAGTCCAATAACAGAACACCGCTCTGGTTCAGATCAGGGAGGCCGTTCCTCCCAATCACACCCCTCCAGGTAGCACTGTCGCTGCCCACGTGAGCGTTGAAGTCCCCCAGTAGAACGACAGAGTCCCTGTTCGGAGCACTTTCATTCGGCCCGTAAGCATAAACAACAGTGAGAGCCCTATCCCCGACCTGAAGGAGCAGTGAAGTGACCCTCTCGTTCACCGGGGTAAACTCCAACACATGGCGGCTGAGCTGGGGGGCTATGAGAAAGCCCACACCAGCCCGCCGTCTTCCACCGCAGGCAACTCCAGAGTAGCGGAGAGTCCAGTCTCTCTCAAGGAGTTGGGTTCCAGAGCCCAAGCTGTGCGTGGAGGTGAGCCCGACTATCTCTAGTCGGTATCTCTCGACCTCCCGCACAAGCTCAGGCTCCTTCCCCGTCAGCGAGATGACGTTCCATGTCCCTAGAGCCAGATTCCGTGTCCGGGGACTGGGTTGCCGAGGCCTCTGTCTTCGGCTGCTGCCCAATCCACAATGCACCGGCCCCATATGGTTCCTCCCGCAGGTGGTGGGCCCACGGGAGGTAAGTTGTTTTAGTATTGTTTTAGTATTTCTCTCACCTCTGCTTTTAATTGGCAGACTCAAATGTATGTTTATAAAGTGATGGCTTTGACATACATATTTAGAAATCCCCACAGACCCATTTATGATCTATGTCTTTTATGAATGATTGTGTTTGACAGGTGATGTTTATTGCTGGATCTCTTCTGCAATAAGTTAGCAGCAACAACTGCAATCAAGCATTTGCTATAACTAGCAATGAGTCTGTTACAGCGCTGTGGAGGAATTTTGGCCCACTTATCTTATCAGAATGGTTGTAATTCAGCCACATTGGAGGGTTTTTGAGCATGAACTGCCTTTTTAAGGTCATGCCACAGCATCTCAGTAGGATTCAGGTCAGGACTTTGACTAGGCCACTCCAAAGTCTTCATTTTGTTTTTCTTCAGCCATTCAGAGTCAGACTTTCTGGTGTGCTTTGGATCATTGTCCAGCTGCAGAACCCAAGTTCGCTTCAGCTTGAGGTCACGAACAGATGGCCGGACATTCTCCTTCAGGATTTTTTGGTAGACAGCATAATTCATGGTTCAATTTATCACAGAAAGTCTTTCAGGTCCTGAAGCAGCAAATCAGCCCAGACCATCACACTACCATGTTGGTATGATGTTCTTTTTCTGAAATGCAGTGTGTAACGGGGTTAAATGGAAGGAAGGAGGCAGGAACCGGCAAACGTTCAATATAATTGTAATAAATAAACAAACAAACAAACAATAAAACGAAAGTAAAAGGGCGGCAGTTCCTCACGGCGACTGCCGCCCACACAAACAAAATAAAACACAACATAAAGTCCAGGCCTGGTCCTCTCTCGTCCTTCACTGTCGTCGCTCCTCTTTTATGCTTCCGGAGCTCCTCCGTGAGAGATACGAGACCGGTGCGCCTAGCAGCTGAAGCTCATTATCTCTCGCGTCACCGGCCTCGCGCCGTTCCCTCACGGCTCTCGCCCGCCCTGCTCGTCACACAGTGTTACTTTTACACCAGATGTAACGGGACATACACCTTCCAAAAAGTTTGACACTTGTCTCATCAGTCCATAGAGTATTTTCCCAAAAGTCTTGGGGATCATCAAGATGTTTTCTGGCAAAACTGAGACAAGCCTTAATTAATTCATTTATTTAAGTTATTTCTTGATTGAGAACAGGTGTGGCAGTAATCAGGCCTTGGTTTGGCTAGAGACATTGAACCGAGGTATGATAAACCACAGTCATGTTTTAACAGGTGGGGCAAACATTTTTTAAAGAGGGCCATGTAGGTTTGGATTTTGTTTTCCCTTAATAATAGCAACCTTCATTTAAAAACTGCACTTTGTGTTTACTTGTTTACTTAATTTGTTTGATATGAAACATTTAAATGTGACAAACATGCAAAAAAAAACTTGAAATCAGGAAGGGGGCAAACACTTTTTCACACCACTGTATATATTATATTTCTCCTTTTTTTTCTTTTCAGAGATCACCTTTGTTCATATTCAAAGGTTGCACCCCTCTACAATCAGTGGTACCAAACAGTAGGAAGGGACAAACCCACAGTGCCATAAAAGTATCTGGGCATGCTCTCATGCCATCTAAAAATCCCAATCTTGTAATTCAAGTAGTTTGGGCTTTGTAATGAAAGGGCAATGTGAGATAACTCTTAATTAAACTTAGAAAACATGCATTCAGGACTATTTTTAAAGGTAGATTATGTAGAGTATTATATTGCCTTATTTTTAGTGCCAGGATTAACTATTGTATTTGGTTGCAGGTCAATTTGACCCATTTAGTTTTTTGAGTTGTCTGTAATACTGGATAAATTATGGGTTTCTGTTTTATGTTAGTTTCTCAACTACTCTTATTATTTTCATTTATGCTTACGGTAGATGCTTTTATTCACAGAAACTTACACAGTGATGAATGCATACATTTTTTTTTATCAGCTCATCCATGTTCGGTTCACTGGGGATCGAACCCAGGATCTTGCTGTTGCTAGCGCCAAGTTTTTTTTTCCACATTTGTTGATGTTTAAAAAATATTTTAAAATGGTTATAATACTGTTAATGTTATTATGTAAACAAAAATGTAAAAAGAAAATTCTCATGTTTATTTTTTTGCAATCTGAGAACTTTTAATAGTAAAGTTTTACTATTTTTATGTGATTCTTTTTTTTTGTTTTTAATAGTGATTTTTGGTGAATTATATTGAATCCAAATTGAATTGAATATTGAGTTTATCATCTTAACATAACAATCCTACACGATTTAACCTAATACAGCGGATAAAAGATATTCTCTCTTTTCTCTGTTTAATTCCATGTGATTTTTTGTCTCCTCTCTCTTTCAGCTCGGATGGTGTTGTATCGGAGGCTGTAACAGTGCAGGTTGGTCATGCTGAGACGCTGATACCCCTCCTCACCCTGCTGGATCTCTTCAAGGATGACACCCCTCTCAAATCAACTAACTTTGCAATCCAACAGAATAGAACATTTCGCAGTGGGCACATTGTGCCATATGCTGCCAATCTACTGGTAGTGCTGTATAAATGCCCGGAGGGGGTTAGAATGGGTGTGCGACTCAATGAGAAATCTTTGACCTTGCCTGGAATTACCGACCCCGTCCCTATGTATGAGGATGTGAAGAAACGCTACCGCGCTCTGCTGGAGGGTTGTGACCAAGAGACTGTGTGTAAAATGAACTATTCATGAACATGAAAGAACAATACAACTCACAAAGGCCAGTTCACTGACACTGTGAGCAACAACTGGCAAAAATAAAATAAAAAAAATTAAAAATTCAAATGGGTTATACCACATTTCACTGTTGATAGAAAAAGATAGAATGTGTATATATGTCATTTCTATCTTAAGTATAACAAAGTTTACAAGTATAACCAAATTTATCCCCACAGTATCACTTACTGATGTTATGGACTGAATTCAAGGAGAGCAAAAATTTCAAAATAGTGAATTTTAAAAAAGTAATTTTTTTACCAGCAAATTAAATAAGCACTTTTTACATTTCGAATGAAAAATATTTCAGCACTACAATTTCACTTTAGTAAAAGTGTTTACATTTAAAAAAAAAATATAGATATATGAACTAACATTTGATCAAAACTGCATTTCTAAGCTGTGAACCAGTGATTGTACTCTGTTTACATGACTGAATTGTAAATTGCTGGTTTTGGTCGAGAGACTCCTGAGGCTCTTGCTTACTACAGTATTTCTGTTAATTTCTCAGTCAATTGTATATAATATGTTCTGTTCAAACCAAAGACTCAGTATAAAATGCATGTTTGATATTCTTTGCAGACCACATTTATAAGTGGATCGAATTTGCATGCAGTTTTGTTCCTATGAAATGAAGGCCAATAAAATGTAGGCTAAACTTCAAAGACCACAACATGCATTTGTTTTATCATTCTGGAAATTGATGAAATCTGAAAAGTCATGAAAATGACTATAGTGAATGACTTCGTGCAGTTACGCTCAACTCTAAAATATTTAGACGAGAAGTTGCTATTTGTGAGTGCATTTTATCAGAAAGGACTGGAAATGCCATGGAAACTCGTTGGACAAAATGTTTGGGACTTTAAATCATTTTATTTGTCAACTTTTTTAGTTTTCGTAACACTTTACTAAAAGGTCTAATTTGTTAACATTATTTGTTAATGCATTAACTAACAAACTAGCAATGGGCAATGTTTTTATTTACAGAAATGATTAACCCCTTGAAAAACATGAATCGTTTCCATTGCACACATGAACAGAACAAGGGTTTCTTTTCTCTTCACATCCTTCTCTCCGCCTTTTTCTATCCCGTAGCTCTTGAGCCCTCCTCCTCCGTGCCTTACAGTCAGACCGGTACACTGCTCTCCATTCAGTCGTATGCAGATTGTGGGTCCCGGGAGGTGGGACGAAAAGCTGGGCCGTTGGAATGCGACGTGTCTCGTATCGCTCTTAAAAACGCTTGTCTTTCTGCGTCGTCACAAACTACCTACAAAGAGTTCACCTGCGCGTGCAGTCCGTCCCGCCTCTGAGCGAAAGTCCAAATTAGAGCCCACTTCAGCGGAGCGACATGCCTGGAAACAAAACACTAAAACCGGTGAGATTAGACAGAAAGCCTGGCAATACTTCTCTGTTGTGGATTGTTTATTTTGTCAGGGCAGTATTTTTCTTCGTTTCTTCCTTCTTTAGGCATTCAGTGTGTTTAGCGAGGGTTTTCTGAGATGCATGAACATGGGCTTCGGTATAATGTCAGCTAACTTTTTTTTTTGTTTTTTTTTTTCATGTGTTATATAACTGCTTTCGATCATTTGTGGAGATATTGGGCAAGCGCTCTGCTTCAAGTGTGTGTTGGGCTAGACGTGCTGGCTTTAAAAATACCAATAAGCTTGTTCAATTTAGAGGGCATGCATGATACTGAAATAATACTGTGTACTAAATGATGAGTATTAAACAGAAATGTGCCTACTTTTCACTCTCTGTTGAACATTACCACATTTACTGCTCATTTCATTGAACACACATTGTCTTTGGTGCATATGGGGTAAGTTGTCACAATGAGAACCTGTCATTAAACTTGGCCTTGTAGCTAAATTTAAAGAGTAAAGCGATTATACATTTTATGTTCGTGATAAAATATCAAATATAATATACAGAAATCATTATTTTGATCAATAAGTATAGAAATTAATACATATATTTATACTATTTAAAATAATGTGACAGCTTATCCCATCCGGGCATTTATGATAAATACCTTTGTCAAATTTAAGTTTAGTTAAATCTACCTTGTATAGTTAATGCTTGTTTGGATATGCAAGTGTAATTTGATTGTGAATCCGTATTGTACATTGTTGATAACACTGGAAGAGTTTGGCAGTAGGGGTTCGACTGACTGACAGGTCACGTGTCAAAAATGTTTTGATTTAAGAATGTTTTTTAAAAATAGATGGTTGAAGCCAACATACAAAACCACTGCAAGAGAGAAAAAAAACGTGATTCCTGTAATATTCGTACAGTTCTTGCTGATTTTAAGTGTATTCATGCTTGAGGTGCTCTGTTTTAGAGTTCATGTCAGTTAATCAGCGTCATGGATCAGAGTTCAGTAAATGAGGCAACCTGCACTCTGAAAAAAGTGTTTTTGTGCATGTTGGCTATATACCTTTATATTGAGTCTATAAACTCTCAGATAAATTTTTAACTTTGTATTAAACTTTATATTAAAAGTCCTTTTCAAAGATAAGAGTTAAATCGTTGGTCTTAAATGCCTGCATTTTAACATGTCACTGAAATATTACTATGGCTACCCACTGGTCATTTTCGACTCTAAAGGACAAAGAATTCCCTCCACATTCATTTTGTGATAGATAGCCAGGTGTCAGAGTCAGATATTAATACATCTTTCCATAAGACAAACTGGCAAACAAGATTTCTCTACCCTGATATGTTGTCTTTGAATTCACTCAAATGTGACATCTGCAGTCAGACAGACAAAGATCCAGAGTCTATTAGACCCTGCTCAGAGGTCAGAGTTTATTCAGCTTATTTAATACAAATCATTCACGTATTCAGGCCGTTAGCTCTACAGTGTTCATTCATAAAAGCCTACTGGCACTGCATGTCTGGCTCAACAGAGAAAATAAAAAGGAAAAGCGTGTGATTGAGAGAGGAGGTCTGTTAGTGGGATTCACTGGATACCAGTAGGTTGTGTAATGAAGGAATCTATTTGTTTTTCAAGCGCTCCACAAGTAAATTTGAGACGAGGGTATGAATAAAAGTCTGTGTGTGAGAGTATTACGTTATTGACTTGAGTTGCTAATGCATGATTTATCCTTTTTTTTTTTATCTGATGTGTAATAGCCAGCAAGAATTTTATAACTGACCCTGTTTAAGGGTGTGTGACTGTCCTGTCCAAAGTTGATGCAAATACATTCCTAATGAATATAATGGTCTGTTTATAAACCAGCGTTGGTTTTCCAGAAGCTTGTCCTGCACAAACCTAGTATTTTTCTCAGTGAGGAGCTCTGAGAACTGAGACTGAGGCAATACAATTTATGAGTGTAAGAGAGACAAATGTTAAAAGTTATGACTACAATGACTGAACACTAACCACATTGTATTAATAACTACCAATTCGAGACCAATAGCTGTAACACTGAATTTTTAAGTACTTTTCCCATCATTTCTTACATCAAATGTACATTTAGTAGATTACAGTACATATTACAGTAACAGGCAGTTAATCAGTACAATACGAATTTTCTAAACTAGGAAAAGAGAATAAAGCAAATTGCATATTTATGTTTCATCTTTAGGAATAATATAGACATATTGGAAAAATTGTGTCCATTTCTGCTTCATACACATACAATACTGCTCAAACAAGTTTTATTTTTTAAAGAAATCTCTTATTTTCACCAAGATTGCATTTATTTTACAAATACAGTAAAAACAGTAATAGTATGAAATGTTAATACAATTTAAAATAACTTTTCTCTTTTACTATACTTTCAAATGTAATGTATTCCTGTGATGGCAAAGCTTTATTTTCAGCATCATTACTCCAGTCTTCAGTGTCACATGATCCTTCAGAAATAAAGAGAGAGAGAGATGTGAAGGCCGTTACGATACCATGCAAAGTATCGTAACCCAAGAACCACAGTTTCCACAAATCCCTTCACTCGATTGGGATGTTCTCTTTTATCGGCAAGGGCAGTGACTGTAACGTAGAGCGTATTTTGCAGTATTAAACACGTATTTATACCAATTTCACCAGGCTCTGATAATTCTTCAAAAAGAACACAAAGAATGGCCTTTTCACCTACCATAGTCGCAACTCTTGTGTCACCAGAACAGGGTGTTCAATGCACCACCATTTCTGTTTAAAAAACGTTTTGCAGCATTTTGTCAGGGCTGAACGCAGCCCTGCTCTCGGCAAAGTGACACGAGATGGTGTTAAACTATCTCAATGTCTCAAAACACATAACATTACAATAATAATGAACGTAAAGAACTTTAACTTGTACCCGACTGCTGCAGATTCATTTTGGTGTTGATTCTGTTGACAATTGTAAATGTATTCTTGTGCTCAGGTACGGTATATTAAATGCTAATACTACACTAAAATTTGCTCTAAATGTTGGTGTGTATGCATGTGTTTTTGTAGGCCCTGCAGAAGTCCACTAATGTGGTATACCAGGCTCATCATGTCAGCCGCAGCAAGAGGGGGCAGGTCGTGGGAACCAGAGGAGGTTTCAGAGGATGTACAGTCTGGCTCACAGGTAATGTGACACACACACAAAAGTAAAAACAAATACATAATGCAAAACTTGCAACACACTTCAGTTTTAAAAACAGTAGCAATCATACAAGATGTAAGGTTTAAAAGCAGATTTAATAGGGAAATAATTTCACAAACCTGTGCCATCTGTAAATCAAGTTGGTCTGAAGATTAACAACAAGTGCTTTGTCTTATGTACCTCCACTGTCCCATCAGTATGGATCAAGCAGAAAACACCAAAGCAGAAATATGTTCCTAATGACTCATATTATACCAGATCCATACAGTTTTTACAAGTGAAAAAGATTCATTCAAATTTTATAGAAAAAGAAAGGAAAAATCACAAGATTAATCACAATTTTGTTATTTTAACTAATTTTACTGTTTTAAAACCACCATTCAAAAATTGGTATTTAGTGAGATTTCTCTTATGCTCACCAAGGCTACAAATTATTTGGTCAAAAATACATTAAAAACAGTTATATTGTGAAATATTATTACAATTTTTTTTTTTTTTAAATGGCTTTGCATTTGAATACTTTTAAAAATGTAAATTTCTCCTGTGATGACAAATCTGAATTTTCAGCATCATTTCGTATTATTATCAATGTTGAAAACAGTTTAATTTATTTGTAGAAACTGTCATACAGAAATCATTATATTAACATTATAAATGTCTACTGTCAATTTTGATCAATTTAATTAATTAATTTCTTTCAAAATAATTATTTTTAAATTATATGTCTTACTTCATTGCCTTTGGGTGTGTGTGTGTGTGTGTGTGTTTGTATGCAGGTCTATCAGGGGCTGGTAAGACAACATTGGGGTTCGCTTTAGAGGAATATCTGGTCTCTCACGGCATTCCCTGCTACTCTTTGGATGGTGATAACATCCGTCACGGCCTAAATAAGAACCTGGGCTTTACTTCTGAAGATCGAGAGGAGAACATTCGGCGTATTGCTGAGGTGGCCAAACTGTTTGCAGATGCCGGGCTTGTTTGCATTACAAGTTTCATCTCGCCATACACCAAAGTGAGCAAACACACCAACGTCTTGATTATTTTATCACTAATACAGTGAAATTGGTTGAACAATGGTTTGCTTTAAATCAAAAGATCAAACCAAAATCACAACATTATTAGAAAGTTTTGAAAATGTATGCAGGGTTTCTTCAAATCAAATGCATCTTCTATTGTATGAATGCACTGCAGTACAAACAGTGGGTAGTCGTGGCCTAGTGGTGAGGGAGTCGGTCTTGTAATCAGAAGGTTGCTGGTTCGATTCCTACACCGGCGGGAATTGAAAGTGGGGATTGTGAATAAACAGCACTCTCTCCACCTTCGACACCATGACTAAAGTGCCCTTGAGCAAGACACCTAACCCCTAATTGCTCCCCTTGTAAGTCGCTTTGGATAAAAGTGTCGGCTAAATGATGAAAAATGAAAAGGTCTCAACATTTACATTTGTTCATTAAGTGGACACTTTTATTCAAATCGACTTACAAATGAGAATAAGTGAACATGTAAACACCAGGAGCAACAAACTTTTTATTTTATTTGACCATTTTTAATATAATGTTACATAAACTGCATAATCCTCAACATCTTTACTCTGCAGGACCGCGCGGATGCCCGGACCATCCATGAGAAAGCAGGTTTGCCATTTTTTGAGGTGTTTGTGAACGCTCCTCTGGAGGTGTGCGAGAGCAGAGACGTTAAAGGACTCTACAAAAAAGCAAGAGCTGGGGAGATTAAAGGTAATAAGAAAAAATAGAAACTTTAAAACTGTGCTGATCCAAACATTAAGTAAAAAAGTCATAGACACATGAAAACACCCTGCAAACAGAGCAGACTAAACATAAATATTCTTCTTTTATTGTCCTTGCTTCATTTCTCGCTCAGGCTTCACCGGTATAGATTCTGAGTATGAGAGTCCAGAGGCTCCTGAGCTGATTCTGAAGACTGGAGAGCTCACAGTGAATGAATGCATTCAGCAGGTGGTGGATCTGTTAAAGGAGCAGGTTAGTCAGGAGCTGAACACAGGCTTGAAAATATACCATTTATTTACCATTTTCCAATTGGTGCATGTACCTTTATCTTTCGAGTAGATCAAGGTCTGAAGTCCAAGGTTGAAGCCATTGACAGATATTAGCACAAGCCTCTGGCTGCATATCTGAAGGACACAACATTAATAGATCGAGCAGGATATTTTACTCTGCTTGTAGTAAAATTGAATCTGGTTCTTTCTTTAAGATGAAACCTACCAATTCTCAAAATTAACAGAATCCGTTGCTGATATAAAAAAATTGGATGACTAGTAATTTCCTACTACTAAATTCAGAAAAAACAGAGATTCTAATTATTGGACCAAAAACTTCTGCATATAATAACCTAGAATACTGTCTAACACTTGATGGCTGCTCTGTTAAGTCATCTTTGTCAGTTAGGAACCTGGGTGTGCTCTTTGATTCCAATCTTTCATTTGAAAGCCACATTTCTAGCATATGTAAAACCGCATTCTTCCATCTTAAAAATATATCTAAGTTACGACATATGCTCTCAATGACAAATGCGGAACAGCTAGTTCATGCGTTTATGACCTCGAGACTAGATTACTGTAACGCTCTACTGGGTGGTTGCCCTGCTCGCGTGATAAACAAATTACAGCTGGTCCAAAACGCAGCTGCTAGAGTCTACTAGAACCAGGAAGTATGACCATATTATCCCGGTTTGTCAAAACTGCACTGGCTCCCTATTAAACATCGTATAGCTTTTAAAATCTTGCTAATTACTTACAAAGCACTAAATGGCTTAGCTCCCCAGTACCTGAGTGAGCTCTTAACGCATTATAGTCCTTCGCGTCTATTACGATCTCAGAATTATAGCCAGTTGTTAATACCTAGAATATCCAAATCAACCGCAGGCGGTAGATCTGCTTCCTATTTGGCACCTAAACTCTGGAACGATCTTCCTAGCGTTTACCCAAAAATAAAGTTGTCATTTACTCACCCTCATGTAGTTCCAACCCCATGTGCAATATTTCTTCCTATGGGAAGTGGAAAGTTATTTTAACAGGGTTTACGTAGGGTATTTAAAAGTCATCAAATGGATTTTTTGCGAAAATGAAAGCCTTAAGTGGCATTAAAAATCATTAAATTTTATTCTTACAGGCTTTAAAAATTTTAGATAGTTAATAAAGCAGTAAGCCCCAAGAAGCCGTGGTTGAAGCTAACCCCCTTAGCTGTTATAAATTCACTGTAAACCACGGCTTCACAGGGCTTATTGCGTTTATACAACGGTTACCACACGATACAAATATTAAAGACAAAAAAAATGTACCAATGCAACTTTCATGAAGTAAAATCACTAAAAGCCATCCTTACGCTGGAAAAAATAGTCCCTGAACAGCAACAGAAGTTACATTTATTACTCCTCTAGATGGCGGGAAAGATAGCCTTCATGAGTGAGTGATTCAGTCGCAAGCTCTTTTATATTGAAACTTGTTGTACACGGAACAAATAACAAATGCTTTGACTAGCACTGTCAGTGTCAGCAGGGCACGGGAAAACCAGACAAGATCGCAGCTGACATTTGAACTGATTTTTTATCATGACAGGAAAGTAAATGTAAAATCTGAACGCAGGTAATACACTTGGTCACTCGATATCTCTCTCACAATACTCTTCGACACAATGCAGTAACACCGTTTCTACACTGGACGCTAGCGGTGTGACGGGGAAAGCTTCAATAAAGAAAATCAATAGAGAACAAACATTTTTAAATGTAAGTTGCTAAGAGTGGTTGCTAAGACAGACGCAGGAATATAAACATTGAGTGGCGCAGCGATAATTATGTAATGCGGTCAACTGTATGTTTTCGGAAATTTTACAAAGGCTTCAAAAGCGGCTCAACCAATCAGAATTAAGAGCCGGAACTATCCATTTTATAATTGTAATTTAATTTTAGATAGTACGAAATAATACTACCAGTTTATTTTAAATATAGCCTTCATAATTTATAACTTTGATTTGATGTGGCAAAATATTCATAATATAAAAAATATACATAAAAATTATATAAAAATATATAATAAAAAAATAAATAAATATATATAGAATAAAAAATATACAAAGGTGTGATGCACATGCCGAACCAGTTTGGTAATTGCCTCCAGCCGGTGCAAAATTGCCGTAACACCGGTTTGCTTTCCACAGTGGCAGGCTGGGACCTGGAGGCGTAACATTGTGGTCACTTACATTTTAGAAGGATCTTTTTTTTTTTCTTTTTCAGCAGCGAAAATAGTTCCAAACAAAGATCACAGAAGCAGAACCATAGTGCAACACTCAGCCTTGTTTTCATTACTGAATTCAACATTTTTAACAAATCGGTTGAGTCAAAGATTCAATGATTCAATCATAAAAAAACTACCTCATTCTTGAATGAATTAGTCATTGGATGAATGAATGACTATTTGACTCACTTATTAAGACGGTTACTTGCCGCCATCTACTGGCGGTTTATTTTTATTTTTTTAAAGTATTATCCCAACATTTCTCATTTGCGTTTTAAAAAAAAGTGAGAAAATGCTAATTTTCTCTGGGGAACACAAAACATTCATGAGAGAATGCAAAAGCATTGGCAAATAAATTTTCCTCCCAACTCATATGTTTTCATTCAATGTGTCCTTTTAAGCGATCCATACAAAAGTGATTTCCAGAGGCGATCATTTTGCATGTTTCATTGTGTTATCACAAATAAAACTGCAAACTGCTTAAAACTGCAATGTTTTTACAAAATCTTTAACAAAACTTTAATAATATTTTATTTCCTAGCCTGAACAAATGCGTTATATTCCAAGTGAAGCCTGAAGCCCTATTGAAAAAACTGTAATATTATAGTACAAATTATTATACACTTATTATAGTGTAATTATAATGTACTGTAATCTTCACCTCCACATTAATAAGTGTAACAAAACCCCTAAAAACTTCTGTACTTCATGTTGTAAAATTTAAATGAACTGCTTTTGTTCACGTCTAAAACTCCTGAACAAACCTGATTACATTGCAATTACAGCTATGAAAGTCTTTAAGGGTCACATCCAAAATATCTCAAGGTAACATTTGCACACGCCATTAGCTGGAAGATACTTTTTTCATTCAACCCTTTGATCTCTCTTTCTCTCTCTTTCTCAGAGCATCGTTCCCAGTGGAGTTGTAGAGGAGATTAATGAACTGTTTGTGCCTGAGAACAGACTCAAGCTGGCGCAGGCAGACGCCAACACCCTGCCCTCTATCAGCATCACCAAGGTAACCAGTAGCAGTAGTCCTCAAGGCCAGGGACCACTCATGTTCATGTGTTCATAAATATGAGTGAATTATTGACAGGATGACACATAGCAGCTTTATCAGCCTGTGAACAGTGTTCCCTTATTACAATGCAAATGTATTCCAGAAACCCACAACAATAACGATTTTAAATTCTGGTCCTTAAATGCATTCTCACTTATTATAACCCTTCCTACAGACAATCAATCAGAGCAGACATTTTGAGGAATATGATATTAGCTAACTGTTCCATTTGTGAACACAGCTTTCTGTATTCGTGTGTGTAGTTGGACTTACAGTGGGTGCAGGTGTTGGCTGAAGGATGGGCCAGCCCTCTAAAGGGCTTCATGAAGGAGAGAGAATACCTACAAGTCCTTCACTTCAACACCCTCCTGGATGGTAACGTACAAGCACACACATTTAAAAAGGTGTCTCAAATGTTTAAGCCATCAGCAGTCTTTTGTTGCAGTAATTAATAGCCAATTATTAGTACGACTCATTTTTATTCTACACTAGCAATCACAATTAGTCTTTATGTTGGCGATGGTACCAGCAGCTGAAGACTGATCTGAGCTCTGCACTGTTATTTAGAGGATATTTCATGCATAAAATAACAGGTGCCCGTCCTGCTTTCAGGAGACTGAATGATGCAATGATCTGGCTTCCTGTGAAACACACTTTGCTTGCTTTAATTGGGTTGGTCTGCAAACATCGGTTTGGGGAGGAGGCAGTATTTTCATTGCACGCAAGCGAATAACATTCAGTGTGACATTTATTGTTAGCAGCATTAAGCCGAGCAGGCAGCTAATGATGGATAATGATACTAATGAGCACGTCGCCTCTCTTCATCAATTTGCACTGGTTACCAATAGGCGCTCGCATTAAATTCAAGGCACTGATGTTTTCCTACAGAAAAACCACTAGCTCTGCACCGCTATAGCCAGGGCCTAAAGCCAACTTTTTGCTTTGACTTTTTTTGCTTTTTTTCTTGGACTTAAGAAAATGCACCAGTAATAAAAAAAAATTTTACTGGCCATAAAACTGCTTTTACAAAAACAGGCAGGTAGGAGAGCAAAATTTAAGATAACAGTGAAAATTCACAATACTCTTTTCCAATTTCGATACCATAGCTAAAACAGTAATGTCAGTAATGAAATAAGAAGAAATAAATACAAAAAAAGCACAAATAAATACAATATAACAAAGCTACAAATGACAAAAACAGTGCTCTTTCGTTTGTTCAGGTACAAAAATTTTATATAGTGAGGAAATCTAAAATAACACTGCATAGTCTTCACTGTCTAAACAGCCTTATTAATGAATCCTTATTTAAAGTTGCAAAAAAAATTCAGTTAAGAGCAGTGAGTCCTTTGTTGTTTGAAAACATTAAAAACAGACAGCAGCAGGAATATTAGGCTGCTGTCTAGGGGTGCAACTAACGATTATTTTGATAAACGATTAGTTGGCCGATTATTTTTTCGATTAATCTGACAAAAATCCTAATTTTCTTTTTTTAAATAATTTATTGACAAAAAACACATTATTGCACATCCTGCCCAATGTTCTTCAAACAAATGTGCCAAATGAATGCTATGAACACATACAGTGCTTAATATCTTAGACTACCCGTCACAGAAAAGAAAACACAAATATTTTAGGGATCTGACAAAAAGTCATTATTAACAATGTCCAAAAAAACGTTATATTTTGTTTGGCCTAGAAACGTCTTACATTTATTCAGTTACATGCTGTTATTCATTTACAGTTACTAATCCCATGAATTCCTGAATGACATACTGATTTTTAAACCTAAACTGAACTGTCAACAACAGATATTTCAGCAAAATGAATATTTTTGCACTGAGCATTAATTGTCTCCCTCTCTCCGCGTTCCGTCTGTTTGACGCGGGTGCGCGCGCCGGCGCTCATTCAGTAATGTAAAGTTTGAAGTTTAATGCACTGTCAGGACAAACCTTTATGCAAAACGGAAATCCTCGCGTGAATTTGAAACATGTACTGATAAGGATATAGCCGTAGAATGTTTTGCGCTGAGGACGCGCGCGCATCTGTCAAGCGCCTGACAGGGCAAGCCATGCTAAACACGGAGCTAATGCATTAGCTTGATGCTTCAAATAAAGAGTTCTCATGTTTTGGGCAGTTTGGATCACGCACCTTTCCCGCAGCAGCTCACTCTGTTTCCTCCACTGTTTTAAAATGCATTTTGTCCATAGAAATGCGTTATTCAGTGCTGTAAGTTGACAAGACCGGCGAACGTTTTGCGTGCACGTGGGCAGACCCGACTAATCGATTATGACAATCGTTGTCGATGATTTTCCTTGTCGATTATTATCGATTTTTATCGATTAATTGTTGCAGCCCTACTGCTGTCACTTTAAGAGCGAATGCACTGATCTAATATACTAATACTTTTTAACTGTTTACGTTCACTTAAGACATTTACATTTACATTTAGTCATTTAGCAGACGCTTTTATCCAAAGCGACTTACAAGTGAGGAAAACAAACAAGCGATTCTTCATGATAAAGGTAAATGTAGACATAACTATGTTAACTAGGATACTCGCTATTTTGTGACATAATTTCGTGTGAATTTGACCTTTGTGAGAAGACGTAAAAGAGAGTTCTGTTTAGTATCCACGTATTGTCTGAGAGATGGACGTGTGCTTCATATATGTGCTCACACTAAACTTTCACTAAATTGTCATGGCTTAAAATTTCGTGACGATGCAGCGCTTACCTGTCAACTGTTCCAAGTGTTGTTCGTGTTCATCCATTGTTAGAATTCATAGAAATGTTACCAGCCAAATGGCAAGTGACAGTTTCATACACTCGCCAAAACACCAATTTAACTAGCATTTGGTGCTTAGTGAGTGTTCATTTTAAGCCCTGGCTATACCTAAACTCAATAAATCAGACCTATGTGCCCTCCAGAAGTCAATGGTACCTTGTGGTGCCATGCCTAAGTGGCACAAAATCACTTTCACAGACCTTTACCTTGATTGTTCTTTGCTGTTGGAATGACTTGCCTAACTCAACATGAGCTGCTGAATCTTTAGTCATTTTCCAGATCCGGCTAAAGACTTGACCCATTAATACTAAAACTTTTTATTCTATTTGTATTCTATCTATATTTTTTTCTATACATATATTTTTTTTAAAAAGTGCTAGACTAACTGGGACTTTTATTCAGCATTTACATATTGTTGCCCTTTTGTTGGTTTAACTGCTATTATCGTTCTCCTCATTTGTAAGTTGCTTTGGATAAAACTCTCTGCTAAATGATTTAATCTAATTGTAAATTTAGATGTTATGTTATTTCGAGTTTTTTTTTTACTTAACTTCTAAATAAATAAATTAAGTGACCTCTTCAAAATTATTTTTAATATGTATTTATTAATTTACTTATCACTAAATATAGGGGGTACCATCAACCTCTCAGTACCTATTGTCCTTCCTGTTGCCACCGAGATTAAAGAACGTCTTCAAGGGAGTGCGGCTGTGGCTCTGGAGTACCAGGGAAAGCGTGTCGCCATCTTACGCAGCCCAGAGTTCTTTGAGCATCGAAAAGAAGAGCGATGTGCTCACCAGTGGGGGACAGTCTGTCCCAAGCACCCTTACATAAAGGTATTAATTACTTTTCAACCAATGCCATGATAATGAATGCATAAAAATACTAATATCGAGGAAACCTTTAAAAAGTCTCAGCTGAATACAGTTAACTTATTTGTACCAGAAAAAAGGCTCCAAAACAGCATAAATTGTTTCTTAAATAATAAATTGAAATTTGTATTTCTAACTGAAACTCATAATACTTGCTATTTTTAAAAAAGAGAATACAACTGTTTGTTATAACTCACAAATGCACATTAACTACATTCTTTAACTGCTTACCTGTAAACAGATGGTTTTGGAAAGTGGTGACTGGCTGGTAGGTGGTGAGCTAGAGGTATTGGAGCGAATCAGATGGAACGATGGGCTGGATCAGTACCGTCTCACTCCAAGGGAGCTGAAGCAGAGATTTAAAGAGATGAAAGCAGGTAAAGCAAATGGCTTAAAGAAGATGGTTAAGAGATAAGTAACTGCGCATACAGAGTGATTTTCTGGAGACACTTTAAACTGAATTGCATTTTAAAGTACCCATTCATATCCCCCAAAAAATAAAAAAAATTATTGTCTTTCTGGATCTAGGGTGTGATTTTTATTAAACCATGAAGCCAAACAGGCTCTTAGCATCATGAAATCTGAAAGTAAGATAATGCTTCAGGGGTATTGGCTGTATATGAAGCAAGGAATCAAAAGCACTCATGCTTCTTTCTGCCACAAAGTTGTGTTTTTTAATGTATTGACATTATAACATTTTAATATTATTATTATTATTATTATTATTAAAAAATCTTATAATATTAATACATGAAAAACCACAACTTTGTGGCTAGAAGAAGCATGTGAATTACAGCCGCAAGACTACTTTAACAGACAGCTATTTGATAAGGTGTGGCCAAAAAAAGTCACATGTTTACCACATGTAATCCATTCATTGGCTGGAAATCAGAAGAACTAAGAGTTGTTAATTTGATACCCCACATAGCTTTGTAGGTTCTTAATGCCCTCTTGAGAAACTAATGATGTTCTGGACTTGGTCCACCATGGTTACAGAACAGCTAATGAAAGCACAAACTGGTTTCATTGATTTCCCAGACGCAGTGTTCGCTTTTCAGCTGAGGAACCCGGTGCATAATGGCCATGCCCTGCTAATGACCGACACACGTCGGCGATTGAAGGAACGTGGGTATCGTAGGCCAGTGCTACTTTTGCATCCTTTGGGTGGCTGGACCAAAGATGATGATGTGCCTCTGGACTGGAGAATGAAACAGCATGCTGCTGTGCTGGATGATGGCATTCTAGACCCACAATCCACCATTGTGGCCATCTTTCCCTCCCCTATGATGTACGCTGGGCCTACAGAGGTACGTAGAAGCTGTTCTTTCATACATGCCTATGGACAACAACATATAGGAAGTTCTAGTCGGAAGATCTAGTCATTCTGTAGGAACTTGTAGGAAGTTCTAGTCTTACATACAATGGTTTGGCTTTAGTCATGCTAATCAATATTTGCACTGTTTAGTTTACCCTACCGTCCAGTATTTTGGGGTCATTATTTTATTTTTAAAAGAAACTTTTTTAAGCAAAGATCCATTAAATTGATCAAAATGCATGTCAAAATAGAAAACAATTACCTTATATAGTAAAAATACTTCACAATATTACTGCTGTTTTATTACTGTATTTTACTTTCAAAAATGTAATATATATATATATATATTGAATGGTAGTATAAATACAGCTATATTTTTAAGAGATATATCTAAAATTATTGCCGGTTTATAGTCTCATAGATTCTCATTAACTCATTTTCTTTCAATCATAACATAAAAGTGCCACCCTTACAAATACTTACCTCATCCGTGTGTCTGTCAGGTCCAGTGGCACTGTCGTGCAAGGATGGTTGCAGGTTCTAATTTCTACATTGTGGGTCGTGATCCTGCTGGGATGCCCCACCCAGAGTCAGGGCAGGACCTGTATGATCCCACTCATGGAGGTAAAGTTCTATCCATGGCACCTGGACTCACCTCGGTGGAAATTATCCCCTTCAGAGTGGCTGCATACAACAAGACCAAGAAAGCTATGGACTTCTATGACAAAAATAGGTGAGACTGAAGTGAATAAAGGGCAACAGATTAACAGGATATTTTAAAATATCCGGTTTATAAATCTCTGTTATGGGTATCCATTAAGCGACTGTTTTTATAACACGCACTGTCCGTAAATATCCATTAACAATAGTAGAAACAAATTTTGAAGCAAGGAATTGTTTTTACAGATATCTAAAGAAATTCAAGTAAATTAATTTACAGACCAGTAAAAGCACTGTAAGCAATGACTCATGTCTCTTGACATTTCAATTCTTTATGCTCATCGACTAAGTCCCTGTGCAAAATGAGTAAAAATGACTTGCATGGAAAGACAGAGCACTTCCAGTGCAATACATTAATAGGAGCACATGAATGTGCATCTCTTAAAGGGATTGTTCACCCAAAAATGAAAATGATCCCATAATTTAATCACCCTCAAGCTATCCTAAGTGTATATGTCTTTCTTCTTTCGCCAAACTCAGAGTTATATTAAAGGGTTAGTTCACCCAAAAATGAAAATTCTGTCATTTATCACTCACCCTCATGTTGTTCCACACCTGCAAGATCTTCGTTCATCTTCATAACACAAATTAAGATATTTTTGATGAAATCTGAGCGGTATATGACTCCATAGACAGCAATATAATCAACACTTTCAAGGTCTAGAAAGGTACTAGAGACATTGTTAAAACAGTCGACGTGACTGCAGTCATTCGACCTTAATGTTTTGAAGCGACAAGAGTACTTTTTGTGCTCAAAAGCAAAACTGGCTTGAGGGTGAGTAAATTACGGGATCATTTTTGGGTGAACTATACCTTTAAACCATTTAAAATATGCTGATTGCATAGATTCAGGAAAATTTCTATGCATTGTTTTCAGTCACTTGACTGACAGAGACCTGGAGGGCAAAACATCCTCAGAACTGCAGTACATTTACATTTTACATTTTAGTCATTTAGCAGACGCTTTTATCCAAAGCGACTTACAAGTGAGGAAAACAAACAAGCGATTCTTCATGAATTGGCAAATAACACAGGAAGTGCTCACAATACAAGTTCCATACATTGCTCAGTACCATAAGCTAGAGTAGGAAGGGAAAAGGGAAGGAAAGGTGTTTTTTTTTTTTTTTTTTTTTTTTTTTTTTTTTTATGAGGGGATCAAGTGTTCACGGAAGAGGTGAGTTTTCAGCTCTCTTGAATATTGCCAGGGATTCTGCGTTCCTGATGAAAGTAGGGAGATCATTCCACCAGCAGGGAGCAGTGAAGGAGAATGATCTGGAGAGTGATTTTGTGCCTCTCTGTGACGGTACCACAAGCCTACGCTCCTTTAGTGATCGCAGGCTTCTGGTGGGGACGTAGCGTTGTAGCAGTGTGTGGAGGTAGGAAGGTGCAGAGCCTGTGGTGGATCTGTAAGCAAGCATCAGCGCTTTGAACTTGATGCGAGCAGCGAGGGGTAGCCAGTGCAGAGAGATGAAGAGGGGCGTGACGTGGGCTCTCTTAGGCTCGTTGAAGACAAGACGAGCAGCAGCGTTCTGGATCATTTGAAGAGGTTTGATTGCACTTGACGGCAGACCAGCCAGAAGAGCATTGCAGTAGTCAAGCCTTGAAATGACCAGGGCCTGGACCAGCAGTTGTGTTGCGTGCTCAGTCAGGAAGGGACGGATTTTCCTGATGTTGCGTAGTGCAAATCTGCATGACCGCGCCGTCTTTGAGATGTGGTCTCTGAAGGTCAGTTGGTCATCGAAGATAACTCCAAGATTTCTGGCCGACTTAGATGGGGTGATGGTGGTTGTACCAAGCTGTAAGTTGATGTCGTGTTGTAGGGTAGGAGTGGCAGGGAAGACTAAAAGCTCAGTCTTTGCCAGGTTGAGCTGCAGGTGGTGTTCTTCCATCCAGGTGGAGATATCCGCCAGACAGCTTGAGATCCGTGCAGCTACTGTGGAATCATCTGGCTGGAAGGACAGGTAGAGTTGTGTGTCATCAGCATAGCAGTGGTAGGAGAAACCATGTGCCTGTATGATGGGACCCAGTGATGTAGTATAAATGGAGAATAGGAGGGGACCAAGAACTGAACCCTGAGGGACCCCAGTGATCAGTTCATGAGGTTTGGATACCTCCCCTCCCCAGGCAACTCTGAAAGACCTACCTGTGAGATAGGACTCAAACCACTGAAGTGCAGAACCTGAGATACCCAGTGACGAGAGGGTGGACAGAAGAATTTGATGGTTTACGGTGTCGAAGGCAGCAGATAGATCCAGCAGAATGAGAACAGATGATTTGGAACCAGCCTTTGCAATTCGCAGGGATTCCGTAACGGACAGTAGCGCAGTCTCTGTGGAATGCCCGCTCTTGAAACCAGATTGGTTGACATCCAGATGGTTGTTCTGTGTGAGGAAGGATGACACCTGGTTGAAAACAACTCGTTCAAGTGTTTTTGATAAGAATGGTAGGAGAGAGACAGGTCTGTAGTTGTCCATGAGTGATGTGTTTAGCGTGGGTTTTTTAAGCAGTGGGGTTACTCGAGCCTGCTTGAATGTGGTAGGAAAAGTCCCAGAGTGGAGAGACGAGTTAATAATGTGTGTAAGTGCTGGTAAGAGAGTGGGAGAGATGGCTTGTAGAAGGTGTGAGGGGATGGGGTCTAGAGGGCAGGTGGTGGGATGAGTGGAGAGGAGAAGTTTTGATACTTCCGCCTCCGTGAGAAGGGAGAAGGAAGAGAGAAGAATAGTGGATGAGGAGGGGATGAGTTCCTGTGTGGGTGGTGCAGAGAACTGGCTCCTGATGGCAGATGTCTTGTCGGTGAAGAAATTGGCGAATTGATCAGCAGTTAGAGACGTGGTGGGTGGTGGTGGAGGGGGACAGAGGAGTGCGTTGAATGTCTTGAAGAGTGAGCGTGTGTTTGTAGCGCCGTTGATCTTATCGTGGAAGTATGAGGACTTAGCTGCATGGACTCCCCCAGAAAAAGATGATAGCAGATCTTGGTACAAACCTAGGTCAGATGGGTCTTGTGATTTGCGCCATTTCCTTTCTGCTGCCCTGAGTTTGGTCCGGTCATCACGAAGTGCATCAGATATCCAGGGGTTGGATGGAGTTGCTTGAGCTGGTCTGGATGGCAGAGGACAGATACTGTCTAGAGAAGTAGATAAAGTGGAGCATAACGTGTGTGTTGCAGTATTTACATCCAAAGATGAGAACTGTGTTTGTGTGGGAAGGGAGGATAACACAACAGAGGATAGATGAGAAGGGGAAAGAGAGCGCAGGTTTCTTCTGAAGGAAACATGTGAAGTGGTTGGTGGTGCACGAATAAGTTGCAGATTGAAAGTGATGCAGAAATGGTCAGAGACGTGCAGAGGTGTGACCAGAATGTTGTCAGTGATACAGTTACGTGTGTAGATCAGGTCCAATTGGTTGCCAGATTTGTGGGTGCTTGTAGTGATGAGTCGGCTGAAATCAAATGAAGCTAGGAGAGAGAGGAAGTCAGAAGCATAAGGTTTATCGAGGTGAATGTTGAAGTCGCCCAGTAGTACAAGTGGACTACCATCGTCTGGGAATGAGGACAGCAGCATGTCCAATTCCTCGACAAAGGTACCCAATTGACCTGGGGGGCGGTAGATGAGAACAAGATGAATTTTGACAGGGTATGTAATTGTAATGGCATGTGATTCAAACGAGTACAGGCAGTACAGGCCTGTCAATTTTACAAGAAATAATGTGTGAACAAAATGCAAGGTTTGGGCACTTGTGATCCATATCCAGCACCTGCTGCAGTGTTTCAATCAGTAAAAACAGCAGGACATTCTAAACACTTAAGCAGATGATTGGTTAAGCATTTTCTTTGTAATGCTTTTCTATGGAAAAATGCTTAGCAAGGGTTCATCTGCTCGCCTGTTTATAGTATGCATCGTCAATAAGGTGTATACTGAATTTCTTTTTTAATATCACTGTACATTAGTACTTAGTGCAAACCTGGTAAAAATGACTAATGGGCAATTGAGGAAAGCCTTGTTTTGCCCTGTAGACTTGCGTTCCTGTAAGTGTATGTTGTAACGTGAAAACTATGACCAGAAGTGATGCATATTAATATAAATGTCTTCGCAATAACCAGGAACTTAAGCAAAAATGATTTCCTTGTAAAATGGTTGCTTGGTGATTCTGAAGCATGAAAGACAGGCTGCTTTTACCTCTATTTTTCAATTCAGACATGCTGAGTTTGAGTTCATCTCTGGGACC
Organism: Opsariichthys bidens; assembly: GCA_037194245.1. Taxonomy (NCBI): domain Eukaryota; kingdom Metazoa; phylum Chordata; class Actinopteri; order Cypriniformes; family Xenocyprididae; genus Opsariichthys; species Opsariichthys bidens. Next base: position 16,778,615 of record CM074286.1, on the reverse strand, counting down.
AAGATGCGCAAGCTGGCTCGCAGTGGAGAGGACCCTCCTGAGGGCTTCATGGCCCCTAAAGCCTGGAAGGTCCTCACCGAGTATTACAATTCCCTACAGAAAGAGCAGTGATGACACATACAGGAAGTAGCAACACAGAAAACCTCAGAAGATCACAGAGCATGTGGTTCACACTGCCTCTAGAACTGCTTCAAGGCATTGAGAAATGAAGGTGCGCACTTACAACGACCTGGTGACAAAGGTGGTCATGGTTTCCTGTGAATAATTATTTTACTACAGCATTGTTTTTAAATGAAAAATGAACATGCTTTCTCAACTTTCTCTACTGTGAAATTTAAACTGATGTGCCTTGATTAATAGATTGTCAATCCCAAAGAGATTATAAGATCTTGTTCTCAAATTGTATTTAGAAATGTGCCTTGTGTGCTTTAGAAGGAATTTAAATGAAAAGGTATATCAATTGTAATCTAAATGAAGCAATTACTGTACCGTTCAAAAGTTTGGGGACGGTAAGATTTGTTTTTTAATATATTTTAAAATGTCATTTATTCCTGTGATGGCAAAGATACATTTTCAGCATCACTACTCCAGTCACATGATCCTTCGGAAATCATTCTAATATGCTGATTTGCTGCTCAAGAAACCTTTCCTATAATGATTGATGTTAAAACAGTTGTGCTGCTTAATATTTTTGTTGAAACTGGACAATTTTTCAGGATTCTGAACAGAAAGTGTTCAAAAGAGCATTTATTTGGGATAGAATTTTTCTGTAACAACGTAAGTGTGTTTACTGTAACTTTTGATGAAATTTAATGCATTCTTGTTGAATACATTTTTTTTAATTATACTGACCCCAAACTTAGTGTATATCAAAGCAGTCTTTACGTGGCCCAAATTGCAGTCAGATTTTACTTCATATCCAAAATAATTTCGTTTACATGTTACAAAAAGTTGTTGTTATCTGGGGACCATATTGGGTAGAGCATACTAGGGAAAAAATATTTATTTTATTCATTCAAATACAACAATGAATAACACTGTTTTATTAAAGATTTAACAGAATGAATGCAGTATGCAGTAATGTCACGTAGATATCTGTATATCTTATCGGCTTTAATTAAATCTTTGTACTGTGATTACATAATTGTGACCATGTGGCTGCTTTTTTAGATGCTCACACTGTATGACTGTATATACAGCTTGATTGCTGTTCTCTGAAACGAGGGCAAAAGTTATACAGTGCATTCACAGAAATATTGATGCTCCTCTGCCATCTGGTGGTCATCGGTATACAGAAACCACATGGCTCAGAGAGAAAAAAAGCTGATTATGCAAATATATCTTCAGCTAACAGTTACATTTCATAACCAAACTGTTCATTCCATGTGATGCGAAGAGAAATTCATAATTAGTTTAGATGAGTTCTTGGCCCGGACATGCATAATGCGCCCTAGAATATAGGTCCCAAAATCTGTTACGGGTGAATAGCTCCTAAGTTGATGGATCGACTTAGGGAGTAGGGCTGTGAGTGTGTTCCGCTAGACCCTGGGTATTCCCTAATGGATTTAGGGGATTCCCAATTAGACTTAGTGTGGATGAGAGCATTATATCCAAAGTGTTCTAGGTAACCCTATTTAAATCTGCTAACTGCAGCTGAAGTGCTGTGCAATCCTGAAAAGGTTACGGTGAGCATGTACAGGATGTGTGGCATGGATTTTCCCAGAGTACAAGCATCTATAAAATAAGCAGCTTGAGGCAGGGAGACCTACTTTGTGTTAGGAACACGCTCACCCATTTCCCTAAATCTAGTGCCTTGTGTTTATACAGTGTTTCCCAAACCTTGTTCCCGAACCCCCCCCCCACACACACACACACACACACACGCACACATTTTGGATGTCCCCTTAACCATTTTGAAATACTGACAAGTAGCTGAGTTGAATCAAGCATGTTTGATTAGGGTTAAGTGTTATAGGAACAGGGTTGTGAAACACTGTTTTAATAAAGACTTCTTTAATAAAGAAAGTTTTTAGCATCTGAGTGCCTAGTGGGTTTAAAGACTCAATGAAATTATATATCAGTTATTTCATATTGAAACAAGAAGGTTTGGTAGTATGTAGAATACAACCATACTAATTGTATACATGCTATACATGGCCTCAAAACCCCACAAAAGTGTTATTTTAATTTCATAAAGCATTTAACTTCTTAATCAAATTACAGATTTTATTCCTTTATTCTTCAAGGTTCTCCGATGTTGCTTAGCTTTTTTCATAATAATGTCAATGCAGAAGGAAGAGTGAGCAAGTGTCGTAACTAATTAAACATTAAGAAATACTAGTGTGGTTCTTGTGTTTATGGTCTACAATAAGTGGCGCACGGTCCATTTTTACTATGTCAATGCTTTAACCGGCTCTTATGGCTCGAACGTTTGTGCCTAAAAAAATCTCCATCAGAAACAAATAGTTAAATGGAAAACTTAGTGTTTGCCACCTCTATAATATGCATCCATTCACTATATTACTAGAAGTTTAATATTAGAAGTATATACTTTAAAACAAGAGAGGTTTAATCTTAAGTATAATTTTCAAAATATCATCAAATGCATGAACTGGCATACAGAAATGAAAAAGTTGATAAGTAATGCTTGTATTTCAGAAAATGCTGCTGAAGATTTTTCATGGGGTAGTTTTTTGGTTGTACGTTGACCTACTAACTAATGCACCAGGGGTATTATAGATGCAGGAAACCCCACCCAAACTCTCTGTCAACCCAGGGAGTCAGAGACCATGATATAAAAACCTAGATCTTATCAATAACAATTTTTAATAACTTAGAACCATTTACATCACTACATTATACCGTATGTTGCTTAACAATAGCATATAAACAATAATTCTAGCATTAACTAAGCAACAGTTGATTAACAGATCATTAGTTCAGTGGTTCTGCCAAGGGGCCTCAGCAAATTTCCAAAGGGCCTCAAGATCCCTAACGTATCGTTTTAATAAATTAATTTTAAAAGTGTGATTTCTAGACCTGGAAAAGTCATACATGTCATGTAAATATTCTCCATGGGGCTCCTGGAGTACTTTCAGACTCCGCTGTAAAAATCATCCACGAAAATATAGGTTACTCACTCTATTGGATGTATGTGGGGGTGAGACCAGCGCTCTGCAAGAAGCGAAACAATGTACCGACACCGTGCGCGCACGTGACCGCTCTGACAGGGAGAAGCACTGAGTACATCCTCACATTCATATCTTTCCGCCCTTCAAAGTGAATGTCGCTTTATAACTATCGCGTTTTGGAAATCACCTAATTTTTCTTCCACACAGCGTGTGGTACATGTTTAATTTTTCCCTTAGCTGATATTTTTTAAAGCGACTGTTCTGGTCGCTTTTTTAAAACACTAAACGGCACGCGTCCGCGCACTATTTCCGCTCGTGGCGGTAAGATATGTTTTTTTCTCTGGTTAAACGTGCCGGGTCTACGTTCTTTTTTCCTCCGTGGGAAGCCATGATGGCAGTTTGAGAACGGAGCTGCGGAGCACCCTGAGAGAGATGAGTCCTGCCGATAAACCGCACATCTTCACGCTTCTACAACGGCTACCGTCGCATATCTAACACACAGTTCAGGTGGAGACTGTCAGTTGTCATTTTTTACGGAACCAACTTGGCCATCTAGCGACGACGATGATCATTCGTTAGGAGGGTTTTGGGGAGGGGGGGTTTAGCTGTGGTGGCTAGCGGGCGATGCTAGTCGGGGAAGGCTCGCAAGTGTGTTTTCTTCGCGCGGAGATGGAGAGGATTCGCTCCTCTCTCTGGACCTGATCACGGCGCGCGCGCCGGACACACAGACTTCTGTTTTATTGTTGTTGTTATTATATCGGATGCGTTCCGGCTTGACCGGACCGCGGGATCGGAGGACCTTTTCAGCAGCTCGGAGGACTGAGCGATCGGGACCGGGAGAGTCGGGCCTGCTGCGCCGGAGCGGATAGAGGCCCGTCTGCGAGAGACCCACCGAGCCAGCCCGCGCGCACTCACACATACACTGAAGGGTGAGAGAGGCACAGAACCATCCCGAACAAACATAACCCCTTTATAACAATAAACCGGAATAAAACTGAAGTGTTTTGAACTGCTGTCATGGCAATGACTGCAAAAATTAAAGAAATAGTCAGTCGGAATAAGAGGAGGTACCAGGAGGATGGCTTCGATTTGGACCTCACATGTATCCTTACTTTTACTGTCTAAACTACTTTTTGTACTATTTTTGTTTACATTTAGTGGTGTGTGTGTGTGTGTTAAGTCTTGTAAACGTCAAGTTTTAGTGAGAATAATGGGTATGCTTTCTCAATATAGCTTCCTTTTTTTAATGTCTTGTGAGGCAAATCCGTTTAAAAATGATTGGTCACGACGCTCTCGATAATTTGATCATGAAATATTGTTTTCCCCTCTCTTGTAGGACACCCCTAGTCTTCTTTGACAGCTACATGGCTGGCAGACGGTCTCTTTCCAGACTGCCAATATTACATACAGTATAGGATGCTCCGTTATTTTGTTGAATAGCAGTGTGTTTTGCTGTTTGACAGCTCTTATGTGCTTGGCACAACAATGACAACAGTTTGCAGAAGAGATTGCACAAATCAGTGTGTATTGACAAATCTGTGATTTCTTCTACTGGCTAATGACAGTACTATTGATCATGTAAAGACATGAGAGGTCTATTCAGTGAATATAATGCAGTCTGGAGGGTGTTTTAACCTTGCTATTCTCGGCGATATTTGAATCAATTGATTTCCAAATACACTTGTGGAGCGAAGTTTGGTTACCCGGGATTCCATGGTCCGTTTTCCAAGATCATCTTTAGTCTGTCAAAAAGGGTAATTATTCAATCGTATGTTTAGGTCGGCATGGAATGCGTTTCGTCATTGAGTCCAAACCCTGTGGGTGATGATAAATGACCAATCATGATTCTGATGTCTAAAACATTTTATTTATTATTTAGTGGTTGACCGATATCTGCCGTTAACAAACCCCGAGTTTAGAGAGCACTTACAATTGACAAAGCTGTCAGTTCTATGAGGAACTGATAAAACTGAACGGACTCTCAAAATGTCCAGATATCTTCTGATTAATCAGCTCGGCCTGAGTGTTGATCTTTTATTAATCCACAACAAAAATGGAACCAATATTTTATTTTTAAATGCATTTACATGAACAATAAAACAGAAGGTGGAAATACCCTCTTGTTTGTGAACTCATCATGGCTCTTAAAAAAAATTGACAGCTCTCCATTTGCTTTCAGCATTTGGACCTCTTCCTCATTTTCATCTGGCTGATATCAGACAGCCTTTTGTTTGACCAATTTGGCCCCCGTGTGAAAGCACGTTTAGTGCAGGAGAATTAAGGTATAGTGTGAGGTCTTCATTTTCACGATCTGCAGAGAGAAGCTGATGTGATTGTTCTGCTGCTGTTTTTGTGTGGAAAGCGGTTGGCGTTTACTGCCGCCAAGTCTTGTAGATATGAGGAAGTATGGCAGGTCAGGTGTTTGACAGTAAATGGCCTACTGTTATTTTTAAATGGAACAAGTTCTCAAGTATAAGATTAGCCTATCCATCACATTCATAAATGAGTTCGTAATCTAACTTTCTGGTGTTTTCTTAATAAAGAACCATAGCTTGTCATTATTAAACTCTTGTGATGGTCTTGGTTGTCCGGCATAGCCTTTTCATTGCTGCAGTAAATCTCGCTTCTGATTCTGAAAAGCTACACCACTGGAGTACTGAGCATGCTGGGAAAGGTCAAATGTCATCCAAGCTGTCTGAACTGCAGAGTTTAACGCCTTAGTCTGCTCATCAGAGACATTAAATTAGTGTGTTCTCTGTTGCTGATTTAAAAATGTGTTTTGAAAAGTCACACCGTCACTTCTTTTGCCTTTGCTAGCTTTCTGAGATTTTTTTTTAAGTGTGTGTGGTTGAAGTGTCATGTCTGAATTCTTGCACGCTGCTATGCTCAGAAAGGGGTGGGGAGGGTGTTTTAGCATTCTGGGTTGTAATGGTTTACATGTCAAAACCACTAGCTGTATCAGTGTGACTGTGTGTACTTGGCTGACATTGAGATATTGCTTAACAGCTGATGAGGGAGAAGGATGCTATGCAGATGCCTTGTTCTTCTGTCTGTGGTCTGCTACACGTTACTTACACATGATGAATTTGCCTTGATGGAGTTTCATTCACACTGATGTTCCATCTTTACTTTTCATACTTTTCATTTTGTTGTGGGCAATATTTGTGTATTGCATTGGTTGATATTGGATATTTAATCCTTTGTTTTTTGCATTTGAAATGATTGATGGTATGCACATTATATACAGTTTTTATATCAGCTATTTATCAGTTATTGAGCATAACATAAAAATTAATAATCATCTTATCAGCGCATCGTGTGCATACTTTCATCCTGCCAGTGAGCCATTTTGCTCAGTGACATAAAGCTGTGAGTTCCGCATTTTTTTCCAAAGTGTTGACAAGGCTTGTGAAACATGGGCATCTGTGGCAGTTGCCCTGATTTGACACAGTCAGGTTGTTTGCGAGAAGTTTGATTGTTGGTTTTGTTTTTAGAGGGGCTTACATTATCTCACAACTGTGCTTTGAGAGTCCTTGGAAGTGCTTTGCTCACCATCTTTCTTATTCTTAAAGGGTTAGTTCACCCAAAAATGAAATTTCTGTCATTAAGTTCCACACCGGTAAGACCTTCGTTCATCTTCAGATCACAATGGAGATATTTTTGATGAAATCCGAGAGGTATATGACTCAACTAAACAACTTTATTCAACAATATCTTTGGCTTGGGCTGATACTGAGCCCACATTCGGACATAAACACGGAAGCCTTCACTGTGCTTTCTGCGGCAACTGAGTGAGTATAATGACAGGGAATTGTTGACGAGATTGTTGAACAAAGTCGTTATTCACAATTTATTCTTGTCACTTCATAAAATTAAGGTTGAATCACTGCAGTTACGTCGACTGTTTTGACGATGTCTTTAGTACATTTATGGACCTTGAAAGTGTTGATTATATTGCGGTCTATGGACGAGTCCTATACCTCTTGGATTTCATCAAAAATATCTTAATTTGTGTTCTGAAGATGAATGGTTTTACAGGTGTGGAATGACATGGAGGTGAGAGAAATTAAATTTTTGGATGAACTAACCCTTTTAGTGTGATTTATTTTAAAAACATGTCATTTTCCCTCCCATCTACACATACAGCAGAATACAGTGCGAATTCACCCTCCTTTCTTTTTTTTGGGTCTATTATGATTTGTCCAGCCTGTGTTGGTTGTGAACACCAGCTATTTTAGTGCTTTAGATTTATTTAACATTTTTATGATATATGAGTCGCTAACCGTTTTAAAGGAATTGGGATAAAAATAAGCATGACTCATCCAATTATAAAGCCTTCTGGCTTTCTATTCTGACAGTGTACGACAGGAAACGAGCAGAACCGAGAAGCCCTGCTTCTCTCCCTCTTTCTCAACCGTGTTGAGGTGTGAACCTCCCCCAGAGTCTGCACACATCATGGGAGCTAGAGCACAAGTAGAAATGTCTGCAGATGCACAGTGAGCAAGGGAAGAATGGATATAACCAAAAGAATGGATATGAACGAGACCCCTGCAAAGTGCATTGTCTTGCTGTATCAAAAAAACAAAACAAAAAAAAAAGCTGTGCGATTAAGTAATATCGGAGTTGCTTTTGAGCTAGGCTGCATGATTGACAAAAATCATAATTGTTGATTATTCCTTTGAAGTTGTAATTGCGGTTATTAATTACGATTATCGCAATTTACATGAAATGATGTTTTGAATAGCTTTATATCATTGTTTACAGCAACTGCATGCCATATTTTTATATGAAAATAAACAAGCTGCAAACACTCTTCCTGAAAAACTTTAATTGCTTTTCTATTAAGCCTCAAATGTCAAATATTGATTTGGTTTCTTCTTTAAATAAAAATAAAATAAAAAAACATGCATGGTATTATAATGTTATATATAATTATGTAATGTATATAATTATTGGGGGGACCTTTAAAATAACCTGTAAAAAGAATAAAAAACATCTTAAGCATGCAGAAGAGTCTAGGGGTGTGTTCACACTTGTCATGTTTGGTTCGATTAAAGCGAACCCTGGTGCGATTGCTCAGTTAGTGCGGTTCGTTTGAACATATGTGAACGCTGCCATCCGAACCCTTCGGGAATTCAGGAATGACAGTGTGAACCAACCGAACTACAAGTCAATTTTTCTTTTTTTTTTTTCTTTTTTTGTAGTTGTACCTTTGAACCATTACATAATTGTGGCATCCGTAATTATAAGCATGATTACAAGTTTAAGTAATTGTACAGCCCTAATTTTAGTGCTGTGGCTGTTTGTTCACCTTTGACCTGGATGGTCTAGGTTAGGATTGTGAAACCGTTTGACCTCTTTTTTGCGTAGGTGGAAAGTGCAGACACTCCTGTGCCTACGGTCTGACGCTTTGCTAAAAGGTCAACTTCTAATGATTTGACATTTATATTATACAGACAACTGAGCTTTTATATTACAGACTTTGCCTTTGTTTTCTCTTTGTTAATTTTGAAGTCTGGTAAGGTACAGGCCATGGGAACAACGGACTGAATACAGTCTAAAGCTATTTTATCCGGACATGTAATGACACACTGTCCAAAAGCAATACGGTTGCTTGTTTGTTGTTGCATGTATGTATTCACATTTTTAATGTTCATGTTATTTTGCTTTTGGTGGATGAATTATTCTTTGAATGCAAGTTGAACTTCAGACATATGAAGTGGTGTGCAGTTCGTATATGTCCTTATTTTTCTTAACAAGCATATCAGATATATACCCGAACATCATTGCTATGGGCTTTCCCGCTGAAAGGTTGGAGGGAGTCTATCGCAATAACATCGATGACGTTGTTAGGTAAGTCCAATTAGAGACACCTAAAAAGCTTTAACTTTTTTTTTCCTCTTGTTTTACTGTATATTTGACAAATCAAGTGTTTTGGTAAGTTAGAATTAAATATTATCTAAATGACAGCCTGTGGAATCTGATTGAAAAGTGACATTTCAGTCTTTTTCATATGATGTTTTTCCTTCCAGATTTCTTGACTCAAAGCATAAGAACCATTATAAAATTTATAACCTGTAAGTATTTATTTATATTTGAAGTTATAGAAAAGTGTTTACTGTAAGACAATTGGGTCAACTTTTGTGCTTTTCTTACCAGATGTGCTGAACGACACTACGACGCATCCAAATTCAACTGTAGGGGTGAGCACATCTATTTTCATTTTACAATAGTAAAACACTTTATACTGTTGCTTGTAGAGTGTTATTGTGAGAAATTTGTAATTAAATGGGTTCTTTCCCATAATACCTGTTTTACTACACCTGAATTGAAAACAAATGGAAATGATTGATTTTGATTTTAAGGCTAGAATACACTAGAATGCTTTTGCATTCTGAAGGAGTCACAGTAGACCCTTTTCACATTTCCAAGTTTCTCAGAAGCAGAAATTGTTGTAGTTGGGTAAAATTCTATAGCGTAAATGAGAGCATACATTAGATGTTTTTTGTGTTCCCATTTTCTCAAATAGCACAAGAAAATGTCTGATTCGAGATGTTTATTTTGAAAGATATGTGTGGAAGCTGCTGACACTTGTGTCAGAGACGCAGTTTAAGTAAAGAGTGCCTGAGAAAAATGCGTTGTCCTGATTCAGTATCTGCGGTCAGATGAAATGTTGTCAGGCTATATTGTCAGTGTCGTTATTCTAATGTTATTTTTGTAAATTGTTACCTCTCACCTCAGAAAAAGAAATTTCCTGTCGTGTGAGTACTGTGCTCATAGCGCACACTCTTCGATTGCATATGCAAATGCGGCGGCGTGCTCTGTATATCACCTCATTATAGACAAAGAGCGAAACAAATTACGAGCATGCAAACGTTGTAATATTGTCAATTCATTAGTCATGAAATTACCAAAAAGTACCAATAATTGTAACTGGTATGTTGCGTGTTGGCTGGGAAGGATTTGCATGCAGGTATGATATTTCCATATTTCCAACGGTTCATGTTAGTGTTTGTGTGTTGACCATGGTACTTGGTAACCATAACCCCAAATGCCATTTTATTTTGACTTGCTCACTTTTATTATTTTGTCCGTTATTTAGGTTAGTCATTAGGCAACTTTGGTTGCTAGTAATGATAGTTTTGTGGGCCGTGCTGTTCACATTGAGTGACATGTGACAAACAAGTCAACAATTGTTGGTGTCGAGTCTTTTTCAAAGCTGAAATATTGAAAATGAGTCTGGGTTTTCATTTGCCACTGCGGAGAGACGTCAATAAAACAGCTTGTAACCAATCTTACATTTACCTTAGAAAAGCTATTCATTGACTATAAACTTGAAAATGAACTCTGCTGTTTCTTAATGCATGTTTGAAGAAATCCATTAAGTTTTATGACAGCTTCCATTTAAATGTTTCTAATTATAAAGTTTAGTATTAACTTGCCATGTACTGTACCTGATACATATCCAAAATAATCAGAATTGAATTGTAAGCTTGTGAATCGAATTGAGTCTTGAAATTTGTGTCAATACCCAGCCCTACTGTTTGTTACTGGTTAGGGCTGTCAATGAAGGAATGTTACTCAGATGCGATTGAAAAAAGCATACAAAATAAATGTAAATCTGCGCTTCCTGCAGAACATGGTGTCTAACATTGCGTCTTCTTTTTTATTTTTTCAACGGAATCCAAAACACTCCCACAGTAGCAAGCAAACGTTTTTCCTTGCTTCCCTCTGTCATCTCCTTTGATTTTGTGCGGCAGTTTACGCTAGGTGTTTGAGTATCAGTTACTGGCTTATTCACCCTGGATTATTTAACATATTATCTCATGTTTATTATTAACATATCAATATTTCATATCAACTCTGCTATATTGCGACACTTCTATTATCGACACATGTTTTAGACCGTTTTGCATCTCTTGAGTGGAGATTGTGATCATAACCCAACATTCTCATTCCTGTCCTCTTCTGAAGGATTGTAAAGGTGATTCTGGAATCTGAATTCTTTTTGTGTCTTCAGTGGCACAATATCCTTTTGAGGACCACAACCCTCCACAGTTGGAGTTAATTAAGCCCTTCTGCGAGGATCTCGACCAGTGGCTGTCTGAGGACGAGAACCACGTGGCGGCCATCCACTGCAAGGCAGGCAAAGGTCGCACGGGGGTCATGATATGCGCCTACCTGTTGCATCGCAGGAAGTTCTCAGAGGCACAAGAGGCACTGGACTTTTATGGGGAAGTCAGGACCAGGGATAAAAAGGTATGATGCTCTTTAGTTCTGCATTCTATTTTCACTCTGGAACTGCTGTTGCGTCAACGATTTATCACAGCTAGTTTGCATTTCTGAGTTTTAACAGATCACAAAAAGTTTTTCTGTGGATGTACTGAGCCTTTTTTTTTTCTTTTTCAGGGGGTGACCATTCCCAGCCAGCGCAGGTATGTGTATTACTACAGCTACCTGCTGAAGAACAAGCTGGAATATAAACCCGTTGCTCTCCTCTTCCATAAAATGGTTTTCCAGACTTTGCCCATGTTCAGTGGTGGCACATGCAGTAAGTCTTACTCTCCTTTAACCTTCTTGAAATGGCAATGCAATTAAGCTTTTTTTGAATGCTTGATGTTTTTGAAAGTGTTTGATGTAACTGACGTGGTTATGCTGTCATGAGTTGTGGTCACCCTCACGAGGAGCTGCTGTTGTTTGTCATCTTAACTCTGTACCACATCTTTTGGCTCTGTCTTTAACACTAACACTCATGGGTATGTTGTCTCTGTTCCTGTTTTCTTTTCTTTAAAAATTTCCACTGAGAACTCGGTTTCGACATATCAACTCCTGCCACCCACCACAGTCTCACATATAATGACATCACAGATCGTGCCCTCTGTCCTCCCCTCCCCCTATTCATACATAGTGTGCTAGTTCATGTTTTGTTCACATTCGTGGACTTGTGTGTCACAGCCAAGCTGAACGCCAACCCGAACTGCACCCTACATCACTGCCATTTTTAGGAAGTTCCTCATGTTTTGAAATTGGAATTAAAAGTGCAGAGTCAGTCTCAGAACTCCCATGATTCAGAGGTAGATTCCAGTGTTCCAGGCCTGTGTGTGTGTGTGTGTGTGTGTGTGTGTGTGTGTTTGTGTTTGTTTGTGTAGAGATGGCTGTTTTGCCAAGGCCAGTGTGGTGCAGTTGAGTTCTTGGTCAAGCTGATGGTGTTTTTTTTAACTTCCTTCTCTCTCTCTAAGGGGACAATACTGTTAAAAACAGGAGTGAGGTGAATCCCCAGGGCTTCAAGAAAGGCAGCTGGCACTGGGGTAAAACGGCATTACTTTACTACTACTGTTAAGAGAAACATCTTTAAATGTCACACAGGCCCTGCCCTGTGCAGCATTCAGTACAGTTCAGTATAGCTTTTATTACTCTTATCTCTTTTAGGCAGGAGCCTAGAAACATGAAGTAGAGAGTCCTAAATATTTGACCTCTAAAAACCCTTAGAAATGTACTATTTTCATCAAGAACAAAAGCAATTGCAATTTAACTGTAATGATAGAATTAAAAATTAATCAAGTTACTCTGAATAAATTTGTCCTGCATCAGGTGGACGGTATGACCTAAATTTCATATCATGGTAGGAATAATTTTATATTGCAGTAAGTACTGCTGGTGAATTAAATACTTTGTTATGATGATTAAAATTGTGAAATAGCCTTTGTAATGATTTTCAAAGCACAGGGAAGGAGGCGGGGAGAACCGGCAAAATTTAATCACAGAATAAACAACGAAAGTAAAGCGGTAGCCACTAACGGATAACTGCTGCATATAAACACAATAATACATAAAACTGCAAAATGCTACTTCTTTTCTTCTACATTTATTTCATGCATGGATTGCTTCTGACAGCGCTGCACAAGCTCGTATCGCCATCTGCGATACACCCTTAGCATGTTAGCCAGGGTTCAAAACGCCAAATGCGAATAAAAATTGGCATTGAAGCGGTGTTGCTTGCCCGTTGCCCAGTAACTTTAATGAATTTTTACAATGCATAGTTGTGAGAACGTGATATGGCTTAGTGCGATCATCAAATCACAATAGTTATGTAATTATTTAAATATAGTCTGACGCGCTGCATGTTTCAGAGGTTCAGTTTCGATCTACGGTAAATGCAACTCTGTTAATGCTGTGCGTTTGAGGTGCTTAGAACTTGTATTTGAGAACACAACATGGGCCATCCATCTTCCAAAATTCTTAATAAGAATTGTTTATAAATTTCAACAAAGAAGCATAAAGGTCTCCCTGTGGTTTTTTCGCTAAGATAAAAGCTCAGCGGTTTAACATATGAAAGCAAAGAAATGAAAGCTTAAATGTCAGAATTGTAATTTTAATGTTAATGTTCTGTAAAATAAAATGAAATAATTATTTATAAAAATTATTAATTATGTAATAGTTATATGATAGGAACAACAATTCTATTAATACTCTTATTATAGCATATATTGTATTATAATATAATTAGTTGTTAATAATGGTAATAATAATTAGAATATCTCTGTGCGATTATGCGCCTGATGATATCATTAAACAAAAGGTATTTCTGTCTCGAGAAGAGAAAAACACTTACTGGAAATACACTGGGACCAGCATGGAATTTTCTCACTCGAACCACTGCCTGGTGCTGCTTCTGATTGCTTTTAGAGAGAAAAGCTTCCCATAACTGCTGGTCTAGAATCAGTTTTCTCTGTAATAATAGCATATTGGTTTGGCAGACAATCCAGTATGTAAGGTTTCTATTTACGCCTTTTGCAGTGTTGAGTAGTGTAGCCAATCACAAAGATATGTGCTGATTTTGGCCAATCAGAGGTGTTTAAGTTAACGGTGAACAAAAACCCTGGTGTTTTGAGCGGTGAGTGGATTTTTAGTTCTCCATGCTCGCAAAATCCTCTCATTATAACAAAATATATACAATGTAAACATTATTTAAATAAAAAATTCAGTGTGCAGTCAGCTTCGTTTATTATAACAGAACTTTGATAAACTAAAAAGAGGGAGAGCTTTTTAACGATTGTAAAAGGAGCATTCTGCGCACTTTATGCCAAATCTCACACATATGGTATGCTTGCCTTTTGTTTTTTATTTGTTTGTATGTTTGTTTTTGTGATAAATATCTTGGTTTTTTTGTGGGTGCTCAGTGGGGCCTATGACCAATACCACCATCATCTGCTCGAAAAACTTGATGGAAACGGACCTAATTCGCATTTGTTCTTTTTTTTCTTTTTTTTTTGCAAACTTTGAAAAGATTCGCTTCACGTTTGAATGGAAACCCAGCTATTTAATTATTTCGATTATGCAGTTTCCCCGCAGCAGCTCACTCGTTCTTCGCTGCTATTTTTCAGATGCACTCGTATTATCAAACTACTGTATATCGGAATAAACCGCATTGCCTCATTGCTTATATAGCTTATAGAAAATATACATGGATATACCCCATAGCTCTACGCGATACTCTTTTTCTGGAATCTTTGATTTGTGGGGAAAAAAACATTTATTTTAAATAGATTTTTTGTAATGATAAAGAAGCCTTTACTGGCTTTTGATCAATTAAATGCATCCTTGCTGATAAAAATATGTAAACTTTTGACTGATAGTCTATATATAGGAAAACCTCATACTGTCATACTGCACACCTAGTGTACTTGAAAGAAGAACCTCCCCGTGTTACATGCTGACTGTGCTGGGTGCATGCAGGGGTTGGGCGGCTGGTTATGTGGGGTTAGTTCTTGGATGCATATTCTCTCCCTTTGCATCAACCCCGTTCTTAATCACTGACATGACTTGATTCATGATGTCAGAGCTGGGGGTGGAGTTATTTCACTCAGTGTGGGCTCCTTGATGATTAACACCTTTCTTTTTTTTCCTCTTTTCCTCAATGCAATGTGTTTTTTCTTGCCTTTAATTTTCTCTTAACCTTTTATTAGTTTAATTTATTGTTTCAACCATTTGATCCCCTTTCTCACACTCCCCATCTCTCTGTTCTATCAAACAGACCCTCAATTTGTCGTGTATCAGTTGAAAGTAAAGATCCACACGTCAAACCCAGCCCACACGCGGAGGGAAGAGAAGCACATGATCTTTGAGTTCCCTCAGCCTCTTCCAGTTTGTGGTGACATCAAAGTGGAATTCTTCCACAAACAGAGCAAGATGATGAAGAAGGTAAGCCTTGACCTGTGAACCCCTCTCAAAGCCACAGTCTCTTTGGTACATCATATCGCAGGATCTTGCCTGTTGTTACCATGGCTGCAGAGACGTTGCCTTCTGGTGGTTTTGTGGTTTTCCTATTGTTCATCTTTTCTTTGCTTCAGCAGCTACGCCATGCTTTTACGTGTCTTCCTCAATTTCTTTTTTTCCCCTCCCAACAGAGCGTTACTGTCCTGTGCCTGTTTGTGTTTCTGTACTCTATATAAATGTGTTTACAAGTGCAGTTGTTGGAATGTGTATTTGTGTTTGTAAACACTTGCTATTTATGGCCATCCAATGCCCAAATGTAAACCTTTCCTTGTGTGTTTGTGTGCGTGCGCAGGATAAAATGTTCCATTTCTGGATAAACACGTTCTTCATCCCGGGTCCCGAAGAAGCTGGGGAGAAAGTGGAGAATGGGTCGGTGGTCAACGACATTGACAACCTCTCCTCTCAGAGCCAGAGCTCTCCGGCAGAGAGGGAGAGGGACAGAGAGAAGGAGAGAGGAAACGCAGTGGGCGGACTTGAAAGAGAAAAGGGCGCAGAAAGGGGAGGAGAGCGAGCGGGAATAGCAGATGGAGATAAAGACTACTTGATTCTTACCTTAACGAAGAACGACTTGGATAAGGCCAATAAGGACAAAGCTAACCGATACTTCTCACCCAACTTCAAGGTGAGGAAACGCCGCTGAACGGTAGATCACTCAAATTAGCTTTAAGGCCTTATATGATATGAACGTGAAGCACTCCAGTTCCACTTTATTTTGACATTTGCATAATTTCAAACATACTTGGCGGCTACAAGTTATAAAACTCAAAATGCATGAATCTGAGTCCCTCCAAAAAAAAAGAGAGGGGGAAAAAGGCCACATTTCACAAGATCTTGGATGAGGAATATATTAAAATAGTGGTTATGCTACAAAAAAAGTTCAAAGATTTTAACCAAATTGTGTGAAAGGGAAATCATTGTACCGGAAATCTAATATTCTATATATGAATAAAGTTAATAACCCTTTCTGCTGGCAGCAAAACATCACTTAATTTGGAGACTGAAGACTAGATGGCTTGAATATTGCCGCAAATTATATTCATATAAATACATACACACCCTACCGTTCAAAAGTAGAATTTTTATTCAGCAAGGACTCATTAAATTGATCAAAAGTAATAGTAAATAGTGAATGTAGGGCTGCAACAGACTATTATTTTGATAATTAATTAGTTAGCCGATTAATTCTTTGATTAATCTGTTTGTTTTTTAAAATCCACTGTTTTTTGACAAAACACACTCTTCCACATCCTGCCCAATGATGTCCTTCAAACAAACGTGTTAACCTCTATAAAAACATTTAAAGTGAATATTGGCTTATCTCTAGTCTATTCTATATGCAGAAGAGCTATAAAGCAAAAGGACAGTTTAAATCTCTACATTAAAAATGAAGATGATAATAAAGATAATAAAATAAAAACAAAAACACTAACTCTGTTAACAGATAAGAACACACACATTCATGCTGGACAGTAACCTGTTGCTGTTATTTCCTTATCCTATAAATGTAAGAAACGTCTTACATTTATATTCACTTATACACAGTTATCCCTTTACAGTTACCACTCTCATAAAATAAATTACATGTTGATGTTTAAACATAAATTTAACGTCCAACAACATATTTCAGCAAAATTAATATTTTTTGCACTAAATATTAATTATCTCACCATCTCTAATGCGTCCCGCCTGTTTGACGCACACGCGCGTGCGTGCCGGCACTCATTCAGTAAAGTTTCATGCAGACTGTCAGAATGAGCCTTCTTGCAAAATGTAAGTGCACGTGTGAAATTGTAACACAACGATAAGGATATAACCGTAAAATGAAAGTTTTGCCCTGAGGAAACAGATCACACATTAAACAGCACGCGCATCTGTCTAAACGCCTCACAGGGCAAGCCATGTTAAACATTACGCTAATGCATGAGCTTGAAGCTTAAAATAAAGAATTATCATATTTTGGGCTGCTTGGATCACATACCTTTCCTCCACAATGTTTAGATGCATTTTGTTCATAGAGATGCATTTTTCAGTGCTGTAATTTGACACGACTGCCAGAAGTTTTACGTGCACCGTGGACAGAGTGACTAATCGATAATGACATTTGTTATCGATTTTTATCAATTAGTTGTTGCAGCCCTAATTTAATGCTATTTCTATTTTAAATTAATGTTGAACGTTTTTTTTTTTATCAAAGACTCTTGAAAAACAATGCATCACATTTTCTACAAAAATAATAATCATCACAACAGTTTAATAAGTTTGGTAATAAGTTTCTTACACTGCAAGAGAGTGATCACGTGACACTGAAAGCTAGAGAAATTGCTGCTGAAAACTCCATCACAGGAATAAAATGTGTCTTATAATATTAAAATCGTCATTTTAAATTGTAAAAATGTATGTAATATATCAAATGTATATATTTTACAGCATTATTTTTGTTCCAATAAATGCAGCCTTGATGAGATTTCTTTCAACATCATCCAATATGCTTATAGACCCATACTTTTATACGGTAGTGTACATTAAAAGAAAATAAGTTGAATTGTACTCCAGAGGACTCTTAATTATTTTACCCTGTCTTTTGCCCCTCTCTCTCTCAGGTGAAGTTGTACTTTACCAAGACAGTGGAGGAGCCCTCAAACTCAGAAGCGAGCACTTCAACTTCTGTCACTCCGGATGTGAGTGATAATGAACCAGATCACTACCGGTATTCAGACACCACTGATTCCGACCCGGAAAATGAACCTTTTGATGAGGAACAGCACGCACAGATTACGAAAGTCTGAACACATTTTGGCATCTGCACACACACATACACACACACTCACACACACACAAATACATGCCGGACAAATACAAGAAAAACCAACACCAGTGAAATTTAAAAAAAAAGGAGAAAACTTGAAAATAAACTGAAGAGGAAAGGACCCTTTCTCCCCACCCCTCCAACAGCTCGAGGACAGCCATGTCGAACGCCATTGATCATAATGAAGAAAATATCCTGACCAATACATTGTTTTACTTCATTTTGATTGATGAGTTTTGTGTGTGGATAACGACACCATTGCCTGAGGTGGGAGGGAGGGTCCTGTAGCTATTCTGTGTATATAAAATCCCTTTTTTGTGTCAAAGACGATAAAAATCTAGGCAATCAGGCGAGGAGAGGGGAGGGGAGGGGAGGAGAGGTAGAGCAGACCACATATCTCTCCTTCTCCCTGTCTTCACCCAGGCCAGTGCTGCAATCACCCTCTCCCCCTCTCCCTCGCTCTTCCCCTCCTTACTGTGAATGCTTCTCGTGCTGTCCGCAGGCCCCAAGACCTTTGACCCCTTCCTGCACAGTGTGTGCTGGTGTACGTAGTCCTTCAGGCTGTTGTACAAAGGCTACGGCATGCCAGCGTTCCTTTTTCCTAGTCTCACGACCCGACCCGACCCACTCCCCCTCCCCCCACTGTGTATAACGATAAATTATGCAGAAAAACACGACATCCCATGTAATTGTCGATGTTTTTTCTTTATTTTTTTTCTTTTTTTATCCTAAGATAATAAAAAATATAATACATGAAAGCGCAGGGAACCAGTGTTTGCAATAATGTTAACACTCAACATTTAAAGGATAAATTGGTGTGCATGTCATTGGAGTCAGTGTCCATGTTTAATAAATGCTATATGATGTGTTTTTATTAAAACAGAAGTGTCAGAACTCTCTTAAACGGTCGTCTGAGATCAATTCACACAGGTAAATCGGTTTCGATACCTCATACTGTAGTTTTTTTTTTTTGTTTTTTTATAGAACTTTTAGGGAAACACAATATACAAGTACCATTTGTTTTTTGTAATTATCAGTTAGATATTTAGTACATACAAATTTCTCGTATTTTACATTTGCATTAGCCGTCATCTAATGCTCACTTCAAGTTAATTTCTTAAATCGCTAATAATTTAACAACACTTAAAGGGATAGTGCTTTCTTATGCTGTACACAAAATAAGATCATTTGAAGAATATTGGTAACCAAACAGTTGATGAACTGTTTGGTTACTAACATTCTTCAAATTGTCTTTTGTGTACTGGAGAAGAAAGAAAATCATACAGGTTTGGAACAACTTGAGGGTGAGTATATGATAAATATTCGTTTTTGGGCGAACTATCCCTTTAAGTGTAATCTTCAGGAAATCATTTTCAGAAAATGAATATTTATTTTCTTCATACTGTACATTACAATGTTTTCATGCCTAAATTCACTGGTAGCATTTAAAATAATGTTTTATTTTATTTTTTATTTTAAATTATTGAAAAATGAAACACTACAGTTCAAAAGTTTGGAGTCGATAAGGCTTTTTAATGTTTTTGAAAAGTCTTGCCAAGGCTGCATTTATTTGATCAAAAATACAACAAAATTGTAATACTGTGAAGTATTATTATTATTATTATTATTACTACAAATTAAAATAGCTGTTTTCTATCATTTTTAATATATTTTAAAATGTATCTTTTTCCAGTGATGGAAAAGCTTTAGTCTTCAGTGTCACGTGATCCTTCTGAAATCATTCTGATGATTCTAATGCTGATTTGCTGCTCAAGAAATATTTCTTTTTGACAATTGTGTTGCTTAATATTATTGTGGAAACTGTGATGCATTTTATTAGGATTATTTCATGGATAGAAAGTTTAAAAGAACAGCATTCATTTGAAATAGACATTTTGTAACAATATAAATGTCTACTGTCAATTTTGATCAATTTAATGGATCCTTGCTGAATAAAAGTATTAATTTCATTAACAAAACCTATTGACCCAAAACTTTTGAACAGTGTAAAATATAATATAGAATTTTAATATCAGCTATTTATTAGTTAACATGAATATCAATATCAGAATATCCCTTTTTTTCTAATTTTCTTCGAAATTTCTTTTTCTTTTTTTTTTTTTTGAGGATTTCCAGGTTCATCTTTTTGAAAGTCTTCTCCTTTTAGGGGACCCATTATACCCCTTTTTTACAATATGTAATTTAAGTCTCATGTGTCCCTAGAAAGTGTCTGAAGTTTCGGCTCAAAATACCCCACAGATCATTTATTATACCACATATGTTGTAAATACCCATCGTTGAGTGCATGTGTCTTTAAATGCAAATGAGCTGCTGCTCCCCGCCCTCTGTCCAGAATAACACTTCCTTCTTTCACAGCTTCTGCGTGCATCGGATACTCTGCCAAATACTAACAAGGCATCTGCTTGGTTTTGATTATCTATATCGCGATCACGCTCACTGTTATTGCAATTCATCACAAAAGTTTCATATCTGCATACGTTTTAAAGCAAGATCAGTTCAAATTTATCGTTTTCCGAACGCGCACATGTGAAGCACACGCACAGAAAGCTGGCTGTCAGACTGCACGTCTCGTGAGTATTAAACTACATTCTCTTTCATGTTTTATTGTGCTTAAACTGTCAAATACACAGGGTTATGTCACAAACAAAGTTCACAAACAGTCGGTTACGTCTGTGAATGTAAACAGCAGGGAGTCCGGGACAGAAATTGCATGTGTATAATACATCTGTGGCTCATTCCCTTCAAAAATAAAACTTAATCCACTGCGTCCAAAGTGGCTCAGATGTCAGAAGTGAATGAAGACTTCTGTTCACTCCTACATCCAACAAAAAAACCCCACCTCAATTGCTTACTGGGGGGGTATTCCAGAAAGCAGGTTATGTGACATACCCAGATATATTTAAAAGTAAGTGAGCCGATAACCTCAACTTTCGGTTCCGAAAATGGAGGTAACTTTCAGGGTAAGTAGCCGTAGCAACTTATTCTCTGAACATAACTTGCTCCAGGTTAGTTTGCTTAAGAGGTATTCAGATACTTAATATAGTGTAGTGTTAATATAGCGATATATAGTATACTATAATTAATGTAGTTATATTAATGTAACTAAATTTGTTGCATATTTACTGTTATATATAACTATTATACATGCATGCAGCTCAATTGAACATGTATGTATTGCATAATATATAAAATATATATATGTATAAAGCACTATTATAATGTTTAAACGTTTATTCAATTTATATGTAATTTATTTTATTGTAATCTCGCACACGGATCTGCTTTTTTCCTTTTTATAACAATGTTTTCTATTCTATAATTTCTATAGTAAAATACATATGTGATTTCTTATTAAATATTTAGCATCAAACAAACAATATAATTCTTATTCTCAGTGAATAAAGATTTCTTATTGAATAAAAAGATTGAAAAAATGATTACACAACCACCAAATCGGTACTTTATGTAAACGCCATTAAACAAAAGAAGGAAGTAGAATGGCATGCTTTTTCTTAGCGTACGAAGTGACGTCACTTTTGTACAGTATCTGCAAACGGCTTGTTTTGAGACATTGCTGAAGATTTATGGGTATAAAAAAGGAGTGTGTGGATTTTTTATCATTATAGGGTGATCGTATACACACTGCAGACACCATTTAGGTTCAAACACCGTGTAAAAGTGAATTTTACATAATAGGTCTCTTTTAAGTTGAAGTATCTTTTTCAAACACGGTCCTTGGTGGACGCTCATTCTGTCATCTTGCTGTTAAAACTTATGTTGTGAATGGAGAACGCACTTCACAATTAATACGAATATAATGTGTGTTGAAGGTAATGAGTGTTATACATTTTTTGAAACTGGGGTCTTCTTTCGGTTTCCAGGTTGATGAGGATATTTTTAGGCTGACATGATGCAAATCCCTGTGATGGGTTTAGGCACAGCACTTTAGTGCTCTGAAGCAGATGTTGGTTCAGGCAGCAATTTAGGGCTTAGTGCTTGATATTAAAATTGACTCTTATAATTACGATTATAAAAAATCTTGATAGCTACTGTGGGAATCAGTAATCTGACTAGTCTATCCTGTATGTAATTGTCCAGCCGTAATGCTGTCTCTGCATATCTCTAGCTTTCAGCAGTCATTAGATTAGAGTGTGCAGACATGAAGGGAAATATAAATCTCATAACAAAGAGAAGAGGACGTAAGATATATAATCCGCTCCTCTCCTCATCGCTTTGTTATTCCTTTTGATTCTTCTCTTTGTCAGATTTTATGCCCCTTTGTCCGTTCGCTCCGTGCTGTCACATATCTTTTTCTGATGTTGACAAAAACATAAAACTAGACTCACACCAGCTAGTGATGGACAGGAACTGTTCCACTACACCGTAATTGTTTGGCCATCGGGGAGTCATAGAAACAAGCCCTGAATGACCAATGAGGTGCTTGTCCTCTGTCGGCAACACGGTCTGTTTCATCAGGAAGAGGTTCAGTCACCAAGAATGGCTACGCCTCCAGTTTACTTAGAACTTGCTGCTGATGCAATGCCACGACAATATGGTAAATGCTGTACCCTGCTAGACATATTTTGGGGGATTTCAAGAGCAGCTTTATACGGCAGTGTGAATTGATTACAGTTTGGAAATTCTCTTAGCTTTGACTCAAAGTACAGTTGATCATCTGGGTTTAGCATGTTCATGTCTTTCTCTGTTTGGAAATTATTCACTCGATCTTGCAACCCTTCATCTACATTGGGACAGTGTGAAACTAATCTAGCAAAAACTTGCTGTTAGAGCACAGCTGTGCTATGTTTGGATTAGGCCCAGAATGAAACAGGAAGTGGGGATTAACTGGCCTGGGTGGTTCTGCGTTTCTTTAAAACAGCTCTGAGAGAAGTAGTGGTGCTGTACTATATTTTCTTTTTCATTTTTTGAAAATATAGCTGTGGTCGGCGGTAAAATGCTTGTTTCAGAATTAACCTAATGACCTCTGCTGACCTTAAAGGAATATTCTTGGTTAAATAAGTTTAGTCCAATTGACAACATGTGGTGCAAAAATCAAGGTTAGAGAGAGGCACTTTAAATGGAGGAGTGAACGGGGCCAATGTTCAGAGGATTCAAAAGCAGAAATGTGATGCTTATTTTGTTAGTGTGGGAATCTTTTGGAATATCACGATTCAATCAAAAATCGATTTTTCATTTTGAATCTAATTTCGATTTGATTCTAAACTTCTTTTAGAATTTTAATTGATTGTCCTTTATTTATGAGTACCTGTGCCCCCATTTAATTGATATTAAATACTCAGAGCTGTAATTAAACTTTAAAATTTGAAGAAGTTTTACTTCAAGAAATTTTTCATCTATTTAAAATTTCTAAATATTTTAATTGCATTTTATTCATAATAAAGTACATTTCCTGCCTTAGAATATTTTAGGATGTTGGTTATAGTTATATTTTATATATATATATATATATATATATATATATTGCCCTGGTACAGTTTTTGCCGTGGCTGCTTATATTGTGTTTTTAAGGGTGCTTGTTTTTTGTGTGATATCTCGCAACCCTTCACCTGGTGCTTTAATGAAGAGTTCAGAAGAGAGTAGAAAGAGAGCGGCAAATTGAACATCAGCTAATGTTAGTGGAGTTATTTTGTAAGTTTGTTTAAATTGTACATACCTTGAAACCGCATTATTATTATTCTCAAGCCCGGTGGAAACTTGACTTCTTAGCCTTTCATATTCAACACTCACACAAGTCTTTTCTTTTTTTTCTTTTTTTCTTTTTTTCTTTTTTAAACGGTCTATGGCAAGCACACATCTTTTGGATTATCAAAATATGTGATTATCAGCTTGTTCCGAACAGTGGCCGACCGTTTGGTGTTCATTAATTTACAGATACAGGATATACTCATTCCCTTTTACAAGCAGGCATTGACCTTTTGGCATATGTCCCTTTGCTGGACTACTGGTAATTATACATTATTGAATGGCAATGTTTTGAATACATAATTGGAATATACTTTCCAGAAGGCCAACAATTCACTGAAAATGTTTTTTTATTATTATGAAATATTCTAATTTGTTGAGATAGTGAATTTTTTGTTAAAAGTGAGCCAAAATCATCACAATTAAAAGAACCAAAGACTTAAACTACTTCAATCTGTGTGCATTGAATTTATTTAATACTCAAGTTTCTGAAACTCCACCCCTCCACAATGGACTACAAGCTCACATTCCTTTTTTGACTGCAAAGCCCACATCTCAAAATTCTTTCAACAACTGATGGATAGAACCAATTCACTGCCCTACTTGTTTTCCCCATACACTCACAAAATGGTAACCTAAATAAATGTGCTATATGTGGTAACAGCTAAATTAACTGGTTTTATTACAATTTATTTAACATTTATGAATCAACCTAAATATTAGGTTACACTAAGAAAACTAAATTTTAGGATAAGATCAGGTAGGAATGGTTGTAGGTTTCCAAAACTTGTAGGTTTCCACCTATTACCATGTAGTCCGTTACACATTTGCATGTACATGCAATACAGGAGAAAAGATGTCGCTACTTTTGCTAGTTTCATTGTAACACCGCTTGCATCTTGTAGCTGTAGCATGTTGAAACAATGGTTATTTTGAATTTATGAATTGGCCTAGATTTGTGTGTGTGTCATGTGTATATAAGATAGAGAGATAGATATACAGAGATGTAGATATATATAATAAAATTGTGTATATGTATGTGTGTGTGTATATATATATATGTGTATATATATGTATATGTATGTATATGTATATATATATGTGTATATATATGTGTATGTATATGTGTATATATATGTATATGTGTATATATATGTATATGTGTATATATATATGTATATGTGTATATATATGTATATGTGTATATATATATATATGTATATGTGTATATATATGTATATGTGTATATATATATGTATATGTGTATATGTATATGTGTATATATATATATGTGTATATATATATGTATATGTGTATATATATGTATATGTGTATATATATATATATATGTATATGTGTATATATATATATATATGTATATGTGTATATATATATGTATATGTGTATATATATGTATGTGTATATATGTGTAAATGTATATGTATATGTATGTGTATATATGTATGTATATGTATATATATGTATGTGTATATGTATGTGTATATGTATATGTATGTATATGTATATATATGTATGTGTATATGTATGTATATGTATGTATGTGTATGTATGTATGTGTATGTATGTATGTATGTATATGTATATATATATATATATGTGTGTGTGTATATATATGTGTGTGTATGTGTATATATGTGTGTGTATGTGTATTTATATATGTGTGTGTGTGTATGTGTATATGTGTGTGTGTATGTGTATATGTGTGTGTGTGTATGTGTATATGTGTGTGTGTATATATGTATATATGCGTGTATGTATATATATGTATGAGTATATATATGCATGTATGTATGTGTATGTATATATGTGTGTATGTATGTGTATATAATATTATATATAAAATACATATTTTAGTGGTAATATAAATTTTTAGTGGTAATCAGTCAGAATAACGCCACAAGTGTTGTTGATTGAGCTTAACTTTTGTTGAGCCAGAAATAATCCTTTAAGGTCTGTCAAGCTCAGACATTATGGTTGTGTTTGTGGACAGCTCTAGCTCCAGTATCAATAAATAAACACCGCCTCTTCAGGTTTCTATGAGTAAATCAAACAGCATACCTGAAAATGTCTATAAAAAATACAAATGTAGACACTAAACTGAAATGTCTTGAAGTGTCAGAAGGAAAATGTCAGCACTGTACTTGTAGAAGAGCTGTGGCAGATTCTGAGGGACAAGAATTTGCAATGTATGGATGTTTGTATTCAGAGTGTGTGCGCTTTTTCATTTTAAAGAGCGCTTGATTAGACAGAATCCGAAAGGGAAGGGATTAGAGGATTATGGCGTGTTTTCCCTGGAGACGATCGGCCACGGTAGACCAGGCTAACATCCGTCACAGCCAAATTAATATGGGGCTCAGATAACAGACACCAACACTTCTCGTTTCAGTGCTGAGGAGTGTGTCCTCTCCATGAACCCGGCTTACTGTCACACATCTCATATGCGCACAAAGGCGATCATAAAGAGGTCTGAAATGGCTTAAAGTCGACCCCAGATTATGAAAACCCAAGAAACCTTCTCAGTCTTTGTTGATGTGACACATTAGCACGTCATGATATAAACACACATGCACTAATACCCAACGACACACAAGGATAAAGATAGTACCAGCGCTGCACTAGACCGGGCCTATGTGCACACGCAGCCGTTCCCATGCAGCTTCGTTATGTTTAAAACCACAGAAAACTTCGATAGTTACCGATAGCTAAAGAGAACTTATGAAGACAAAAAAGCATAATAACAGGAATTCATTGGGTTACTATGGCTGCGTATTACTTAAGGACTTTCAGAAGAAATGGGTTGTCTTAAAACACCAAGCACAAATTAAGGGCTGCGTCCGAAAACTGGAAAATGCTGCCTTTGGAAGACCGTTCTCAAGGTAGGAAGGCATCAAGGCACGTCTGAATCCACCATTAGCTTCACTTCCTGTTTCCTGAGATACCTTCATCTGATCGATTTTTGAAGCCGTAGATGTATCCTTCACTGCCTTTGATATGTGTGCCATTCTGTGACAACTAGTGCTTGCAGCAGAGCATAACCTCCAGCTTGACCTCTCTGGAGCTCATGGGTGGAGCTTAACCTGTTTAATGGGTGGAAAGATAGGGTTATGGGTAGGGTTAGGCTGTGGTTGAAGGATGCAGCTCCACCCATCGTGCCCAAAGTAGGTCAAGAGAGGGGGAGCTGGAGGTTATGCCTCTGCGCAGAGTAGCCTCTCTTCTGTGATGGTTGCGGCAGAAAAATAAAGATGGGGTCCAAAAGTTGCATTTGCTGGTCAGTTTGTGTGTGAATGTACGTTTTTGACCAACATTTTTTTCACTTTTGATGTGAGTAGTAGTTTAATTACTGCTGTAGTAATTAAATATTTTAGTTCTCACAAAATCTTGTGCTATTTTGCTGTAGAACATTAAACTGTTACACTGCCTCAGCGATCTGTCTGAAATCAGTTTATTGAGGTGCCTTCATGCACAAACGCTGCCTTACAAATCACGGGGGGTTCTCTAACTAATGCTTGTCACATCTGACAGTTCTCCACTCCAACAGATGTGAATAACAGAAAGCCGGCTGAGGTAGGTTTTGTGGCTTCATTTCACCAAGAAGGTGAGAAATCAATGAATGTTACATTTATGGCTTACAAAGGTGTTACTTTGGTACTGTGAAAGTTGACATGACAATTGCTGCTTAAAGGCACAATATGTATTTTTTTTGCCACTAGGGGTCACTAAACTCTTCAAAACAATAACAAAGATGTAGTTTGATGATGCAGTGAATGAGTGGAACATGGAACTTGTCGTCATGCCACATAATGTTAATGGGGAAATGATGTTTATGGATGAGTGAATGCGTGTTTTTAACATGACTGTGGTATGAAGCTGGGTGTGGCCGAGAATCACGGGCGTGATTACTGATGAGAGACCGATATCAGTGGCACACACGAGTGATTGGTGCCTACTCAGAGGTTTGCTTGAGATCAGTACAAATTGATCTATATGGAAGAAGGTGTTCAAGGAACAAAATCAATTTTTGCATAAATTGCTACAATTTTTAACCGTTCATGTTAAGTTTTGGTTTTAGTATAGCCTAGGCTAAGTAGTTTACCAATTTACATAATTCTTAAACTATTATACTGAGCAGCAGCCCTCTATATTTATGATTAACAATCAAATCAACCACCAAGTAACTAAATTAGGATACAATTACTAATTCACAAACTGTTAAACATTAAACTGTTGGTCACTTTAAAACTAACCGTCATCTGGGAGATCACAGGGATATGAGAATATTTGATCTGTTAACTGGTTGCATATGTCAGACTTATTGCATGACTGGGGGAGAGAAAAGCATGCTGCTATCAAACATTGTTTACTTTAAGGGATAGTTCACCCAAAAATGAAAATGATCCCATTATTTACTCACCCTCAAGCCATCCTAGCTGTATATGACTATCTTCTTTCAAACAAACCCAATCGGAGATACACCGCCCGGCCAAAACAAATGTTTGGATTTTAATAGGCAAAAACTTAACCCTAAAACATGTGTGTAGTTTTTCATGTCTTAAACAACCATGTAGAAAGAGGTATCATGGCCATGGATGAATATGCCAATATTCATCAGGGTTAAAATTGTGAGAAAATGGTTCAGAGAGCATGAAGAATCATTTTGACTCATGAATTGGCACCTCTGATGCACCTCTTAATGGAAATAACATCAACACATATATTTCCATCAAAAGGTGCATTAATTTTTGGTCAAGATCTTGAATTTATAATGCAAGAGGTGAGCACTCTGTAAAGTCTACTCCAGCACATTCCAAAGGTTTACACTGAGGCTAAGGTCTGGACTCAGAGGTGCCAATTCATGTGTCAAAATTCCTGGAGTCCCTAATAGCAGATCGATTGTAATCCCGATGAAGGTTTGCAAAGCCATGAGCATCAATAGCAACAAAACGTCTGCCATTGTTGATGGAAGGCTTTTTCAAGAAGTATCGGAGCTGTGCGGACCGATCAGTGGCGTGACTTCGGAGTGCCACGGGTCTGCGGGAGCGTTTGTAGAGCAAACGACTCCTTGTGCTTTTGCAATGCTCTCGCGGTGCTTTGATGTCATGTGCCGTTCGGTCTGCAAGAAACTGATGCATCTCGGACAAGCTTGGTGTGTTTGGCACTACCGCGTGAGCGTTGCTGGGAATGATGTGACGTAAGACGTGGCTCTGTGCTGGCTCTCTAGCCCGTACCAGGGGCCCCTTTGGCCAGCCCGCTCACAACTGCTGTTTCTGTCTCCTTTTTTCATTACATGAACGTGTTTATTGACCTTCAGCAGAACAACAGTGAACGGTGAACATTATATATAGCCTTCATCAATTTTGGGGTTTCAAGACCATTTTGAGTGGGTCGCATTGTGTGCAGGCAAAGAAACAACAACAACATAATACTGTTTTTCTGATGCCACGTTTATTTATAAAGATGTGTGTGAAACCCGGTGACACTCCTGTCAAATGCTGAGAAAAACGCGTTGTCCTTATTCAGTATCTGTGGTCAGATGGTATGTTGTCAGGCTATATGTCAGTAAAAATGTACATTCCTGTCCCGTGAGCCGTTACACTGTGCTCGCGGCGCGCACTTTGCAATAAGGCGCAAATACGGCTCGCTGTAAATCACTTCACTAAAATAAACTGCGAGCTTCCAACGTCGTAGTTCTGTCGTCAATTAAGTCATGAAATAACCTAAAAGGTGATTAAAGTTGTGTTAAATCTGCATGCATGCATGTATGTATTTGTTATATATATGCATCACATGTCTCTGGACTAAAATATTCTGCTATGGGAGGTCATAATTTAAGTCACAAGCTGATATGTAACTTTGTAATGCATAAATAACTGTGAGCACTGTACATTTATATTAGATTATGCTCATTTTGCTTTAATTTGTAAAGTATAAACAAAGTTGTATCACATTTAAATGCATAAAATAAGTAATTTTACATTCTGGCTGTTGACTTCCGTCCTTATTCACGTTCTTGCAAATGGGAATTCAAAAGAGACACATTTTTTCCCTTTCTACTGAGTGTAATTCAGGTTTGATAGAACTGTTGCAATTATTTATTTTGATAATATGGGAAAAGTTAAACATTTAGTGTTTACTTTTTAGTAGTTTTAGAAACAGACAAACTCAGAATTGTTTAAGAGTTCATTGATTATACATAAAATTCACTTTGAACTACAGTATGTAGGAATCTGCATGTCTCATCCATGAAGATGCAACAATGGAGAAGCTATCAGGGGTTTTGAGAACCAGAACAAGATGACTGAACAAGTTGAAATTTAGCTATAGCGTTCAGCCGCTTTATCAATAG
Source organism: Opsariichthys bidens (assembly GCA_037194245.1). Taxonomy (NCBI): domain Eukaryota; kingdom Metazoa; phylum Chordata; class Actinopteri; order Cypriniformes; family Xenocyprididae; genus Opsariichthys; species Opsariichthys bidens. Next base: position 16,748,314 of record CM074286.1, on the reverse strand, counting down.
GCCTGCAGGTAAGGAATTTTTTTTTTTTTTTTTTTTTTTTTTAAAGAAAATGGTCAAATTCACAAATTCGCATTCCATGATCTAATTCATTATCTCAATTACAATTAAGTACAAATGAACTGTATTCAGCTGTGTTGAAAGTCCAGTACATTATAGACTCATTTTTATGTTGAAATAATTAAGATTTCTGTGCCAGCCCAGACTGGTTGCTGGCCCCTGCCTGACCACCCCTTTTAAAAAATCCTGGCTCCGCCACCACCCCGTGGAAAGGCAAACTGGTTCTTAGAAGGCTGTTTGAACCAACTGAGAACTGGCAATAGCACTAGCTCTGAACTAGCGTCCGGTTCGTGGAAAAAGAACAACAGTGAACAATTTTTAAAAGAACCATTTTTTTCTTACCATGAAGAACATTTTAATAATCTAAAGAACCATTTTTCTACTATAAAGAACCTTTTGTGCAATGGAAAGATTCCACAGATGTTAAAGGTTCTTCATGGAACCATAGATGCCAATTCATAATTGAAATGTAGGCTACTCATTTTCATTTGCTTAAACTGAGCAGCACAGATATTTGTCAGAGTGAGAAGTTTGTATATTGTCTTCTGGTGCCATCTGCCAGTAACAAAGTAGAAGTAAAACATCCCATAATTCACAGCAGGGGCTCAACCAATAAGAAAATAACAGAAACTGGGTCACACAGCAGAGAGTCCATCCATGAAAGAATGCGTGTGGCCACAGTATTACATAAGAACTCAAGAGTTACTTCCTGGCGGCTGAGAAACTTCTTTTTGTTCATCCAGGCCAGGGGTGGCCAACGTCAGTCCTGGAGAGCCACAATCCTGCAAATTTTTGCTCCAACCCTAATCAAACACACCTGAACAAGCTAATCAAGGTCTTAAGGGTTACTAGAAAGCTACAGGAAGGTGAGTTTTTATCAGGGTTGGAGCTAAACTCTGCAGGATTGTTGGCCACCCCTGATCTAGGCTATATGAAAGGGTTGATCTGAAACGGCCATCTCGCCCTCCTCCCTCCACCTGTGCCTGATAAGTGTCACGCTCCTCTGTGTGCCTCAGAAAAAAAAGATGATGCAACATTGTGGTAACATACAAACAAAGTGAGTGGTCAATCTCTGCACATCCGCAGCACACACAAGGTCATGTAGAAAAAGGCTGAGTAGTATCAGGTAGACTACCCACTGTTTAATGGTGGGTGGATGGATTTAGGGAAAGCCATGGCATCTCAAATTATTCTTTAGGTTTGAAGATGAGATATAATTCAGTGAAACTCCACTTATCTCAAGATCCTATGTTTGGAGAATGAGATGCTTCTTGAAACTGACATGTCCCCTGACATGCCCTGGATTCACAGTGAAAAGGAGAAGATACAATAAATTGTGAGAAACTGGCATGTGATGAACAATTATTAGGGTGATGAATCAATTACTGTAAATCACATGACCAGTTCCCTTAATAGCAGCAGGAACCATGAATTGATTCTTTTGAGCAGTTCATTACGACAAACCGATTCAAAACAAGGTTTCAGTTAATTTACCTCCTGCAGGAAATCGCGCGCTTATGGCAAGCCGTTTTTATTCATTTTCAGTATATGAACTTTCACTAGTTAAAATGTTAATTCTTGATATCAGGAATTACATTTCCACTAGTAACAATGGAAATTTTTGAAATCAGCAATTCAATTTCCACTAATATAAACTATAATTCTTGATATCAATATTTTTACTAGTGAAATCTCACCATAGGCTGCCATTCAAATTCAGTTGTTGATAACAAGAATTAATTTCTTACTAGTTGAAATTCCAGTTTCACATATCAGGAATACAATTCTTACTAGTAAAAATGTTCATTTCTGATATTTGAAAATGAATTCCTGATATCAATATCATTTCTGATATCTAAAATGTAACAATGTAATTGTTGATATCAGAAATTTAAATTTTTACTAGTAAGAATTGTATCCCTGATATGTGAAACTGGAATTTCAACTAGTAAGAAACGAATTCTTGATATCAACAATTGCCATTGTTATAGTGGAAATCTAATTCCTGATATCAAGAATTAACATTTTTACTAGTGAAAATGGATTTGTTGATATCACAAGTTCATATCCTGAGAATGAATAAAAGTCAAACGGCTTGCCATACGAGGTCCCTCCCAGTGAAATCAACTATTTTCTCTTCCGACTCTGTGAGTCTCGAACAGCTCGGATCGAGATTCAACTGGTTCAGAACAAGTTGCTCAGGAAAACACCTTCCTCGACTCCGTTTTTCATGTAACTTGGAGCTTGTCGTTTGGCCATGCACCTCTACAGTCTGTTACTGCTGTGCTGTGCGGTGAGTAAAGCCTTTAAACCTTATTCAGTTTTACACTGTAAAAAACCTCAAATACACTCTATATCGACTAAAATCAGTAGAGGAATACCGAAGGCTTGGTTTGTAGCCTACTATCTTTGCGATTGTATTAAAATCAGCGTAAAAACAGGCAACTTAATACAGATGTGTTTGAAAATAGTACAAATTATACAAAACATTAGTTAAATAAATATCAGTCATAGTTTCACTTTCGATTTCGTTTTTCTCGCTGAAATTCTAAAGCTAGTCGAGGTCGTCACGATGGTCTGCCGCACTAGAGGTTAACAAAACACGCTTCAATTATTTTAATGAGAAAACGTAACTTGAATGTCTTATTTGATCTGTTAAATGCATTTGCTCGTTTCAGATGCTCGTGTCCGAGTGCAGGCGCATGCACAAGAGAAGCGTCAACTGTACAGACGGGACTTACCCGCATGAGGGGAAAACCTGCTGCCTTTGTCCCAAAGGTGAGATCTGAAATCGTTTTCGAGGTTCTTATTCCGCATCACAAGTGTAGAGTTGGGATTGTGTTTGGATAACACAATGTAAGGCCAAGGTTTATGTATGGCAGTTGCCAAACCCTGACGGGAGAAGCAAACAGCTGATGATGCTGCTAGTTACTTCTGTTGCTTGAATTGACGTTTGGGAGAAATTTCAGCTTTGAAAAGCAAATTTAAACTGCCTAATGGCCAGAAACCAAGTGATTTGCGCTACGCTGGCCGGAGCAAAGTAGGCGGAGTTTTCAAAACTTTTAGCGGGAGTTCTAAACGTTTAGTCATTTGATTGTTCCACCTTTTAGTCAGCAGCAAAACATGTATGTGTTCCGTGCCAAGAAGCGAGCGATAGTACTAGCCCTGTTAGGAGGAGGAAGAAGAGGCTTGGGTGCATGAAACCATAGACATAATAAAACACATAGACGCCTCATTGGTCTCTGGCTCGTACGTCAACGGCGCCGCCATATTGTGCAGGTCAACGTTCCCATAACGCTCATAACTGGAATTGAGGAAAATGCCTGTTTCGTGTGATGCTTGGGGCTGTACAAATCGCCACACAATTGAATACACGTCTCGGGGAACAACCTTTCACAGGTACGGCTGAACATTTGTTTCTGGTTGTATTTGGTCATATAAATATGTTGATAGTAGTTGGTCACCAGAGTCAGTCAGAAAATAGCTAATTAGCTGTTAAAGTTGGGACATGAGTTAAAATGGTCTATATTATAGTTTTAGCATATATTACTTTATTTTATAAGCTAAATTTCCTGAAATTTAAATATGCATCTGTAACGGAGGCCAGCTAGCAGTGGCTGTGCTAGTAAACCTCACTCCTCTGACCTCAAGAGATGCTCTGGCGACAGACGGTAGAGATTGTCTCCTTTAGCCTCCTTGGTAGAGCGTCCGACTCCCATACCCGAAGATTCCGGCTCTAGGCTCGCTCGGAGCGGGTTGAGAGGGACCCGGGTGGAGGGGCTTCTCATCTTTATTTTCTTAAAACCGACTTTTAAGACAAGCACCCGTTTCGCATAAGTGACTGACATTTTGTGAATTACTGTAACTAGCTTACTTTTCTCACACATTGAAGGTTTCCCAGAGACAGAGAGTTGAGGAGACGGTGGGAAGTAGCTGTAAGGGAAGGTTTTTCCAGCGTGTTTGATTTGTTTTTGACGATTTGCTTCATTTTCACAACGGTGGTAAATTCTAAACACAAGAAAAGCTAAAACGGGTTAAAAGACAGAAAATGCCTTTTCCACAATAAGAAATCTTTTTTTTTTTAATGTGAAAATTTAAATTCGCTCATTATGGGCGTTTTCACAATTCTTATCCAAGAATAAAGCAGCCAAATACAGGACAAGTCTGAGCTTTAACTATTAAAATAAATATATATTTTTTAAGTCTACTATCGAGGTTTTAAGTAACTAGAGATGGAACTTTTTGTACATCATAAACCACTTAAATCGGTTGATAAATGTAAATAATTTTCGTTTTTATCCAGAGAAACCGCAGCTCGCCAGTTTACTTGCATTTGTTTACAGTGCAGTCTTGCCCTCAGCAATATGGCGGACACGTTGACGTATAGCTGCAACGTTCCAAGGCGCCCAATGGGGCATCTATGTATTTTATTATGTCTATGCATGAAACCCTCGCGTCCAGAAAATATGGAGGACCAGGAGTGACACATAAAAATAAAATGATGAATCAATTAATTCATTTAATAATTCACACATAAAAATGTAAATAAATAAATCACTTTTATATAGGCAAATAAATAGACGTATTTAAAGTTGTTCACTTTGCGTGATTGCGTCGCTCGAACTCTTCTAGAGAGGGTCGGCGCTTCAAATTGAGGCGAAAGCTGATTGGTTGCTCCCACATGTGTACTGTCCAATGGCATTTTAGCACTCGATTGACAAATGGATAAAGAAAAGCATTTGGCAAATCCTTTTTTAAAAAAGCGATTTAAAAGGCGTTTTAAAAAGCGAATTAAAAAGAGATTTAAAAAGAGATTTAAAATGATTTACAGATGTATTTTTCTATTGTTCTATTAATCTACGTTTAAAAACAGGAATTAAATAAACAACTTTAAATACGTCTATTTATTTGCCTATATAAAAGTGATTTATTTATTTACATTTTTATGTGTGAATTATTAAATGAATTAATTGACTCATCATTTTTTTTTCATGTGTCACTCCTGGTCCTCCATAAGAGAACAGTTTGGAGAATTCAGTCTTGCGAAGGAGCTCCGTTTCTATTGGCCGCGCGGGTAATCGTCAAACAGCGCTACGGCAAATGTTGAACTATTTTGAACTTTGACCTCGGCGTGCGCGCGAGCTAGCCAATGGTGCGCTCCGGTCGACGCAGCAACAAACCGTTCTCGCTCGGCGCACCCACTGAAATAAATGGGTTTCAGAGCGCAGCGCATTTCTAGTTCTGTGTATAAGGGCCATAACGCCGTTCCTTAACCAGACACGATGCGATAAGACCCTTTGCAAACTGTTTGATTGACAGGCGATCTAACCAATCATAACGCTGATTCCGCCATTTTATCCAACAAAGCCATCAGGGAGTGGCCCATAGTAGATTAACGTTGGTTAACTTGAAATATTGTGTGTACTCACGTCTTTCCGCGGTTGAAACAACATTCCTTCTGACAGTGGCGGACTGGGACAGTAAATCAGGCCTGGAATTTGACTCCACCCCAGGCCACCTCTGCTGCTGCAGTCACCACCACCAAATTCATGTGTCCACCAGCCTGCTAAACTTACAGGGTAACCCTGTTAGTTGATGGAACAGGTAGACTATGAATGTATAAATAAACCCTCAAAAACTCACTCGGAATAGACCATCTATACCACCACACCAAAGACAAATATAAAATTGGCTTACACATTTTAAGAAGGGATAATAAAAGATACATATTCACATGTTAAAATATTTATATTTTATATATTTCCAATGCTCAACTCAAGTATATCGAAAGTATCAGAAACACAAACAAAAATAAACTTAACAAAAGCTACGACAATGTATGTAACAGATAACAATGTTTACTCAATAATGCCATAACGAACCAGTAAGAGTAGACAAAGTCATTAGCACTACTAGTACACCAGTAGGCGGCGCAGTAGCTCACTTCTCTCTGACATCTTGTCAATTATGTCATCTTTATCAAATGGAAAATCTAAATTTCTGGTCAAGTTTGGCACTAAAAAAAATACATCACTGTGTGCACATCACTGAAGATCTCTCCTGGACCAACAACACCACAGCACTGACCAAGAAAGCACACCAGCGGCTCTACTTTCTCCGCAAACTGAGAAGAGCCAGAGCCCCAGCCCCCATCATGCGCACCTTCTACAGAGGCACCATCGAGAGCATCCTGACCAGCTGCATCACTGTGTGGTATGGCGCCTGCAACGCGTCCTGCCGAAAGTCACTTCAGCGCATAGTGAGAGCAGCTGAGAAGATCGTTGGTGTCTCTCTCCCCTCCCTCCAGGTCATCTATGACACCCGCCTCACCCGCAAAGCCCTCAACATTGCTGGTGACCCCACCCACCCGTCACACAGCCTCTTCAGTTTGCTGCCATCAGGGAGGAGACTGCGCAGTCTCCAAGCAAGGACCAGCAGACTGAGGGACAGCTTCGTTCACCAAGCTGTCAGGGCCCTGAACTCCCTCCCGTCTCTTCCCCCTCTCCCCTCTTCTGCCCCACGCACATGACCTCTGTGACCCCCCCCATACATCTACCTCATATCACGCACTGATATCATCATCACAACATATCACTGCTCTTAAAATTGCACTACCAGTTGATTTGCACTATATCGTACAATGCCACTTTACTTATTTATTTATTGTTGTGTTCATTGATATTGTTACGTTGTTATGTTTTATGTTGTGTTTGTACTGTTGTGTTACCTGTAATCAACGAGGGTCTGAGAGTAACGGAATTTCAATTCTCTGTATGTACGTGCTGTGCTATATAGTAGAATTGACAATAAAGCTGACTTTGACTTTGACTTTGAATACTGTATCCCCATACAGTATGTAAAACAATGTGCTAGTTTGTCATTAAGATGCGCTTTTAAAACTTCTATCATTATATATATTTGTTTTATTTTTTATAAAAAATAGATTTTATCTATTGTAAGTTGCTTCGGATGAAAGCGTCCATCTGCCAAATGATTAAGTGAATATTAGGGGTGGAACAGTTCGACTTTTTCACGGTTCGTTTTTTCGTTTCATCGCTGTTGTTGTAATGTCTGGGAACCCAGAATGTTCATCCATCAACAGAAACATATATTAACTTCACCCTGATTGTTAATTGCGATCGCCTGACTCGTAGATTCATAAGTGCGTCAATTAATTCTCAGTTGCATACCAGCCTATTGCACATCAGTCTGATCGACAGCACAGCGGCAGCCGGCAGTCCAGAATGACCATCAGGCCACTGGGAAACGTCTCGGTGCTCCGGATGGCCAGTCCGCCCCTGCCTTCTGGTGTTTACATTTACATTTTACATTTAGTCATTTAGCCGACGCTTTTATCCAAAGCGACTTACAAGTGAGGAGAACAAACAAGCGATTCTTCATGAATTGGCAAATAACACAGGAAGTGCTCACAATACAAGTTTCATACATTGCTCAGTACCATAAGCTACAGTAGGAAGGGAAAAGGGAAGGAAAGGGTTTTTTTTTTTTTTTTTTTTTTTTTTTTTTTTTTTTATGAGGGGATCAAGTGTTCACGGAAGAGGTGAGTTTTCAGCTGTCTCTTGAATATTGCCAGGGATTCTGTGTTCCTGATGAAAGTAGGGAGATCATTCCACCAGCAGGGAGCAGTGAAGGAGAATGATCTGGAGAGTGATTTTGTGCCTCTCTGTGACGGTACCACAAGCCTACGCTCCTTTAGTGTTTATTTGATGCTATAAATGAACTTGTATGATCGGTTCACGAGCCGTTTGAAGGAACTGTCACTACACATTAAGGAGCCACTGTACGATATTTAGTGTTTAAACTCACTTTTTGGGGTCCTCTTGAAACATTTCCGTTGTGGTGCTATTTGCAGCGCGTTTCTGTGTTTGCTTGTGTTGTGAGGATTTGCAGCACATGTGTTGTCAAACTGATGATCACGTTTTCTTAAATTGTTGGTGTTTTTTCTATTTGCAGCACGTTGAGCTCTCTCGGCCACCGTACTTTTTTATGTGGCTACTTACCAAATAAAAAAAATTAATACTTGGACTTAAAATATTGATTTGCGTTTAGATGGATTTAAAGTACTTACAATCAAAGTTACTTTCATGGACAATTTAGATAACATATTTAGGTACAAGTATTGTAGGCCTATGTATTAGGTTATCTCACATTAATCTCTCTTACCTACATTTTTTATTTTCAAAAAATAAAAAAATTATTTTTGTTTCCCCAGACTGGAGAGTGAAAAGTAGAGCTAGTGTTGTTAAAAATAAAGTTTAGCAGACAGATATTTGAATGAGGTTTTTCAAAGAATAATTATCTTCATTTAAAAGGAATAAAGGCAATAGGATGTTGTCAAGGATATATGCAAGTAAATGTATTTATTTGTACGTCACAGGTTACCGGTTGTTGAGTCACTGCACTGACAAAGATCAGACGAAATGTGAGCTGTGTGAGTCTGACACCTTTATGGACCACCCGAACAGTGAACAAAACTGCCTGCTTTGTGGCACATGCAGTGCTAACGGTAGGTCTTCACATCTTAGCCTTGTTAGTTTAGTCAGTTCAAAGGAACAAAATGTAAGATTATTTTCATTAAAATATCTAAAAGCTACTTGAACAATGTTATATATTTTGTTGAATTGTGAACTTGCATTATCCCAAATGTTTACAGCAATGTTTAAAAATCAGCTATTTTAACCAGTGTAACGTAATGCGTTGCCTTTTCTGTCGCAACTGTTTAGCATTTATAAACAGAAAACTAATTATTAAGTTCAACACGGTTAGTCTTATTGTTTGAGTCTCTTCTTGAATTTCTTGATTTGCCGCAGCAAGTAACATGTTTATACCAAAAAAGTAAATCAGACAACAGTATTTTGTCAAGTGGCAAGAAAGAGCTTTATTTGTAGTATCGGTAAAAAAGCTGTTTTACTTGACCAAGTAAAACAGCTCTCTGTAAACCCACAGTTTTAATTCTTCAAAATAAAGTGACTGTATGAGTAGAAATTCAGTACTTGCGGCTGTTTCGTAAAATAAAATTGCGTGATTTTTAAGTGATCAAATGTAACTGTAACAAAGTTCACATTAAGGAAAAAGGAGGCAGATGTTAAACGTAACAATCAAGAATATCCATAAACAACAAAATGATAGGAGTGTCATCGGCTGACTGAGGCATATAAGCATAATAAAAACGGCAACATAAAATGTCATTTTAAGCAATCAAACTCAAATTAAGCAATACTCTTGGTGCCACCCTGCTTCATACCACAGTAACGGTAATGAAACTTTAATACATTAGCTCATCTATGAACATGATTTCTGCCCGAGTCCGTCGGTTTGCTTTCCATTGACTGTGGAGGTAAAGACGACAATTACCATGATTCCCACACATTCACGCCGTCATCAAGCTACGCCAAGCTACCTCTACTGCCGAAACTTTAATACTGTGCCTTTAATTGTTATTTTCTGCAAATGTTTTTGATTGCTTATTTTATGATGCACTGAGGAGAAGCCAAATTCAGAGTGGCCATTTTTCTATTATGTTATATAATAACCATTCAAATTCAACAAATGGGCAGTAGCCAGTCAACCACTGCTGAAATAATAGTCAGTCTAATGCCAGAGGTGGGACTGTTTTCAGAGGGTAGCATGGTGCTTCTTGGAAGCTTGAATGGAAGCACAGACAAAAAAGTCTAATTTGTGCTTTGTCTCCTTGCAATAGCAAACATGGAGATGAAGGAGAAATGTTCTCTGTCCTCCAACATTGTCTGCAAATGCCGGAAGGATCATTACTGTGACAAGGGTGAACACTGCAAGGCCTGTAAGCCTTGTGACACGTATGTAGTCAGCCAAAGACCCTTTTTTTTCCCTCTGGACAGAATGACGTGTGTGTGTGTGAGAAGAAAGTTGTAAAGCTGTAATGGAGACCAATGTTCCCTCTAAAAAGCTCTAGATGCACACTTCTTGCGTTGCTCTCTTGTAAAGTATAAAAAATCCATACAGAAGCCAGACTCCAAAATGTGCATCGATTTTCACTGTGAAACTGAAGCTGTGAGAATTAGCAGTGCTAATTCCTCAGGTAGTGGCTGCATCCATCCAGATTTCAGTGACTGTTTCCAAAAATAAAAAGCCCTGTCTTTTTTTGTTTCCATTTATTTACTGAGATTATAACTTCTTTTTCCTCATGATCTCAGCATATTTATTTTTATCTTAAATAGATGAGACAGAAAAATAACAAATTAAGTCGTGGCAAAAATTTTCCTAAATATTTGAATAATAAATATTATTTATTTGTTTTTTGTTCATGTATAAAATGAAACATGCTTAAAAAGGCAGTCTGCGAGAGCTTCACGTTTCTCACATGCATGATGCAGGGTGTTTATGCTCAGGTGCTTGAAGGATATGTCCTATATAGAATTATTTTATAAATTGTTATTTAATTTATAAAGGGTTTGCTAAGCAAGAGCAAAAGCTAGAGGGAACATTGAGGACCCAGTTCCTCTAAGATCTGAATTTTTGTTTTAAAGTTCAGCACTTCATAAACTTTATATTTTGAACATTTGCTTTTAGCTCTCTATTTAGTTTTCTCTCTGTTGTCTTCATGTTTATCCAAAAGGTGTCCAAATGGAGAGAAAACAGAATGCACAGATACCAGCAACACAGTGTGCAGTGATGCCACACCGATATCAAGTGGTACGTATATCCACAAGCTCCAAGCATTCACAGGAATATCCAAGGGATAATTTGTTAAAATGCTCCTGTTCAAAGTACCCTTCTGTATACGCACACATTATAAGCAGTGATTGAATATGTACTGTAAAGCTTAAGCTGTATGAACACAAAGTACAGTGCAAGACGTGGTAATGGACAATTATATATGGTTCTGTGTTTCAGGGGCCATAGCAGGTATTGTTTTGGGGGTGATTATAACCATCATTGTGATTGGTGGGGTTCTCTTTTATATACGGAGACGAAACAAGAAAAGAAAGCCTGTGGAGACTGTGCTAGAGGTAATTTCTCTTTTTTTCCATCTAAAGTACCACCTCGGAGGTTCCAAGCATGCCATACCAATATTAAAATATTAACACTGCAGATCACTGATTGGTCAGAGAGAATAGCAGCATCCACAGAGACAGGCAGAGAGACATTACCAGCATCATTGGATGCCGAGTCCTACCACGGGGTGGAAATACACCATACCCTTGTAGTGTTACAGTGGAACTGCTTTTTAATTAGTGTGTGTATTTTAAGGACGAAATGGTTACCAGTTTGAAGATAAATCATGGTAAAATTCCTGACGGTTAGGAATATAGTTTCATTTTCTAGTCATTAAAACCGTATTTGATTACAGCGACGTCAAAAACTCCCGGTAAATGCTGTCCTGGATTCAGCAAGTTAACAGCAGTTCCACGCAGGCGCAATGTAGGTTCTGGCTTGTGTGAAAACATGGTGATAAATGGTGGGAGCTTTCACAAGACTGCTGAGGGAAATTATGAATGAATGAATTACTTTAATGCATCACAGAATTGACTGGGTCAGTGCTGCCGCTGCGTCATCGTGAATTTGCGTGTTCTGCCAGTTTAAACATTCAACGGATTTTAAACCATTTAAGCGCAAGAAGACGCAAGAGAGAACTCAATTCAGTACTCGTGCTCTGTTTTCTGTGCACACTGAGAGACAGTGCGCCAACTCAGGACTGAGATCTCTTTCGTTTCTTCTTGCTCTTCAACAGACAAATATAGGCTACACAAAATTGAAAAAATAATATCCTGATAAACATCTGATAAACACTGTTCTTTATTTCTTAAATGAATGTTAACAGTTGAGAAAAAAATCGGATGATTGGGATGTGCATCGTATTGGATCCACGTATTCGGTCATGAATTGACAGTCTGCTGTCTTTGTCATTATTGTCTCTTGACTAAAGACCTTTTGTAGCTTTAACAAGGATTGCTCTATATTTCATTTATACAGTGATGACTATGCAGTGTTATTTTGCATTTAGGGTAAGTGTACTCAATAAGCTCATGTACCCTTTAAGCCCACTTTTCACTTTCACACCCAAAACCTTTGGTCTTTCGGGACCCTTCAGAAATAAAGAAATAAAAAAACTGCAGAAATGTGTTTAAGTATGCCAAATAAGAGATTAAATGTTTTTTTTTGTGTGTGTATGAACAAATAATACGTTATCATTTTATATAATTTTCCTTTAAACGGAAAGATGAGTTTTATTAGTTTGCGCACAGAGATCATTTCAAGGTCAAACCATTAGCCTTTACGGAAAGATTACAAAATACAAACAATAAATGTTTTGTCATTCATTTTACATCAATTTTCAAATAAATACATTTTACATTTTGTAAATTATTTTCAGAACTTAACTTTTTTCTAAAGATGGGCTTAAATGGCACAGCGCCACAAAACGCATGCAAACTATAGCCAGCACAAGCTAATCTTGAATGAAAAAATCTTAACATTTCTCAATGTGGACAAAATAAAAATTACTTTGATGCTTAGTCCACATTATATTTAAGCTCCATGCATGTCTTTGTAAACATTTCGTACTTTTTTAAAGGGAAACATTGTTTTTTTTCACCATTATTCATTGTGGAACCATTTAAGCCCAGCTTATGTTTTTCAATGAGGGATCCCTCTGATTACAGACTTTTGTGAAAGTGTTTAACGATAACATTTCTTTGTGTGCTTTTACCTTACAAACCTTTTTCCTTACCTTACTCATTACCTTAATTTACAAGGCCAACAAATTACACACATTAATTCAATTGAGATAAAGCCCATTTTGTCCAAAAGTTCCTCATGTTTAACAGGGCATTAGTCGGGAGCAAAGCCGAATAAGGCTCCAGACCCCTGGTGTGGGGGCCCACTAGGAGACTTTGTTTCCGAGGGCTCTAATCGAACATTAGTAAAAGGGATTTTTAAAATACTTCCCTGTCACTGAATAAATATATTGATGTTTTACTTCTTTAAAATCAATAGATTTTTATATTTTGGCAATCAATCATGATGTGGGCTTATTTTGAACACATGCAGACTTAAATGGTGGCAAAAGTACCAACTAAGCCCATGCCAGACTTCTTACATTTTTCATAAAATATCTTAATTTTCTATTCTAAAATGTACATCAACTAATTAATCAATTTTCAAAGGAGAGATAAATCTTGCACTTTTACAAATGATTTTCTTATAAACCAAGTGAACATCTATGAAAAAAACACCTAAACTTAGATTTTGGTGGGCTTAATGGGTACACTTACCCTAATTATTCAATTTATGTTCCCCAATGCTACTTGTAGACCTGCCTGAAAAACTTACAGCACTGTTCATTTCATTTGTGTATTTGTCCTATTGTATTTATTTGTGCTATTGTAGTTTGTTTATTTGTTGTTGACTGTTCATTTATTGACTTTAATCATTTTTAAATTTAGGCAAACAAAAAAATGCACGGAGCTGCTACTTTTATTTGTTGTAGGGTTTCGATATAAAACTTGGTAAAATGATTTCAGTGTGTGTATTACTTTTCGAGTGTTTCCAGCACATTTTAACAATTGATAACCATGATCATTTTGGTCTCTATGATCGTGATATGAAAATTTCATACAGTTTAATCTCTAGTGTATTTCAGAACATTTGTCTGATTGTTTGTCTTTCTTTTTCTCAGCAGGAAGAACCCCTGAAAGGTACGTTAGCTCTTACATTTAGATATGTTAGCGTGAAAAGTAGATTTGCAAATTAATTAACAAACTTGCCCCTTCTGAGTGAGTAATTCAAGTTATTTAATTAATCCCATCTATATGTGCTGATTTTTAACTTTTATTACATTTAACTATTTAATTTTGATGTTTATTCAATGTATGACTCTGAATTTTACATAGTCACACAAATCAATTTTAACATTTGTAATCCTATTACCATAATTTGGGACAGTATAGTTTTTGTATTTTGTATTCAGTATTTATTTTTTTGGCATGTAAGAGGCCTTTGTACCATTAAAACATTCTGCAAGTTTCATAGTTTAACAAATCCTCCTCTTTATAAACAAAGCATTTATTTTACCAAGCTTTTTTTTGTTGGGGGAAAAAAAGTACTGTTAAAAAAATGCATGTTATTTTTTACACTGTTCCTGGAAAATGCATTTGAATCGGTTTGAATCAGTGATTCCCAAACTGGGAGGCTCGGAATTATAAAAACCAGGTGTGGAAAGGCTAAGGGATATGATGTACATTCAGCAGATTTTTATGCAAAAGAAGCTTCTTCCTGGTCATACTTCGAAATTATCCCGCTTGTGTGGCTTCTTGCCATAGAATAAAATATAAATTTGACATTTTATCACCTCAAGATGACACAGTACCTGCTTTAGCGGGTGTTGTGGAATAACAGACCGCTAGATTGCGCTATTTGAAGAATCAGAATCAAGCATTTCAGTGACCTATAAATGAATGATGCGTAATCTGCACTTGAAAATACTTTTCTCTATAAAAGCGGGCCTGGAAAAAAAAGTCTGGGAAAGCACTGGTTTAAAAAAATAGCACCATAAGAAAATTAAATCAGTGATGTCTTCTTTTTCTGTGTAGATTTAGACATCAGCACTTACCTGCCAGAAATTGGTGAATGTCTGAGCTGGAACGTGATGAAACGTGTTGCCCAGCAAAGTGGCATGAATGCAGCTACTATTGACAATCATGAGACTAGCCACCCTACTAATGTGAAAGAACGGACCTATGAACTTTTTCTGGATTGGCACCAGGAACAAGGTTTATATAAAGCCTACCCAGCTCTCATCAAATCTCTTGGTGCCATAAATGAAAGAAGAAGAGCAGATGAGATCAAGGAAATCGTTAAGAAAGGCGAGGCAAAAGCTCAGATATAGATGGAACAGGAGATGTACAATAAATGTGCACAATGTTAAAAATGGAAGTGTTGGGGCTCATAATATCATTCCCTGCAATGTCAGTTTACACAGAGAGTATGTCTTTATTTTGTATAGTTCATTTGGATATAGTTATGTATTCTAAATTTATGATGCATGTTAATGCATAAAATGTTGGTGCAAAGGCATAAAATCCTGCTTAAAGGCACATTATATATTATATTTTCATGATGATGCCGAGATCGAGCACGGAATCATGGGAGATGTCGTCAGCCTGTGGAAAGGAATCCGACGGTACTCAGGCAGACTCATGTTCATGGATGAGATTATCAATGTTACTGTAGTATGAAGCAGAGTGGGGCCGAGTGTTGTGGTAGCTGAACGAGGAGCTGGAGCGATTTCTAATGAGAGATGAGCACAACACACGCCTCGAGAGCAGTTGCCGCTTCCACTTCTGGTCAAGCGTATATGGGGTAACACGGCACTGTTCATGATATTAGATATGATATACGAGTGTGTTGAAAGTGATGTTATAACGTTACTCTGTGCATTCGCTCAGCGGCTGCTATGAGACACTTGTTGCACACTGGAGTAAACTAAATAAATAGTAGAATGTCATATTAATAAATCCTGGATGGCTTGTGTTGATAAATGGCATGCAATTCATTTTAAAACATTGTATCATGGATACTAAAAATAAAGCTGCATCTGAGGCAGAAAATCAAGAAAACGAGATTCAAACAATAAGACTAAAAGTTTTCAGCTAAATAACAATTGGTTTTTCCATGGTTTCTACAAAATAAAACCGCAAATCGAGGGTAATGCTTATATCTCTGGATTTAAACATTCTTTGAAACATCTGGGATAATGCATGTACACAAGTCAAAAAAATATACAACACTTCTTTTTTTGGGGATATTTTTATCCAAGAATCTTATTTATTGCACCTTTAAATTATTGTAAGTAATGTTTTGTTACCGTTTTGTTTTGTTGTGAGAATGTCCTGTTAATATTACCTGTTGATTTTACAGGAGAGGGCGTGGAGGAGAGAGTTTGCTTTTGCGATGCTTGTGGGTGCATGTAGGGTTGTTGTGTACTGAGCATAAATGTAACTAAGCAGTGAGCAACATTAAACAAACCCATCAAATTAAGCACGCCTGGAATTTCAATCATTTTGGCATGCAGCAGAAGCGCTTTACCTTGTCTAATTTAACAGTTATAAAACAATTTATTTTATAATTTTATAAACAATTTATAAATAACAGCCGTATTGTGAAAAAAATGAAAACACCTGTTTTATTTGTACAGTGGAAGTTCTAGATGGGTATACTTTATATTTGGTAACTGACCATTGATGACCAGCATGATGCCTCAAAATATGTAACTTTAGACTGATTTGAAAACAGAAAGTCAGAGTAATTCAATCTTATTTCCATGTCAATTTATTTTTTCTCGGCAAACCTGACTTTATTATCTTATAAGGTAATTAATGTTGTTTTTAATGTCTTAAAAATGTAATCCTCTTTTATATTGTTCATCATAGATGGGCTTTCAGAATAAATTGCATCTTTCTTTAAGCTGTTACAGTCTGTTAGTGCTGAGTAACTTCACTCGAAATTTTGAAAGCTGATGTTTCCAGTAATTATTTGCCTTGTTAGCCATTTTTAATTTTGTCAAGTGTCATATTTCGAGCCACAGTGGCTCACACTGGCTCAAAAATTAGTCCAGTATATAGTGCAAAATGATTTTGCAATTGTTATTTAATTTTTCTGATAAGGTTATCATGTTTTAATGGTTTTTATACGTAGATCATTAACAGTCCGCCCTATAATAATAAAGCATGTCATCAATAGCTTTGTCCTTATTCATACATATTGTATAACAATCCTGAAATGCACTATGGACCTTGAGCTAGTTCATTTGCATGAAACCTTGTGAAGAACAGAAACTTATGCGAGGAGGAGTCCATGTTGACCGACCTTGTTTTGGAGATAACATTTTATGAGCTCATGGATGCATTTATAATGGAGAAAACAGAGTGCAGATCACTGCTGGAGAGAAAACATCTACAAAACCAGATCACTGCTGGAGAGAAAACATCTACAAAACCAGATCACTGCTGGAGAGAAAACATCTACAAAACCAGATCACTGCTGGAGAGAAAACATCTACAAAACCAGATCACTGCTGGAGAGAAAACATCTACAAAACCAGATCACTGCTGGAGAGAAAACATCTACAAAACCAGATCACTGCTGGAGAGAAAACATCTACAAAACCAGATCACTGCTGGAGAGAAAACATCTACAAAACCAGATCACTGCTGGAGAGAAAACATCTACAAAACCAGATCACTGCTGGAGAGAAAACATCTACAAAACCAGATCACTGCTGGAGAGAAAACATCTACAAAACCAGATCACGGCTGGAGAGAAAACATCTACAAAACCAGATCACGGCTGGAGAGAAAACATCTACAAAACCAGATCACGGCTGGAGAGAAAACATCTACAAAACCAGATCACTGCTGGAGAGAAAACATCTACAAAACCAGATCACTGCTGGAGAGAAAACATCTACAAAACCAGATCACAGCTGGAGAAAAAACATCTACAAAACCAGATCACTGCTGGAGAGAAAACATCTACAAAACCAGATCACGGCTGGAGAGAAAACATCTACAAAACCAGATCACGGCTGGAGAGAAAACATCTACAAAACCAGATCACGGCTGGAGAGAAAACATCTACAAAACCAGATCACGGCTGGAGAGAAAACATCTACAAAACCAGATCACTGCTGGAGAGAAAACATCTACAAAACCAGATCACGGCTGGAGAAAAAACATCTACAAAACCAGATCACTGCTGGAGAGAAAACATCTACAAAACCAGATCACGGCTGGAGAGAAAACATCTACAAAACCAGATCACGGCTGGAGAGAAAACATCTACAAAACCAGATCGCGGCTGGAGAGAAAACATCTACAAAACCAGATCACTGCTGGAGAGAAAACATCTACAAAACCAGATCACGGCTGCCCATCATGACGAAGTAAGTGTTTAAAATGATTATTTTTTTTTGTTTCATTTAAGCTTTTAATGGTGTAATTTTTAAACTTATTGTACTTTTAATTTTAAGGTTCTTTACCATGACTTGTCACCTTCTCGAATGATTCATTGTCACACCGCTCCATATCCTCAAATGTGTCTGCAGTAAATGTCCTTGTAAGGCCAATTTCTCTTTCTCTGTAGTTCCAGTTCCCCACTGAAAAGCAACCTTGAGAGGCTGGAGTGCCACTTCACCTGGGATCTGGGGCAACATCGAAATGAGCTACAGGGGATGAAGAGGAACATGCAAGATGTGGACCAGGAAACATACACGTGGCCTGTTCACTATTACAACCTGCTGGGCTTCATCCAACAGACTCTTGGCTCCAACACAGAGGCGCTGGTCAACCTGCACAAAGCAGAAAGTATGATCCAGGAGCAGGGAACAGAAGAGGCTGGAGTCCGGCTGCAGGTCAACAAAGCTAACCTGGCTTGGGTCTACTTCCATTTGGGAGAGACGGAGAAGAGCAAAGGATATCTAGAAGAGGTGGAGAGGCTTCAGCAAATTCATCCTGCTCCACCTGGATGCACTTTACACCCTGAAGTCAGTGGAGAAAAGGGCTGGACACTGGTGAAGTTTAACAAGTCCAAAAAGTGTCAGGCCATTGATTACTTTAAAATGGCTTTAAAAGCACAACCAGGTAGGAAGGAATGGCACAAAGGACTTGCCGTAGCCATGAGCAGGGCGTATATAAATTCTGAACTCATTCCAGAGCTGGAGGCTCATATTCTAGAGGTGGTGAAAACCGCATTAGAGATTGACTCAAATGATTTGTTCCTTCAATCCCTCTATATACTAAAAAAGTCTGAAGTGCAGGCCGAAAACGATGAGGAGGAGGTACAAAGATTTCTAGAGAAAACCCTTAGTACAGGAAACTTGGATGGTTTGGGGTATATTCTTGAATACTTAAAAATAAATTCCATTGAGAGAGCTATTCAAGAGGGACAAAGGGTTTGGGAAAAGTTCCCCTCTTCCACTAAAGTTTTGAAAATCCTGACAGATGTATACAAATATAAATTGTTTTCCATGAAGGAAGACAGTCAGGAAAGGCAGGCTTGGGCTCAGAAATGCATTGGGCTCTTTGAGATGGTTGTCAGCGAGTACCCAGATTGTGTCAAAGGAAGGCTTTCCCTTGCAGCATTGCACTGTTACGCACACAACATTGAGAGAGCCGATGAGATTTACAAGCAGCTCCTCTCAGAGGAAGATGATCTCCCTCCTCATACCCTACAGTTACTATACTATAGTTACGCGTGCCATCTATATTATCGTAAACAGTCCATAGACCAATCGATCTGCTTTCACATGAAGGCAGCAGCAATCCAAAACACTTCACATAACAAACAGAAGAGCATAATGATTCTTAAAAAAGTTGCGCAGATTGGCAAAAACCCTCGCTGTAAGATGATTTCAGAATTTCTAAATGTTGTTCTCAAAGATGAGTGAATATTCGCTTTATTTCACTTTATTCATGCAACATGAATAAATGGCAATACCAAAAAAAATCACTCATAGATGCAGTCTTAAGCATTAAGTGTAAAAGTGCGGTCACATTTATCATTGTTTTGTGAATGTTGGTCAGAAAAATTTGCAATGGGTTCAACTTGGTCATGTGGAGAAAACTGCTTGGTTTAAAAGCGACTTGTGTGAACTGTGCTTCATTCATCTATAGAAAATTGACTTTTGACCTGGAAATTTCACCAAAATTTTGCTAATGTGACCACAGCTTAAATAAAGGTGGATATTTATTTGGATATTGTACATGCATCATAAAATGATCTCTTAATGTTTTATTACTTATTCATTTTGTATGACATAAAAAGCTACACATATAATACCAATTGCAAGCGGTAACATTGTATTTTTTTTTTCATAGGTATATTAATGTTGTGGCTTTACTTTTTTAGTTAAGAGTATTTTGTCAGTAGCAGCCCATGAACAATAGTGTCTGTAACAATTCTGTAGGGGCATTTTACTTTAAAGACCCAAAAGACGAAATATGATCAATGAAAACCTGGAATCAGAGTTTAAAAAAATAATAAATTGAAGAGAATTTTTACTGAAGAATAGTTTGCAGTTTCTTCAGCAGAAGCCAGCTTCAAGTCTCACAAGGAGCTCAGGCCGCTTTGTGTACATTCACATTTTCTCAACAATTATAATCTAACAGAATCTACTAACTACGTCATTACTTCAGGTTAACTGATTCTGATTGGCTAAGAAAAAAATAGATAAAATTAGTCACGAGCGTCTCTTCATCTATCAAGAGATGAATTATCTATTACAGATCTATTGCTCTGGATTTAGACACAGAATGCCCCTTTAGGTCATAAAAAGGCATCAGCAGGTCTCAAGCAGAGTGCCAGTTGTTCACCAGTACCCATAAAGCACCTGTGCAGAACTCTGAGCGCACACACAAAGATACACATGATTCACAGCTTCTTCAAGGCTGAAGTTGATCTGAGCTCTGCTCTGAACAGGAAACTTTCCCAAAACATGCTGATAAGTTGTACTTTTTTCTCAGTGAGAGGTACAGACAATATACATCGTTGTTCTCTAGTGTTTGAAAATGAAAAAGAAAATAAATTCTTTAACATATGTTGAAGGAGTCATTCAAATAATTTAACATTTAGAAGGATAAATGTTGATAATAGCTTGATTATAAATCACTCATATATATATATATATAATATATATATATATATATATATATATATATATATATATAAATATTGAAGCGGCAGTGGATTCCAGAATCCATCCCCGTCAATTCATATATAATTCTTAAATTTTTCTGTATTGTGTAATGAAGATCTTTTTTAAAGAACATTTTTAAATTGTATTTTGTAAGGGACTTGCCATATTTTATATCAATCAAGCAGTGTCTCACTTCACACTGTAAAACTGCAGCAATTTTCCATCCCGTTGCCTGTAATAAAAGCAGTTGTTAAATAGAACTTGTGGAAAAGTTTTTTCTTCATGACTTCATTTCCTGTTTCTCTTAATCTAGGAAAGAGTAAACTGATTTTTAATACACACCTAATCTGATGAAGAGAGAGATCAGCAAAATCAGCTGGAGACAACAAAACAAATGTTTTAATGAGAGTGAGTTTGATTTTGTAAACCGCAGAAGATATTGAGAGTGAAACTGAAAATAATTTTTTGGTAACACTTTACAATAAAGTTTATTAGTTAACATGAACTAATAATGAATTGCACTTCAGAATTTATTATAAAATCTTGTTAGCATTAGTTAAAGCACTGTGAACTACCATGAACAAACAATGAACAACGATTTTCATTAACTAATGTTAATGAAGATTAGTAAATGCAGTAACAAATGTATTGTAGAGGTTGTATGTAGTTAACTACACTATTTAACATGAACTAACAATAAAAACTACTTCTAAAGCATTCATTAATCTTAGTTAAGATCAACATTTAATACATTAGTAATATCAAGGGTTTTTTTGGTAATACCATTTGATGGAGCAGAGCTAACATGCTACCATGAACTAAAAAATAACATTAACAAAACTTAATAAACTCTGTAACAAATGCATTGCTCATTGTTAATGTTTCATTTATCATCATATGGCAAATATGCAAATCAATTCACCCATCTGAACAGCCAGCTAGAAATACAGTCAATATCAAAGGATTCAAGTTGCAAACAATTTCTGGAATATATGATCTAATCATTCACCATGTCATGTAAAATCTGCATCTAAAGAGATTATGCTTGAGGAAGAAGACGGACTGTAGACTTCATCGCTGTCATTATGTAAACTATACTTCACTGAAGTTAAAAAACGAAACCTTAGACAGAATAGAAACGAAACCTTAGACAGAAAAGAATCCGGAGCTGACGTGTTCAATGACTTTGTTCAGGTAGATAAGGTTTTATGAGCTTGATAATTATAAATACAGCACGATCTCTCAGCAACTCACATCAGCATTGCTAGAAGAAACAGACCACAGATCTCAAACCAGACCACCACTAACCATTATTATGGAGTAAGTATTTTTCAAATTCAAAATTTTTCAAAACACTCTTTTTCCAATATGAAAAAAAGAAATCTAGTCTAATGTAGAATTTAAAGTGATTCACCAGACTAAACTCAAGATTGTATAAAAATGTTGTCTTAGTTGAAGATTATCTGTCCCACGCTTGCTATGATATATTTGTACATAAACAAAAAGACAGCGTTTGTATCTCTTCATTAATAGATCTTTTTTTCTGAATGTGTCTATAACTCTAGTCTAAAACAACGCCTTGAGAGGCTGGAGTGCCACTTCACCTGGGATCTGAAGAACAGTAAAAATGAACTCCAGACTTTACAGAGCTACCTGAACGATGTGGACCAGGAAAGGTGCTCTTGGCTGGTTCACTATTACAACCTGCTGGGCTTCATCCAACAGACTCTTGGCTCCAACACAGATGCCCTGGTGAACCTGCACAAAGCAGAAAGTATGATCCAGGAGCAGGGAACAGAAGAGGCTGGAGTCCGGCTGCAGGTCAACAAAGCTAACCTTGCTTGGGTCTACTTCCATTTGGGAGAGACGGAGAAGAGCAAAGGATATCTAGAAGAGGTGGAGAGACTTCAGAAAATTCATCCTGCTCCACCTGGATGCACTTTACACCCTGAAGTCAGTGGAGAAAAGGGCTGGACACTGGTGAAGTTTAACAAGTCCAAAAAGTGTCAGGCCATTGATTACTTTAAAATGGCTTTAAAAGCACAACCAGGTAGGAAGGAATGGCACAAAGGACTTGCCATGGTGATAAGCAAGGAATTTGCACGCTCTGAATTCACTCCAGATCAGATTGTAGAGCAGCTGAAAATCGCACATGAGAAAGACCCAGATAGTTTGCTTCTTCATGCTGTTTATTTACTAGAACTGTACAATCAGAAAAAGGAGTCATCAGAAAACATTGAAAGGGAGATGCAAGACTTACTAGAAAGAACTCTTGATACTGGAGACCTGGAGGGTTTGGGTGTTATACTCGGGTATTACAGAAAAGAGAATTCTTTTGACAAAGATATTCAAATAGCAGAGAGAGTTCAAGAAAAGTTCCCCTCTTCAGTTAAAGTATTGAATCATTTGGCAAACTGCTACAAATGGAAGGTTTATAGGATGAGAGACGGTGAGGAAAAGGAGATTTTTGCTAGGAAAGCCATTGAGCTCTTTGAGGAGGTTGTCATACCTCATAAACCTCACTCACAGAAAGTAAAGATAGCCCTTGCATCAATGCACAAATATGCACACAACGGTCGGAGAGCAGATGAGATTTACAAAGAGCTCCTGAAAGAGATAGATGATCTTTCTCCTCATAGGCAACAGTATCTTTACTACAATTACGCCAGTCATCTACATTACTGCGGACAGTCCGAAGAATCAATCAAATATCACATGAAAGTAGCAAAAATACCATGTGAATCAGCTGAAAAACAGAAGAGCATAGAGATTCTTCAAAAAACTGTGAGAAGAGGTAGAAGTCGTTACTGTGAGGAAATTCTGCAGGTTCTGTAGGCAGAAAACCTGAAGGTTGCTGGTTCGATTCCCACGCCGGCAGGAACTGAAGGTGGGGATTGTGAATGAACAGCACTCTCTCCACCTTCGATGCCATGACTAAGATGCCCTTGAGAAAGACACTTAACCCCTAATTGCTCCCCTTGTAAGTCGCTTTGGATAAAAGCGTCTGCCAAATGAAAAAATGTAAATGTATTAATATTTATAACTGAAATGTCTTCAATCAAAAAACAAAAACCTTCCATTCGTATAAATGTGTCACAATTCTAAAACTTTTAGTGGAGGTGGTTAAATTTGTTGCATCTGGATCAATCAGACACACAAATGATTCATTAGATTTAACGAATAATCCAGCAAACTTCCCCCCAAACTGCAATCAAATCCCACTTGAGAAATGTTGACATGTTTTCGATTTCATTATGTGATCATTCCTTTATTGTGTTTTCGATTTCATTATGTGATCATTCCTTTACAGTGTTTTGCCTATGTATTAATCCTTGAATGCACTTGTCAGTATTAGTACTAGAATTCTTCAAAGGACCCTTAAATTTATGCCAGGCTTTGTCTTTCCATTCACCAAAGATCCTCTGACTCCAACTGACATGCAAGTATCAAACTTGTCTCATTATTTGATACATTAACTAACCTTACCCCATTTTTTAAAAGGGCATGTTAGAAATAAACTGATGGTTTGCTCAAGGCTGTTGATCTGCTGAATTTCAAAAAGTGCTGTAACTTCTTGCTTTCCTGTATTCTGTGAGCTGACATCTTTTAAATGGGGGGGGGGGGTTGCGTGTGGGGGCGGGACTCTCCCGCCCCCTCAGATCACCATGAATGTTAAAGTAATTTTAATGATAAATAAAATATTTTATTTAAAAAAATTACATTTGCCAATTGCCCTTTCTTCCAGTTCCTAGAGTCAATATTAATCTTAAATAGCAAAATTTTAGTAAAGAAAAGTCTGTTAGGCAAAGTCGAATTTTGATTGGTCCTGTCGTTTGATTAGCGCGCTTCCCCACCCCCACTCTGACGTCACATTACATTTCTCGCGCACCAGAACATTCACAATTAATTACATTTTCGAAGCTACTACGGATGATCATTACTCTTGTTTCACAATGGATATTCGAAAGTGGATTAAAAAGACAGAGCCTACCATAACAGCTGCTGCTGCTACTTCAAGTTCTGCTTCACCTGACAATGCAGGCCCGCTTCCGCCACCGGTGGCAGTTACTCAGCCGTCCAGAAGCAAAGACTCGCCGTCACTGTCCAGTGCACCGGAGGATCTCGGTAAAGACAAGCCAGTCCAGGTTCGTTTAAAACAGTTTCCAAAGAAACAGCAACTTAAAAATGACTGTCAGCGGTCATTTTCGCAAAATTAGTACAATGATAGGAAATGGCTAGAATATTCGCAGCAAGGAGTTTCGGCATTTTGTTTTCCTTGTCGTAAATTTGGCGGGAATGACTCTGTGTTTACAAGCACTGGTTTTAGCAATTGGAAGCACGCGACCGATAAAGCCAAAGGATTTTACAGACATGCTAACTGTAAAGAGCACCTGTCATGCATGGCTAATTGGAAAGAGCAGCAATTGCGGTATTCCAGAGGAAAAGAGATTTAAACACTCGTCAATTCTGATCAGCTTTCTCGTAACCGCCTATATGTGTCTGCAATTGTAGAATCAACATTGTGGAAAAAGTGTGCAGTCAAATGTCCCGGTGTGTATGAAGCTTCAACGAGTGTTTTTATCAATATATTTGTTGTACTTTAGTGTTTTCTAGACTCGATATTGTTTATTAAAATAAAAAAAACACCCTGTTTATGTGATCATCGCCCCCTTTCAGTATTTCACACGCCCCCTCTTCAGGACTCGGCTGGCACAGGCATAGACATTATGTCTATGGGCACAGGTGTTACACCAGATTTTGTGACCATCGTATTCTGTGACCGTAGAGGGCGTGGTTATCATTGTGCTGCGTCATATACGCAAATCGCGTAAATTCTGACGATAAAAGACATTCGCACGAGAACGTTTTTTTCTGTATTTATATATAATATAATTATAATAATAATATATAGAGTATATGCACAATATATCATTCGATAAATATTATTCTGAATTGCAAAACAAACAGAAAAAAAACGTGAAAACGATAACGTGAACGCGCGCCAGCGGTTCAGAGGTGTTCGCGCGAATGTTTAATGAACAACAATATGATGGAAACACACATTTCTCTGCAACTACTACTACTACTCTGCAAACAATCACATTGCGTTTAATCTGGACAAGCAAATAAGCATTTATGATGTGAATAACCAGCATTTCTAAACAACAGTTTCGAACAGATTTCACCTTCTTTGTCTTATCGTCAGAATTTACGCGATTTGCGTATATGACGCAGCACAATGATAACCACGCCCTCTGCGCTCACAGAATACGATGGTCGCAGAATCTGGTGTAACAACTGTTCTGACCGGAACAATCTAATATGTGTTCGTGCTGCCGGAGCCAGAGAGAGCAGTTTTGAAACAAATATTAGAGATATTAGATATAAGTTTTAAGTTAGTATAGAAACACTTATGTCGACGACAGCGTAAACTATCAAAATAGAGCAAACTACCTTTTGAATTTGGCGGGTCAAATAATAGTTGTCTCAATTACATCTTATTCCACAAGGTGGCGACAAGTGACTGTTAAAAAAAAGTATTTGTCATTGAATCGTTCATTCAAAAGATTCGTTCAAAAAAAAAACACTCATCCAGTAATGAAACAAGAGCCACTGAATTAATTCAAAACCATTTTTTCAAGAATTCATTCAAACATTTTCCAGCAATTTATATTTTGTCAGAACCTCTAGTAAATTACATGTTATTTTGTCAGGTTGTATTCAGAATAGTGAACTCTATTTGAAACCAAAAAATCTTGATGCTCATTTTATCCAGAATCGTGCTGCACTACTGTACAGCAAGGAAGTTATTTCCCATAACATGTAAGTGAACATTCCGTAGAATTAATATTTATCATTAATTATATTTCTTTTGAGCTAAATTTCTCCTTCTTGAAAACCATTCTCTGTGGAATCTTTTCTTTAATAACGAAAAATACCAGGCAAACCCTCCAGATTTTTACCTCATCATTTTCAGCCTGCACCTCAGACATTTGTTTAGCATATAGAGGAACTGAATGTACAAATCACTGATAATATTATGTGGGTTAGATCTACTGTATTTCGATTGGCTGTTCAGAGGTTGAAGTGATTTGTATATTTACCATTACAGTGAGGAAATGAAGGCTTTGAGGAGCTGTTTGAGGAGGTTGTCAGACATTACCCTAATCTTCAACATGAAAGAAATTCCAAAAAATGACAACAAATGAAACAAAAAGAGTATAAAGTCTTTAAAAGTATTATGAGGAGGGACAGAGCCCCTTGCTGTACGGCAAAGATATTGTACATTGTTATGCTAATGGACTGTAGCTTCCACAGTATCTGTTTATCGTTTCCATTGAAGAAAAAAAAAACAGTTCTTGGGGGAGGATCATGTGGTTATTGCTTCCGATTATAAATACTGTTCACAGAAAACTTATTTCACAACTGCTTTTCTTTGAGACTTTCATCTCTGAAATGTGGATATACAGATGTGTTGGTTACGGTACATGTTTCTGTTTCAAATATAATGAACATTTAAACACAAAACATTGTATTTTCCCATTCATTTTTGATGTTGATTAGATTTACTGGACATGCTCAGATATGACTCGCTTGACCTGTTGATTTTGCGACATGTTTTCAGTGTGCAGTAACATAAAAATTAACACCCTTTTCTCACAGTGTCAAACAAGTAGAGTGCATTTCAAACATGTTTTTACATTTTCTTAAGGGAATTTTGTAGCATGCCAGTGGAAAAACTGAAGATGCATTCTGACAAATTGAATATTATCTACTGTAACAAGCACAAACATAAGGTCACGTAGAAATAAATAGTTATTGTTGAGAATATTGGAGATGGTATTTGATGTATTTTCTAAAAACGTAAAACAAAAAGATTAAAACTGACTAGATGGGGACAAATTATACAAAAACCCATAATTCCCAACTAAGGCACAGAATTGTTCATAACTTTTATATGAAATACAGGAGATCTGATACTGCTTACACATACTGTCTAATATTACTGTTGTTTACTTGGCAATGATTTAGCCATATTTTTCATGAGAGTCCATAAGGTCTATTCAGCAAAGCATTATCTGAATGGTGAATAGGGTCACACAGAATATTCACTCCTAAAACCAAAGAAAGCTCTGCAGATTGAGGCAGAATTAGGAAAGCTCCATTGAACACATTTGCCATATTTAAAAACATATCAACACTCTGCAGAATTAAAAAAAAGCCGTCATATTGATAGTGGCACTAAAACGAATAACACTTTTCTGTCACTGAAGAGTGACATTTGAACAGCGTTTTAAGGACAGTGAGCTTGGCTGTTTGTAAGCAGCATGTAACTGTATACACTACTGTTCAAAAGGTTGATATCTGTAACATTTTTTTAAAGAAATTTTTAATTTTATTCAGCAAGGACATTAAATTGAAAAGTACAAGTGAAGGCATTTATAATGTTACAAATTATTTCTATTTATAAACAAATTATGCTCTTTTAAACTTTCTATTCAAAGAATCCTGTAAAAACTTTCAGGACACAAAAAATACTAAACAGCACAACATATATTTCACAATACTGCTCTTTTACTATATTTGCATCCTTAGTGACAATAAGAGGCTTTTTTCTAAAACTTTTAGGCCAAGTTTCACAGACAGGGCTTAGATTAAGCCAGGATTAGGCCTTAGTTCAGTTAGACATTTAAGTAGTTTTGATAAACCCTAGAAAAAACTGAAACGAATTACTGGTGTGAATCGTGAGACAAAACAAATGGCACTGGTATATTTTAAGATATGTCAGTACAAGCTGCTTTCAGTTAAAACAGCTCAAATATGCATTTTAAATCTGGGACTAGCTTAAGCCTTGTCTGTGAAACCGGGGGTAAAATCTTACAATCGTACAACTTTTTAATGGTGGTGTACATTATAAATACATTGAGCTGTGACTGGAGCAATATGCATGTAACTACTGGGCAAAGGACATCTGTTTTGTTTGTCTGACCAGCCAATCAGATTCAATCAGCTTGAGCGACACATTAACATATCAAATAAATGTCAAATTACAGAATCATTTTCTTTTGTAGCAAACTCATTAAATATTTGAAACATTTGATAAAAGTTACTCTCAGTCTCAAGTATAAAATTTCACCTTTAAATCACCAAATTATTAGTAAAATCCTGTATTTTGGCATGTTTGAGCTTGTGTTTATGGTAGTCCATCTGACTAATGAGAGCATTGGATCAGGAACATAAAATCCATCTCATATATCCGAAAAACTCTCAACTCCAGAGGGGGCGCTTTCATGTTTCTTGTCCATAATATTCCTGCACTTTTCTACTCCTTTAGAAATCTCCTGTACCTGGTTGTGAGTGAGTTTAAGCAAGAGCTCCCTCTAGTGCAGCGGATGATCACTCTCACAGCAGCCAGAATTACAGCACTGCAGATCAGTGAGACTCCACTGAGGATGAATGTAGCTGTGTAGGAGCCGGTCTGATCCACTAGCCAACCTGAGAGAGAGATTTCATAAAACACTCTAATAGGTTAAACATACTACGGGCACATACAAATGAACAAGCAACTGTATGTGTAAACAATAACTGCAGTAACTTGCGTGTGATTGATTCTTAGCATGTATTGGAAAATGAGAATCTGTGTGTTTGAGAGTGTGCAAGAGAGAGTGGATACATTTTCTCTGACCTCCAATAGGTGGGCTGATGAGGTAGGGGATGGCGTGGAGGAAGTACACAACTCCCAGAGCTGAGGTCAGGTGGTTAGAGCTGACAGTGTCAGAGGTCACCACTGGAATAAGTGCCACGTAAGCGCCATCAAAGTAGCCGTAGATGAGAGAAAAGGGGACGAGCAGGGAAAACCCATTCAGCAGAGGCAGAAAGAGACAAATCAGCCCTTCTGACCCCACAGCCAGCATGTAACTCACCACCCTATATGGCCTTAAACACCTGAACATAGACACACAGATACAGATCAAACCGCAGAGTTAGATGGTTCCATTAACAGTATTTTTAGTACGTTCAATGAACAAAAAAAGAAGATAGTTTTAACAATAATACATACATTTTTAGAAAATGTGTTTGTACCAGCTTTTAATGACATTTCATTGCTTTTGTCCTTTTTCAGTCTATTTAACCTTAAAGTCAGCATGAAAAGGAAGTTGCAATCGTCTTCTCTTCCCTGTTGTTACGTACATCCGAGTGAAATGGCTTCTAGTACGAGAAAAAAAATGTAGGACTTGATTTTGTCTATTGGGAATTGATTGGATCAATGGATTGCTGTTGTTTGCTATTGCTGTGATCTCATAAAGTTTTATTTCAGCAATAAAAAAAATTAAACAAATGTGATGTTTAACTAAAGTCATTTGTTTTGCTTTTTAGTTGTATAGCTGAATTGGATTTTCAAAGGTCAGCAGCAAAAACATTGGCTGATAAAGGGAGATTAAATACATAAAAGTATATTTGTATTATTTAGCATTTAAACAATTCACTGTTGTTATTCCTTTTAAGGAATACTGAATCTGTTTGTTGTGCAAGTTAGATGACTAAATGAATGTTTACATTTACTCTAGAAATACATAGTTCTGTCATGAAACTCTAGATGGTGCAGGCTGACAGGCCGCTAACTCAATCTGCTAGCATTTGCTGTAGTAGTGTGCGGCACGCTTTCAGAAACCCTCCGCGTTCCCCAGCTCCACCTGTATAGATGTGCTATGGGGGTTATTCATGCATGTTAAATGTGAAGCAGTAGCAGCATGTATTACATGCTCACAGCAGCATGTCTGTGAACGTATTGGCCGTAGCAAGTCTCGGTACATGCTCTGCAGCAGCAATAATCAACAGCGTAGCAGATCTATTCTGCCAAGACCAAATACATTGCCATATTCATTACCATGCCAATCTCTCGGAGAGTTGTCATGACAGAACTACAATAACCATCATGTTTACACAGCGCACATAATGCCTCTGCAATCACTCCCGGTTTCTCTCTCAACATGGGGACAAGAGAGGTTGCGGTCAATAAATGGGAAAACAAAGTAATTTGCGTTATTTATTTGAAAAATGTTACTCAGAGATTTGTTGTAAATTAAAAAGTAATACATTACTAGTTACTAGGGGAAAGTAATCTGATTACGTAACCCATGTTACTTGTAATGCGACCCTGTACATTAGTAGACATGAAGGTGATTTTAAAGACAGATGACAGTACCACAAATCGAGTCAAGGTCTACCTCCACAGGTTCTGTGACCTGAACCGACAGTTAACGTATATGTAGCTCTAAAATTTCTGTAACATTGCAATTTAGGAGAAAAGAAAAACCATTCACAACAAACTCTTACTTACTTTCTATCAGCAATCCACCCGAAAGTGATAGTTCCGACAATCCCTGACACTCCAAGTATGGACATGAGTAATGCTGCTTGGTGAGGGCTGACGCCTGCACTCAGTGAATAGGGCACAAGATACACAAATGGCACACTGCAACCATATGCAAGGAATAGGAAGGACACCAACAGCAACAGGAAGTCTGGTATCAACAGGAAGGAATATTCTCTCAATACGGGTTTCTTTATGATAGACCACAAATTCTCCTTCGACTCCTTCAGCACGTTTGCGTTTACCACCTTCGATTGTGCCAGAGTGGTGTGGTTAGCGTTTGCTTCAGATTTTGATTCTGGGATAGCTGCATTCTCTTGGTTGGTGGGCAAATAGTGCAAAGGAAAGTCATCTGATTGTACTAAAGCTGGTATTGAGATGCTCCATTCATCTGTACTTCTGATCACAGTCTCAAGGTCTTCAGAGAGATCTCGTCTATGGTTTAGTTCCTCATCCGAGTGTGTATGCTTTGCATCAGAGGGCCCCGACTTATCTGCCTCCATATGTTCTTTTCCGTCCCTCTGCATATTCTGAGCTTGTTTTTTTCCCCTTCTTTCTTTCATCATTTTATCTGTATCCATACGTTTAACCCCAACTGATCTCCATTCCGGTGTACTCAATTCAATATTGAGGACTGCATCAGCAAGTTTCACATTTAGCAAATCAACCCTTTTGTCACCCTCCAAGTCCATCGTCTTCTGCCTCTCTCTTTGGCCTTCCAAAGGCCTCATAAGGGCTCCACAGACACACAGGTGGGACACCAAACCCCTAGAATGAGCAGTGCACCCCTCCAGGAGAAGAATTCAATGAGGAGTTGCACAGCTGGGGCTAGTATGAAGGTTCCAATGCCGCTGCCTGACATGACATGGCGATCCCGTAAGCCAGCGCTTTTCTCTCGCTAAAGTAAGAACCCACCATGGCAATTGCAGGAGTATAACTAAGAGCAAATCCCACACCTGTGCAGAAAATCAGGATGGTTAGTATTTAAGACTATGGATATGCATGGCTAGTTTGTTGCAAATTAAAAGGTACACTATGTAACTTTTTTGGTCAAAATTAATAATGATTCAATACATCAAATGTTTTTACAAAAAACATGTCTTTTATTCTAATCCTGATTCAAAGTTCTAAGTGAAAATGAGCCTATTATATTATACATTTATATTATAGACCAGACAAGATGGTTTTCACAGCAAATTGTGTATGCGTCACTTGCCCTTGTGTGTCTCATCATATCTGTAAAGAGAGAAAAGTTGCTCCGGCTACATTGATGTGTGATTGATATGGGAGTGGCATAAGATAGTTGTCACAATGAGCAAGAAAGTTTGATATGGAGCATGTCAATTGCAGGGAATCACCCATTTTAAACCGGAGGAGAGTTTGCTGGCAATAAAAAGAACTCAATAAAATGAGAAACAACGTTGAATTGGCTTTTCTGAGATGTTGAGAATTAGAAACTGGAAAATGATAATTATCAGACAAACCTGTAAGAACACCCAGTGTAAGATATAGGAACTCTAAGCTGGTGGCCAGTGAGCTGAGCAGCAGACCAGCAGAGGAAATCAGTCCGCCAGTAATGACAGCTATACGAGAAGAGAGGCGGTTCCCTATGTAACTACCCAGTGGTGCTATAACCAGAGAAAGATAGAGAAAAAAGAATGAAGTGGATGGCATGACAGTGGAAATAATTTTCATGTAATGGCTGATAAATGAACAATATCAAAATTCAGTACTATTTTGTGTGTAAATTTAAAAAAAAGCAGCACTAAATACTAAAATGCATCATTTTAACAGCTTCAAGTGAATTTATGAAAAATAAAATGTAGTTTATTTACATGTATGTGTAATTAAATTATTTAAGATTCCCTTTAAATGAGAGTTAGATTACAGTAGTCTAAATGTAACAATAGGGGAAATGAGCATTCATGATTAAATATTGACTGAAATATATACGTTATCAACCTATACTAACAAATAAAAAATAATATCAGCCTACCAACTGATGTGGTACAGATAAATTATGCATCATCCATAAACATCATTATCACTGAATCAAACTAATATATTAAATTACACCAGAAAAAATATGCTAGATGAAAATAAAGTGTCAAGTAAAAATAGCTCCGCAAGTTCACCACTTTTTACAGTTAGCAATAACTCTCACATGTTACTTTATTATTGTGTATATACATATATGCATCACAATCAATATGACAAAATAATCTGCCTGCTTAAACAAAGTAGACCATCAGTGAAAAAAAGAGATTCCAAAAGATATACCCAAGACCCGTAAATAAATATGAAAATGTGTTTCTGTGAACATTCTTTCTTACTGTCGGCCAGATAAATCTGGTTTAGGGTGGACTATGCACTGTAAATCTGTCAACACATACTTTTTTGAACACAAAGTTCTCCTAAAAATCAATATAGTTGAGCTGCCACCTATAAGTCACAGAGTTTTACTATAGGGTGAACACTGGAGGATTTTTTTTAATTCGACTCTTACCACACAACATTGTAGTGCAGTCCAGCAGAGAGTGTATCCATGCAGTTGCAGAATAATCTCTGGAAAAGTATGACTGGAATTCCACAAAAAAGATTGAAACACACCTGCAACCAACATGAAAATGGGTAGATTTGAGAAAGCAATCTGCTAAACGTCATCTAGTGCTTACTACAGCATTTATTTTAGTCCTTTTAAGTACAACATGTTCTATCAACAACCAAAACGGGATATTTTCCCAGAGTTCTTATCCTGCTTATTTAATGATTTAATAATAGAAGATGTGAGTAATTCCAACTTGGCTAGTGGCTAATCTTTCAAAAACACAAGAGACCATCAGAATTCATCTTGGTTGAATTTAGAGGCCATTTCCGCAGCCTTTGCCTGTCATTAGTTTAATTTAGTCTGAAGTTAAAGAGGACCAATTATGTTTTTTTACTTTTACAATGTACTTGGTGTACAATGTGGCCGTGTTTGAAAATGAAAAAAGAAATCTGCAAGGTTTCAAGTCTACTCCAGAGGGAGTTATTCTCTATATCACCAAGCACCCTGAAACGCCTCAATTGTAGTCTTGAGTTTTCTTCCAGGAACGTACATATCACAATATTCCTCATTTAAATAATTCCCGCTGAAGGGCGAGGCATGGTAGAGTTTGTGAAACTCGCTGTTATGGTAAGGGCCGCTATTCTGAAACACGATGGAAGCAGTTGACCAATCACAACACACAGGTCCAGCCAGCCAATCAAAGCACAATGAGCATTTTGGATAGAGGGGCCTCACAGAGACATAATCTAAACAGAGCGTTACAGACAGACTGGGAAGAGAGGTGCTGCAACAATGTAAAATACGTGAAGTATAATGTTTTTCAACATTCGAACTCCAAAAACAAAATAAAGGCTTACCATAGTAGGGCCTCTTTAAACTGACAAAACAGAGGTGATGTGAGGGTATCGCTTGAGCACTTAACCTCATGTGAAAAAACAAAAAGAAAACACACTATCCACTTTTCATTCCCTTTAATCCCTCCCTATTCTAGCTTATGCTACTCTAAGCAATGTCTGAAAATTCTTGTGTCTATTTGCCTCTTCATGATAAATCGCTTGTTGTATTCCTCACTGTGGATAAAAGCGTCTGCCAAATGAATAAATGTAAATGTCAATGTATCACCTTGATTCCTGGTAAGGTAAGAAGTGCATATAAGAAAACGTGTGCAGGGGGAGTCGTGAACTGACCTAGTGACCGCACGTGTGCAAACAGTGGTGAGAAAACATCCAGCCACGATCATCCAGCCCCATCCGCCATCCGGAGTGGCCACTGAATGTGGATTTTTTTCACTCATCTCTAGACTTCTGCTGGACAAGATGCTTCCTCTTTTCATCCTCTCCCTCACTCTCTCACTCTTTTCAGCCTCTTGTTTCCTCTTCTGTCCAGTTTCAGCTGGTTTTGCTCTCTCCGGCTCTGTATGGGACATATTTACTTGCTGTTTTTCTCTCATTACTTCTGGTCCTTCTTGCTTTTAAATACAAGGAGCTTTTAAATGCCATCAAGCAAAATCTGCAGCAGAAACAGAACACTTTTAATGTTAGCCACCCTCTCAAATTGAATGTACAGTCTAAATTAGTCTGAATGTTTAAAAAAATAAAATAATCTCTCTGCTATACTAAAAGTGAAACTGCTTCAAATGACATTGTGCCGTTTTGGGCTAAGTACTAAAATGAATTAATTATGTCTGAGAAAAGGAGGATAATTTACACAGAAAATTAACATTCTTGTCATCATTTACTCCTTGTGAATGTGTGAACAACTTTTTAATCACTATGACTGACTGGTTAGCGAGTGAGACCTCGCCAACAAACCTTACAAAGAAATTAGAGCAAAACTGTCCCAGGCTAAGACTGTCCTGCTACAGAGAGGTTTCCATGATACAGACGGAGACCAAGTTACTACACACACTAGTCAGATTCAAATGAAGGCGAGGAACACAGTGTGTCTTTATCAATGCCAAGAAAGAGGGCCAAAAACTACTTCATGGGGCAAAAGTAGGTACCTAATTGCAAAAATTAGTAGACATAGATCAACTCCTGACATTAACCATGACCAGTGTTCGATTTTTTTTTTTTCCTGGACATCACTTACCTCAATCTATGTCTGGTCAACCAGACCACAGTCAGACCTGATGCAATGACTTTATATCAAAGACTTAACAGTCTGCCTCACTGAAGCATGTCTTCTAGATGACAAAAGGTCACAATAACATTCAAAAGTTGAGTCAGCACAATATATATATTTTTTTTTTAGTTAATAATTTTATTCAGCATTAAATTGACCAAAAGTGACAATAAAGACACTTTATGATTTTTTTTTTATCTATTCATCAAAAAATGCTAAAAGTGTATTATGGTTTCCACAAAAATATTAAGCAGCTGTTTTAACAGAGATAAAGTTGATAACCCACACACACACTCTCTCTCTCTCCATATATTATAGTTGCTATAATCAATAACTAAAGGCACTGTCCTGTAAGTGAAACAAAAGAATTAGCCATTGAAGTTGTAACCAGAAGAGGTCAGAAGAGTGAACATGTAAAAATCATCATTCTTGATCAATGTCGGTACAAGAGTAAATAATTATGAATTAGCTCAAGAGAAGAGTTATAACAGTTGAGTTACAACCACCTGGGGAGTTTTTCTGAACAACATACAAACAACAAGACACATGACTGCGCGTTTGAAGTGGTCAAAGAGAAACAAACTTACTCTGAAACACATTTCACAGTGTACAGAACCTAGAGTCGACGAGGAACATAAGCAAGCACTGCTCTCCTCCAAAGTGTGGCACATATTGGCGCACATGGCTCTGCATCACTGCGCGGCGTGCGCGCCTGGACAGACCAGCAGGGCGGAAACTACAGCCAGCCAACGCGAGGTGGAAGTAGAGGGGGCTGCTTGTTGCAGTCCTGGGTCGGATATATGCCATGTTTTCCCTCTCACCGCGCCCTGCATGCATATTATTATACAATGACTTACAAGGGAGGGGGGTCTACTGTTTTATGGAATTTCAATAGCACAGTCTCTCTGTTGAAGGTCGTCCCGAGCAAAGCAAACTCGCTTTTGTTTAAACTTTCACAGGTACATTTAGCTGTCAAATAAATAAACACACATATGATACAGTCAAACTTATAATAACGCTCTAAATAGTATTAGGGTACGTTTACACGACAACAATGTACTAAAAACGGAAAAAAATTTTCTTTGTACAAATGATAACGTTATGAAAACTATACCCGTTCACACGGATCCGCGCAAAATATTACGAATGGCAGACAAGTAGATGGCGATGTCGCTTCGTAAAGAAAGAAGCTCCCGAACATTATTTTACAGAGCACTCGCCTCGCGCATGCATATACACCTCATTATTATTATTTTATTTTTTGTTTATTTATTTATTTTACAATTTATTGCACGTTGAAAATATTTTCTTTGTTTCCATATAGCGGCTAAGAAATCACACGTTCGCAGAAATCAGATAATTTCCGCGTTAAAAAAATGACGTGAGCACGTACTACGCATGCGCGTCAACCGTTTTCACAGGATCGCGTTTTTGGCAGTTGACACGGAGATAACTATCGTTTTCAAAAACTTCTACTTTGAAACCCGTTTTCAAAAGCAAAACAAAAAAATAAAAATGTAACCAAACCGTTGTCGTATAAATCGACAGCCAAGTTTGCCGTTTTTAGTTGAGAATGGTGTCGTGTTTTGGCCACGATGGCCCTAAATTTATCGAGTGCAGCGAAAGTGTGCTGAAGTACTCAGAGCCAGGTGAGAATACGCGCAAAATGAACTGCAAACTAACTTTTGTGATTACTGAAGTGTTTGAAAACTTAAAAGAGAAATATTTATATGTAAAAAGAATATGGAGACTAGCTTTAAGAGCCCACCCCCAACGTTTGTTCTGAGTTCCCGGGGTTCAAGCCCAACCTCAATGAATGGGATCAGACGGGAGATAACAGGAGAACAGCGATTTACCCATGCATATTACCCTAGGGGGCAAGAGGATCACTCATTTGCTTTTGAAAAACATTTATCTGATAAGTTAGAGGGGGCAGTGAATGTTGTGATTGTTCTTGCCATGTTTGTCCTCGTTCGTTCTCTCGGGTTCAGTTTAGTGTACTTTACTGAGTTAACACTTGATAATACAAATTTACTGTCGAGACAAAATAAAAAAGAAAAGGTGGCATAGAGATTTAAGATTTGCACTCAAAGATGGACATCACTAACTTCTGCATTTGTTAAAATGTGTGATGGAATAATTAAAAAAAAAACACTAAAGTGACCATTTCTCAATGGTTTCACTTAAAGTTCACCCAAAAATGAAAAGTTTGTCATCGCTCTTGTCACTCACCCTCAAGTTTTTTCTTTCTTTCTTCTTTTGAAAACAAAATAAGATATTTTAAAGAATAAACAATTCGAGTAGCCATTGACTTCCATAGTAGGACAAAAAAACCTATGAAAGTTAATGGTTACCAACACTCTTGTCTACCAAAATATCTTATTCTAGATGTTTTCCAAAACTCACAGGTTTGAAACAACATGAGGGGGGAGTGAATGACAAATTTTTCATTTTGACTGAACTATATCTTTAAGAGACCATTCAACAATAATGAATAAAAGACAAAATGCATTGGTTTTAAAACTTTTGTTATTCTTTCAAATTTTCTTTCTTGAGTCTATGGATAATAGCATCAGTTAAACCCAGTGAAGATATCAAGTCTCATATTTTCTTAATAAAGCCACACATTTCAACACAGCCTTAAAAGATATCTTAGAGGTGAAAAACAAAGATAAGAATATTTACACGTTTGTACAATCAACAGCACGACATTTCCATTAGAGTAGCATCAAACAAGCAACGCAAAGATCATTTGTTTAAAATTATCAGTAGGAATCAAAAGAAAACACACGGATGCAGAAAAATTAAAGAGAAAAGAACAAAGTTTCAAATACGACCTTCCACTCTGAATAACAGTATTACTGACAAAATAGGCAAACAGGATATGAGCAGCTAGTTTCTAAGAAACACGTGACTCTATCAACCAAACTGCTTTCAGCAAACAACATTCAGAGCAACTGACTTTACTGCATAGCAAGAAGAGTGAACGTCATCTTTCAGTGAATGACCTCTCAACTACCTTCTGTCAGTGGTGTTGTTTCTTTAATGTACACAATTGCTGTAACTTGCAGCTAGTTTTGCTGCTTACTGTATGATACGTTTCTTCAAACCTTACCAATCTCTGAGGACCTCACCCAAGTTTGTAAAACATGAAGCTGTATTTTTGGACTAATACACAATGGATAACAGCTTTGTTTAGGTATAGCATTGTAATATGCAGTGAAATGACAAAGTCTTGAACACTTTGAAGAATAT
Organism: Opsariichthys bidens; assembly: GCA_037194245.1. Taxonomy (NCBI): domain Eukaryota; kingdom Metazoa; phylum Chordata; class Actinopteri; order Cypriniformes; family Xenocyprididae; genus Opsariichthys; species Opsariichthys bidens. The sequence goes on along the minus strand of CM074286.1, from coordinate 16,709,263 downwards.
TCACACTTGAACAATGTATCTTACTAGGATTGTGTGACAAGAACAATTTGCTAACAATACCATAAATGTACAATCTTCATGAATGTTAATTATCCATATGGCAATATATAGTGTTTTAAACAAACAAACAGAGCTCCCAAATCTAGAATGAGGGGTTTACAACTGGATAATTATCAATCCTTGTAACAAAACAAATAATAAAATAATAATAATAAAAAGTAAAATCAAACGACGACTGATTTGCAGCTAACAGATTTGCAGTTTAACACAAAATAATTTAATGCAAGGCCAACCAAAGAAATGATTAAATATTATAAGGGAATACAACATTTTTAACCAGGCAATGTTGACCCACAAAAAATCTTGTAAAAAGGTGCAAAAAACCCCCCAAAAAACCTAAATATGCATTTTCTGGAAAAGAAAATTTTGCAGTTGATGTGAGGTCCAATTCTGATTTACCTTAGAAATTTCAGTTTAAATTAAAAAGAAGAATAAAACATAAAAACACAACCTAAAAACAGCCACAAACGGTAAGTTAAAAGAAGAGAGCGATCACATAGAAGGCATGAAAGATACCAAAGAGTGAAGAACTGAAGAACAGGATTTACCTAGTAATGGGGGAGTTTTTTTTTTTAAATTTTTGATTACATATTGAATTTCATCTTACTACTCTAATGCTAGGCAACTTTTGGGAGAAGTAATGTGGTGCATGGCCTGGCAAAGCAGGAATGCTTGTATTGGCAGGCTGTCTGGTTTGACTCCTCCCACTTCTCAGTTTGGCACTACAATAGAAACACAATGGGACCGGGCGAGTCTTTGAACTGTCAAAACATGTTAGAAAATGGCGGTTTGTGGGTAATTGCTGTCATACTGACTTAATCTTTCTGGTTTGTCATCTATTGACTAGTTTGAATACTGTTAGTGCCGTTTTTTCAAACCACAGACAAGAGGAAGGCAACCAAAGAGGAGGTATATGTATACAACTGTGCATTCTGACAAAGATGGATGAAGTAGCTTTGGTTTAGATGGGAAAAAGAATGAGAAAAGGCAGGATGGAAAAAGACGAGGCAAAGAGGGCAAAAACTTGTGGGATGTTTGGGGAACTTTCTATCTGAAGTGTCAAATTGGCCACTTGGTCCCACAGAATTCCCTCTCAGAACTAAAAGTGAGACACCCTGAGCTTTCTGTGTATCCTTTCAAAATTAAAGGCTTCATGTGAATCAGCGCAAATTTACATTTGTAACTATTCTTTAACTACTCTGAACTGATTCTGAACTGAACTGTTTAAAATGACTGTTTTGCATAAATGCATGGAAAACGGTTAACTGTAGCAAAGAGGAAGAGCGAAAAGAGAGGCAACCGTGAAAGGCTGCTCTAAGCTGTACAGAGAATAGTGTCTTTTCTTTACATTGATGATCTGTGCCCCAAACAGCCAGGACGCATTTAACACAGCACCTGAGGCTTAAATCTGAATTAGAATAGTATGTTAAACATCATTTGTGGTCTGAACAGCAGTTTAACACAAAAAGGTCCATCATTTGACTGAGCCTCAAGAAAACGGTTAATGTCGAACCTGGTGGCAGGTCAAGAACAGTAAAACTTCAACACAGCAGGTTTTTGCCATCGGTAAACTCTCTCTGGTCACTGCACAATGATATTTACAAACAATACAAAAGGAGAATAACAACAACAACAACAACAACAGGAAAAAATTAACAATTAGGTTCCGTTAGTCGTCAGTCTAATTACTCATAAAAATATTTGTTCAAATCTTATTTTAAGGGTTATTTACAGGTTAATTTCTATAATGGCTTCTTTCACATTTCCCAGTGTTCCCAGTATTCCAGTGCTCCTGTTGGAGCTTTGATGAAGCCTTAAAGCAGCTTCTGGATAATCAGAGATGATGATTCCTTTCATTTATGCATCTTCAGATGACTTCAGCAGCTCTAGAAAAGCGCCAACGGCTCCAAAGTATCCCTGAAATGCACATAATACACATGTAAGTGTGCATATGAACAAACAATATGTGAAAAAGAATAATTTCATTGAACTACCGCCATATAAAACAAGTGATTCTGAGAGGCTGTCGCTGTTATACACTACTGTTGGAAACAGTAAAGACTTTTACATTGTTACAAAAGATTTCTATTTTAAATTTAATGCTGTTATTTTGACTTTTTTATTCATCAAAGAAGCCAAAGAAAAAAAAATGGTTACAGTTTCCACAAAATTATGAAGCAGCACAAAATTCTCAACATTTTGCACACCAGATCAGCATATTAGAGTTTTGGCTGCTAAACATTAAACTTTTCTAGCAAAGGAATAAGTTACATTTTAAAATATATTAAAATAGAAAAAAAATGACTTTAAATTGTAATATTTCACAATATTACTTTGACTGAATAAATACAGACCTGGGGAGCATATTTTTTTCTTTCAAAAACATTGATGTCCTCTTACTGCCCCCAAACATTTGAACTGAAGTGCATTTCACAAATTTGGGGGAAAAAAACAAACAGAATAAAAACAACTGATTAAAACTTAATCATAATTACCTCATGTTCCAGGAAAAGGGCCCTCAGCTGACCCTTAGACCAGAAGTCCATAGCATAGGCAAGAAGCTTCGTTGACACAGTGTTTATACGCAGAAAGTTCCCCACAAAAACAACATGTTCAATTTTCTACAGGACAAAACACAATCACATCACTTAGTTAAGACAATAGAAAACATTTTTTGCACTCATTTCAGAATAAAATCTACAGAATTTTGGGGAGCAGATTTAAACAGGGTTTTAATCGTCAGCCTGCTATGAGCAAGGGGTGGTGAGGATGTGTGCTAAAATTAAAACCTGCCCTCTATTCAATATTCTGTTTCACTTGAAAATACATCAATACTGAAGTAAAGCTGAATTACTATCAGGTTGATTCCTGCAGCACTTCTTCTGCACCAGCAGGGGGAGTCCCCACACAAGCAATTCCTTTTATGGACTTTTTATTAGAGGTGCTTAAATTGTAGTTTGACAAATTCAAAGCTTTTTGCCATCATCAATTTGTCATAGATAACAGCTAATGCGAAAAAAATCCCGTATTCTCTCGGTATTGTTGGGAGTTTCTGCTCTGATGGTGTTCTGTACACACTGAAAGCCCTGTACAATGCTGCTTGATCACCAGGCTACAAGGCAACACTGTAGAGAAGCCCAGAGTGGCCAGACAGACGCTCACAGCTGCTGCTGCTGACTGCGCGCACACACACACACACACACACACACACAAAAACACAGCATACCTCGTTCACTGCACACATGCGTGCGATGGAGCCAATGTTGTTGGTTATGGTGACGAGTGTTGCTCGGGCCAAATCCTCTTTAGAAATACTGTCCCTCTTCTCTTTGCTCATCATGTGACCAAAACTGTGACAAAAACACAAGCACATATTTATGTAGCTAACAGACACTTAGAGAAAACCAGTTTATCTGCCACTCCTGCTATAATTTACAACACAAAAAGTCAATACAGATAATGCAACCGAGTCTGTGTAGACTAGGAGTTTGGAGTTTATTACTTAATAAAAAATAAGCAATAATATATAAAATTAAAACAATATAATTAAAATATATAATGAACACATATACATTCACAAAAAATATGGATTTTTTTTTTCAATTTTACTTGATATAAACCGTTCAAACTGGGTCAGCAATATTTCTGAAAGATGTGTCTTATGTTATTAAAGGCATTTATTTGATTAAATAAATACAGTAAAAACAGTAATATTATTAAATATTAACATTTTAAATCACTTTTATATTTGTGCATTTTAATATATTTTCAAATGTAATTTATTCCCATGATGTCAAAGCTGAATTTTCAGCATCATTCCTCCAGTCTTCAGTGTCACATGATCCTTCAGAAATCATTCTAATATACTGATTTGCTGCTCAAGAAACATTTTTATGATTTATGTTTGAAAACAGAAAACAGTTGAAAACCTCAATACATTTTTTGGTAACAATTTCCAATAAGGTTCATTAGTTAAACATTAGTTGATGTATTAACTAACATGAACAATACATTTGTTACTGTATTTACTAATCTTCGTTAACGTTAGTTAATTAAAAATTCAGTTGTTCATTGTTTGTTCACTAATGCTAACAAGATTTTAATAATATATTAGTAAATGTTGAAATTAACATTAACAATGAATAACAAATGCTGTAGAAGTGCAGTTCATTATTAGTTCATGTTAACTGTTTTTAACTAATGTTAACTAGTGAACATTATTGTAAGGTGTTACCCATTTTTTGAATAATTTTTTTGATAATTAGAAAGTGATAAAAAAACAGAATTTATTTGAAATCTTTTTAAATACAATAAATGTCTTTACTGTTTCTTTTGAGGAATGTAAGGCATCCAAGGTAAATAAAAGTATAATAATATAATATAATTTTAATATTATAATAAAAATTATAATATTACTGACAGCAAATTTTTGAAAAGTATTGTATATTAAAATAACCCAGGAATGGGATCTCATGCATGTCACATGACAGGCAGACCTACACGCGAGACCACATAGCGTCACGTTTCATTCGTGGACCTTTGTCACCTGACACCACGCACACAAACACAGTGTTTTATCCCGAGGTTTACCAATTAACGTGATTGGCTGGATCCGGCCCGGAACCTGTGCCTGTGTGCGGCAGCAATGTGGCCCTGGGGTGTCGGCGGAGACTGTGTTAACTAGCTCATACTTTGTGAAGACCTTACCGACTCATCAGCTAGTGGCACATATTCCAACAAACCGTCCCATACTGGCGTGATCAAAAAGATCTTAAACTAGATGGAACTAGATTAAATATTTTGACTGTTGCGATTACAAACCGGTTTAATGACCTGTAACTCTGCCTGAGTATCGGGCAAGTGTTCACTGTTGGCCAGAGGAGAACTGGCCCCCCCGACTAAGCCCGGTTTCTCCCTAGGTTTTTTTCTCCATTTGTTGGAGTTTTGGTTCCTTGCCGCTGTTGCCTTTGGCTTGCTTAATTTGGGGACACTTGCTTGATATTCAGCAGTGTTTTTGATATGCCTGCATTGGCGCCGTTGTATGCGAACAGAGCTGAGCCGGACGATTACGTCACTGTTTTCTGCAGTGCTGATATACCTAAATTAACTAGACTAATAACTATTGATATTTGCAACGGAATGAATCAATAATATATAGAATAAGCTGGACAATGACACCATTTTCTTTGGGAGCTGCTGTGCAGCCAAAATTATTTGCCAATTATTAATGTAAAGCTGCTTTGCCACAATTTGCATTGTAAAAAGCGCTATATAAATAAAGGTGACTTGACTTGACTTGACAGTGTGTCTTTTGTACCTCGAAGCCACCGCAGACCCCTGTAGGCCGAAACGCTGGTAGTCCCCTCCATAGATGTCCTTCACCAATTTGTCCACATTGGTGCTGTCCCCTTTGCTGGCCATCTCAAGGGCCTCTTCAAATGTCTCACAACCCGTCAACAGGCAACACAATCCCAAAAATGTTCCTCCTCCAAGACTACAGGAGAAAAAGAGTGAGAAAGAAACACTGAGTCAAAACAGGGTTACAGGGCTTCATTCGAAGACACTTTTTGCTGAGTTAGACGGGTTCCTGGGTACACATATTTTGTTGATCCTGAAACAACATTCCTGTCCGAAAATTTTATCCTAACCTTATCCCTACCTCTTAACCCAACCCTATCCATAATTTCTCCCTAAAATCAGAGGGAAATGATAGGTGAATAACACTCAAGTAGAAGCACCTAACTTGCTTGTAAACCTAAACTTGACAAACTGTAAATTCAAATCTGATTGGTTGATTGGAAAGTTGTCCTAGGACCAACAAAGATGTTGATACAGAAACATGTTGCACTTGGTGAAATCTGATTCTGGCAACTGAAGAGCCTACATGTGCATTCACACAAACAGACATTTTGACCTTCGACCACAATTTAAACTATGTGCCTATGGCCAAGGACGCAAACATACCAGATCACAAAAGGACAAAAGAATGTGGCCATTGCCACACTAAGCAAGGTTTAGTTTGCATGTAATGTAATTAATTAATTTCAAAAGTTTGGAATAATTGAGGTTTTTTAAAAAGTCTCTCAAGCTCACCAAGGCTGTATTTATTTGATTAAAAACACAGTAAAAACAGTAATATTGAAATTTTTACATATTTTAAAATCTAATTTATTCCTACGAAGGCAAAAGTTTTTTTCAGCATCATTACTCCAGTCTTCAGCAGCACGTGATCCTTCAGAAATCATTCTAATATGCTGATTTGCTGCTCAAGAACAATTTCTTCTTATTACCAATGTTGAAAACAGTTGTGGTGCTAAATTTGTAGAAACTGTGATACACTACCATTCAAAAGGTAAGTAAAATAATAATAATAATAATAATAATAATAATACTTGTTTACAGCAAGGATGCATTGATCAAAACTGATCAAAAGTGAAATGTAAAAACGTTTTATTTAAAAAAAAAAACATTCTATTTCAAATAATGACTTCTGAAGGATCATTGTGACACTGAAGACTGGAGTAATGGCTGCTGAAAATTCAGCTTTGCCATCAAAGGAATAAATTACATTTTTAAAATATCAAAACAGAAAACAGTTATTTTAAATTGTAATTTGTAAAATTTAAAAATTTGGATTTGTAAAATGTAGAAGAGTGAAAGTAATAGTCCCTGATCTTCCTGCAAATGTGACACAAGAGCTTTGACTTCTACTGACAAATCTCCTCCCTCCTGACAGTCTCTGCTGAAAGGCTGTTCCAGTCCGGTAAAACCACATTTAAAATGCTCATCCAACAACTGACAGACAGTGAACTTGATCACCTACTCTGTTGTCAATCACAGATTTGTTCTTGTCTGAAGATGACTCATTCTCATGTTTCAAAGGGGAAAATTAACACATCAGGAGTTTATTTTGCATTCTTGTGATTCTAACAGTCTTCTGTTTCCTCATGAACAATCAGGTTAATGTGGTTAGGAAATGGCCATAATAAAAAACATCCCAGTTAGAATATCTTTTGGAAACAAATGGACAAAAAAGGAAAAAGAAAAAAAATAATAATAATTTAATCGCATAGTTATTGAGATTGTGTTACACATTTGAAGTGGTTCCTGTAGAGTACATGATTACACTAGGGGAAACATATAAAATGTATACTTTAAATGCATTCAAAGTTGCTTTAAATAAATAAACAAAAAACAAAAGACTCTTCCAAACAATGTAAATGTTAAACTAGTTTATATGGGCCTGAACAAAGCCTAGTTTTGTTACTGACACTCATATTTGTAGGTTTCTGCTAAATGGTGCACGTTGCTCAGCTGTGCTGACCTGGTGCCTGTCACACGTTTATAGTTGTCCTTGGAGTACACTGCCAGAATACTGACGCCCGAGCCAATGTTGACCAGCAACATGGGAAAAAGGTTGTCAAGACAACAGGGTCTCTTGATGCAGTTCTGTGTGTCGGAGGGGTTCTCAAAGTAATAGCATTCCGGATGACCGTTAAAACCGACCGAGTCTATGTACAACAGCCCCTGGATCAGACAGTCCAGCTCATCCAACTTCAGCAGCTCTAGGTCTGCCATCTACAAAAAAAAAATAAAAAAAATCATCACTACTCACTGTTCTGCATGTAATAGATTATTTTTTTTTTTTTAAATAACAGGCTTCGACTTTTCATTGAGTTTGGACTTTCTCACCAATACGAGAGGCTTAATGTGTTTATAAGTCAGTTTAAAAGTAACACATCCTAAATTGACATTAAAGACTCGTTACAAGTCTTACCACAAACAGTAGTGTATACACACACACAAACATACACCTTTATTTAAAACAGCATAGCTATACTAAAATAAATAAATCTTACCCAATTGTTGAAATAGTATGTATTGTTTTAAATCTAAATCTAACAAAGCTGTGTCTGATGGGTAAAAAAAAGTTAGGACACAGACGTTAGGAAATTTTGCTGATTTTTTGGCATCTATTCTTGGCATGATGCAGTAACCCCACTGTGAAATCTCACTGGTCCAAAATCCTACTCCACATAGCCATATATTAAACCTTTGATTTTATAGTCAAAACCATTTGAAAACCAAGCTACGGCCTTCTCCTTACCGTCCTGAAGTCATTCTCAAACTTGTAAGCCCCACCACCGGTGGCACACAGGGTGGTATGCAGGCTGGAGAAGTGCTTATCTCTGCCCATCTGTATGAATCTATGCATGGCAGCAGTGGGGAAGCGGATGAAGTGCAGGTTCCCCGTGCGACCGCAGATGGTCAGGTTGCGTAGCTCCAGGTGCACATCACGGACGCCGGTTTTGCCGTAGGCTGTGTTGGAGGTGAGGTACCTGCGTATGCTCTTCAGATTCTCCACCTCCTCCTGCTCCTCCTCAGCGGTGATGTCTTTTGGCTCGAAGTAAACAAGCTTTACTAAAGTACCACCAATATCCATCCCAAACCATGGAAAGGCTAGAAAAAGACAAAGAGACTGATCAACATGAGTGCGTAAACTGTGTTCCAAAGATTAAGCCGAAGACTAAAGGCAACTAAAGATTACTAAAAACAACCCCACCTCAACTCCACAACATAATAAAGAAAAAAGAAAAGATATTTCTTTCAAATAAATGCTTTTTTGTTTTGAACTTTCTATTCATCAAAATCAGTTTCACAAAATATTAAGCAGCACAACTGTTCAAGCACAACAAATCAGTATATTAGAGTGATCTCTGAAGGATCATGTGACACTGAAGACTGGAGTTATGATGTTGAAAATTCAGCTTTGCCATCACAGGAATAAATTTTAAAAAATTAATCATATAAATTATAAAAATTTTAAACTGTAAAAATATTTTACAGTATTACTAATTTAATGTTTTTTGTGATCAAATAGATGCAGACTTGGTAAGCATTAAAAAAAAAAAAAAAAAAAAAAAAAAAAAACATGACTGCAAACTTTTGAACGCAAGTAAGCTAACTCAAACAATGCAAGCAGGCCAACCAAAGAGAGGCAGTGACGAGAAACACTGCAGCAGCTAATGAGGAGTCAAGGTAGTTACCATGGCAACAGCCGCGAGGCTGCAAATGGCTGTTCTAGGATGCTTAGCAGGTGAGAAACACAGACAGACACACACCAATGTAGTGGAGCCAGTACAAACATTCACAGATGCACAGGTCTGTTTCGATAATTTTTAACTAAATTTTAAAGATCAGTAGAGAGAAATCTAAACCTGACATTAATTACCAATCCGTGTCTACCAAGCAGAGAGAGCAAAGTCTTGTCTCATCAGATAATAGGTACAGCAGACATTCAATGGGCTGAACCCAGCGAAATCAGGAAAAAATTTGGGCAGGTCAGGGACACACATCTGAACCCGAATAACCTGGCACATGCAGATCAATCTGTGTTCAGATTTATGACTGACCTGCAACTTATTAAAACATTATGAGCTGGTGTGGCACAGGTGATTTGTCTTTGACCAGAATGCTCTCTGCTACAACATCAATCATCTCATATGACCCTTACACTTCCTTTCCTCCTAATATAGATATGGGCGTAAGCTGGGAGGTTTATTTTGGACATCACTCTTATTTCAGAGCATGCAAATCAAGTAGATGAGAGCCCAACTTAATAAACATTCATGTTCTTTGCGTTCATATTAAAAAAAAAAAAAGTTGCATAAAGGAAAATGCATGCTATTTAAAGGAATCAATGCAGGAGAAAAAGTAATATTCTAGCCACAGTAGTCAGGAGTTAACAATGGTGCTTCTTCCATGATCTGAATGACCTGAGCCACACGCAGCAGGTGAACGGGGGGTGTGACAGTCGTGTGACATAATGACATCAAGCGACTCATGTGGGTGAAAGGTCTGTTTACATCCCCCCAGTCAGCAGAGGCATGGAAAGGGAGAGAGCCAAAGAGAGAGAGAAAATTGGCAGGCAAGTGTGTCCATGTGAGGAGCTGGGAAAGGCGGAGAAGTGGCGAGAGAGAGAATGTGACAGAGTGAAGGAGAGGGGCTGATAGAGAGAAACTGGAAGGCAGGGGGGTGTCTATGTGAAAGAGAAGGGGGCTGTGCAAAAGAGAGAGAATGAAGACCACGGAGTACCTGACACCATCAAACTAGAACAGAAGAAACAATCGCTTATGCAGCCAAATTCTCTCATAGAAGAACTAGAGTCTCTCACTGCAATCTAATGTACTGCAAAAGCAGATATTCCAATGCAAAAACTGTGTTAATCATTTAAATCAATCTAGACTATAAAATAATACAAATCGAATACTATTTATGCTCTGTTGTATTGTAATATAATAATGTATTAATAGGGACTTTTTATTCATAAATATCTAATGCCCGTCCACTTTGTGTGCATGTGTTACACAAATCTGAACAAAAGCACCGTAAAAAATATAAGCGAACAGAGACAGTCCTATATTGTCAACTCATAGAAGCCATTACCAGCAGAGACAGAATTATTACCTAATACAAAAAAAAAGTTTTTAACAAGTTGACACAGTACTTCAAAATACTGTTTATCTGGCAAGATTACATTTAACACCATTTACATGGGCTGAGTATAAATAAAAGAACAATTAACAACTACTACAACAAAGGTGTTAGCACACACACAAAACATGGCTGAAGCTGAGGAATGTAGACAAGCTGGCCTGGCATGCAGTCTGAAATAACTAAGACTTGCTAAACTGTAAAACGCATTCATTTTTCAGCTGCTGTTACCTTTGGCAACACAAACAAAACCTGACATGATTTCATTTTTGTTCTACAACATTTTTGCACTTAGAAAAGAAAAATCAAATCCATTTTCAGGGTTACACTCGCCATAATATGCTGCAAGAATAACTTTTCTAAACCTGTCAGAGCATTTCCAAGGAAGCAAGATCTTTTTTAACATCACACAAGGATGAGGTGATGTCTTACCTGGCTTCTTTGAACACTTCAACTTCATCCTGCTGGAAGCTCTAATATATTCAAGTGCAAACAATAGTCTAACCAGAGGGATAGCCCACAAGTAGATAGAATTAAATTAGTAATTCAGTTCGGCTTGTAATGGCATTCATACGCTCTCAAAGTTGAATTCTTGGCGTCCTTTTGCAAAGTGGATAAATAAGGTAAAATTCTAAATACTGAAGGGTGGGGGCGTTTCCATCTGGCCCTTTAACACGGCCACGCGAAGACAAAAGTCAAGCTGTGATTGGTCGAAACGCGTCGAGCCTTTCCATCAGGAGCGATTTCAACACACCTCCTGACTTCACACCGACCAATCAGAGAACGAGAAGAACCGTCTCAAAGGTTTCATCAAAACAAAAGACACTCTTCGGTTTACAGGTCAGACACAGCACAGGAATAATGACAGTTTGTTCCAGGGTTGGGAAATGAGAATCATTTTTTATTATTATTTAAATACCGAAACTGAATGATTTTCATGCACGTTTGTGACACTTGAGAGACACGAACAGAACACCGTGTTAAAATAATCGAATCTTACTTTTAATAACTATTTTTCAAGTAAAATCAAATGAAAATAAACCATTTAAAGTATTTTGACAATCCCTCACTATAACACAGCAACTAAATCTACAGTGCTGTCCGATTTTCTTACTAATGACTCGGTTCATTCGGATCTTTTTATTGAGACGAAACACTAATGAATCAGTCAGAGCGGTTACTGATTCATTAAAGAACTGAAAATTATTACATTGACCCAACTACAGTGTTACACTTAAAAGTCAGTCAAGATACATTTTGGTAGTGAATTTCTTTGTAATCAATTAATCAGCATTTCTCTCACAATTTGGCAGTGTGCTTGTAAATGAAGTAAATGAAATAAGAATTGCACTTTCTCCCCAAAAACAGCCCCTGAAGTGCAACACAGCTTTACTGAACAAGATCGATGCATTGCTTTCTTCCACTTTGGACCCTTGTTTAAAGATCATGAGTTACCCGAGGAAAAATTGTGAAATCTGAAGTCGATGACATCTGTAATTGCGGTTTCAAAAACGGGGCAAAGTATATATTGTGTCATTACACTTGCAAAATTGAATTTTAATCGTGACGAATGTTACCATTGCTTAAATATTGACTCGAGCACGTCCTTACTGAGAGGTCCGTGAGCCATTATTACTGATCAGACACTGTGCAAATCAAACGAACACATTTTATCTGAAGCTGTCTGTAATTGCAAACTTACGGGGTCTGTTTTTCTTCGCCGACTCCAGTCGCCTCCGCAGCCGACACCTTTTCGCCGGCGACCCGTTGGTTTGGGGGTCGTGATGAAGATGATGGTAATCATCCGCCGGACTGTACGGGCTACAGCTCCCGTGGCTCAGCTGTCGCCGGATTGGCTTGTGCATGCCGTTCGTGTAGCCTTTCTGATCCATCACTGATTTCAATGCACAGCGCACGACTCCGGTAAGGTTGTGGAGGCGAGCCTCAAAACACAGACACGCGCTGGATATGTCGCGCTCTCGAGATAAAAAAGGCTCGTGGCTAATGACCTACACCAAATGCACGGAGTTAATCTAAAAACGACTATAGCAGCAGCAGCAGCAGCAGCAGCAGCGATAGTAAAATGCGCGTGTTTACAAGAGTCGAATCCAAAACGATAAGAGCAATACACTAACACACGCTGCGTTCGAGGTCATTGTCGGTCATGTTTCCACTCTGTCCTGGCGCTGCGGCAGCACCCCGTCAAACAACCGGCTCGTGACGTCACCGGGAATGGCTCCGCGAGCCAGTTACAGTTCCGCGCGAGCAGAGCATTGCGCCATGCGCGCGCGCGCACACATGCCGTCTTCTAATATTATCGCCAACAAAAGATCAAAGTACAAGACGATCGTTTCTCACAAGTCATTTGACAAGGTCGTTAAATATCTCATTTTATATTCGGTATTAGGATGTACGTCATGTTCGCCTGCGTCACTCCGGTTGTGTTGGGAAAAAGATTGAGTAGCGATTGAAAGCAATTTCTCGCAGCACAAATGTGTTTGGGGTGAATGAGGTCAAAGGGGAGTTTCAGTTCAGTGGTTCTCGGGTGTCGAGTATCATGGAGGTTATAAAGGACATTGGGAAGGCAGGGAAGAGGCAGGGTTCAAAGGAGGGAATTTTAAACCAAAATAATACCTATGGAAGAAATACAGGCTAATCTTTCCAGTCGTTTAAAATAAACTAGGATCGTTTTAAATCTCTCTTATGTCTCTTCATGCTGAATTTGACCAAATACAGTTATATTTGGTTGACTACACTGTAAAAAATGACTGTGAGATTTACAGAAAAACAATGTAAAATCCCTACAGGAAAATATTGTAAACCCAAAAACATACATTTTTTGTTTAAATCAGTGAACTTTTGTAAATTATTAAACAGAATATTTTGTTATATTTACAACAATAATATGTGATTATAACCTAATTTACTTGTTAAAACTACAAATATTGGTATCAGAAACAGATAAATACTGTAATACACATAACGAAACAATTTTGTAAATTTGACATGCAAATATTGTAAAAACTGAAGTTTTAGTCAGTTGTTCTTACAAATACAACTAAAGTAAGTCACTTTACAAGTTTATGCTGTACTTTTAACATGATTGATTCAAATTGAGGTAATAAAAATGTTTTCACAAAACAATCCATTGTGAACCTGAGAGGTTGCCTGTCTGTATTAGTAGGCCTATATAAAAAATAGACTATCCTTTTATCTTCTGCTGTATTCAGCATTTTATTTTAGGACACACATCAATTGACACTGTTTTTGACTCACAGAAAAAGATGGAAAACCTTTATGTACTTATAATAATGTTACAATTCCGCAATAAATGAAAAAGGGTTAATGAGTAAAAAAACATTTTTATTTTTAAATGATGTTTTACTGAAATCATAAATAAAGAAGGATTTGATTCTAGGGATTTAATTCATCATGAGACAAAACAAAATAATTTTTAGTTATGGCACAAACATCAAATTTTTAAAATCAAGATGAAAATGTATTTTATTTTCCTTTGTGACTGCTTTCAGTTGGCTCTGCCACCTAATGGGGAAAAAGAGTAAAAGACAGTTGATTGAGTGGCAGAGAAATACCACGTTAACCAGAGACTAAAGAAGTCCATTTTAAGTCTCCAAACACCACAGTGTTAACTGACTTTGGTCAGTTCAGTTAACAATATTTGCATCAAATTATTTTTTCTCTGGAAAGTACTGTGGGTGGTAATTTTCACAATAGATACATGCCAAAATAGCTACAGGCCAAATCATTTAGGAAACCGTCGTTAATGTGACATTAGCGACCTCAACAACTATTTGGAGACAGAAGAGAACTGGACATCTGTCAAAATGTATCTAAAAAAGTTCTATAATGCAATGCAAACATCAGAGTTTTCTTGGATTCAATCAATAGAATTCAGAAATGATGAAAACAGCAAAAATGTTTAAAAATGTAATTTATTAAACATTTTATCTAAGCATATAGACTTTAAAACATTACTAAAAGTGAATACTATTTTATCACAGACACAAAAATTTGAGTGGATTCTCATGATATTTTTCAAAATGAAATCTGCTGTGATATCCGCAAGTCTTCCTGGAATGCATATGTACTTCTAAAATTTTGAGTAAACCACCCTTCACTCTTAAATCCAGTGTTTTCTTAATTTGCAAACAGTTATATTCTGTGCAAGATTTACATTGCCTGATTTATTTTGTTTGTTGCTTTCTATTCCACCTTATTTTAAAATGAGGAAAACACAGCACGCTGTTGTTTTTGGCATGACTGTTTACCAAGGTATTTCACTGCTGTCCCATGCATAGGCTTTCCCTGTTTTGTGAATGTTTAGAGCATCTATTATGTTCATAAGGCACTGGACAGAGTATTCTGTGCTGAACAGCTTGTCCTTGGATACGTTTCGATGGTAGGGCCGAGACAAATCCGTATTCACGGTTCCAGGATGCAGGGATACACACACAATTTTGGATCGTCCTCGACCCAGCTCAATAGACAGGTTTCTGGTGGCCATGTTTAAGGCAGCTTTAGACATCCTATAGCTGTACCAGCCTCCAAGAGCTGAAGACAAAATATAAACCAACAGAGAAGTAAGTATCAGGTTAAAACAGAAATAGTCCAGATGTGGCTTTATACAACTCTAGTTAATTTCATCTGAAGTCACTTTCAGCTATAATTATATACGAGTAGGCGTTAATATTTTGGGCCCTGCTCTTAAATGCAGCATCATATTTAAGTTCCTCTTTATTTTGAGAAACAGACTTAAATGGGGACAGAAAACAGTGGAAAATGTTGGCACGAGTTTCTTTGCCTCAGTATGTAAAATATTATCAGAAAAATGTTATATTTGTTTCATTATTGTCATATTTGCAGGGCCCTAATCAGTTAATTGGTAGCACAGACTTGAGCTACAGTAACTTTTTAAATCATCAGTTTCCACATGAGGTAATCAAATTTTTGACAGTGGCGTAATGTGTTCATAAAGTTTGTTTAAAATTTGTTCATTGATTGTTTATTAACATTAAGCCGATGCAATGTTCTGAATTTTTATTTCAATGTAAATTCATGTTCCAGTTAAATTTTTTGTTAACCTATTTTTCAGGTTAAATAAATCAACATTACTTACAATTACAATTACTTACTTATTAGACAGTTTTGCAAATGCAGAACATGCTCACGTGACTTTCCCCCATTCACTCTTAATTACCCTACACCAAACTCATTGCATGCTTCAAGGCAGGGGTCCTCAACCCTCGAGGCCCACTTTCCTGCAGAGTTTCGCTCCAACCGTAATCAAATCCACCTGCACCAGCGAAACAAGGTCATCTGGGTTTACTAGAAAGTCACAGGCAGGTGACTTTGGCTATGTTCAAACTGATCCAATTTTTATGCATATATACGATTGAAATCTAATCAGATTTAGCAAGTGTGTGAACGGCAAAAAAATCAAATACAATTTTTACAAATCAGTTTCGAGCAACTTTCATGTGGTTAGTGTTCCGACATATGGCACAAATGGGTTCACAGCGACCCGAGTTTGATTCCCATCTTGAGGTCCTTTGCCGATGCTGCTCTCTACTGTCCTCTCTGAATAAAGGCACAAAAAGCCCATATATATAAAATAACAAACTAAATCGCATTTCTGGAAATCTGTTTCAGCCTGACCACTCTCTCTGGCAATGTCACTGCTATAGAAACCAATGCAGATTTACCGGAAAACAAAAGAGCGCCATGAACGCACAAATTGGATCTGAAGAGTTGCAATACACAATGTGGTCAGTCAATAACTTTAGATCAAATTCCAATCGGATACACAAATAATCTGATTTGGACTGACCGTTTGAACAAGGGTGGAGCTAAACTCTGCAGGACAGGTAAGTAGAGCTTGAGGGCCAGGGTGGAGAACCTCTGTAATCAATTAAGTAAGCAATTTCTGAGAAACGCTGTTGAAAGACCTATCACCACAACACACTTCAGCAGCCAATCAGCAGTAGAGGGCTTGTCCACACATGAGGGGGGAGGAGAGAGAGTGAGTTTTGACATGGCGGAGAGACATTATAAAAGAGAAAAGGTCAGAGGAATGTCACTGGAAAAAGGGGGTTATAATCAGGCAAGAGCTTTAGGACCCACGTTAATATCAGAAAGGCTTTCCAGTGCTGTAGAGACCTAAAGCCTGAAAACGAACGCAAAGGTTGCGTTGTCTCTGCTCCATGCATGAGTAACACTGGTTTTGTTATGTTTAACAGAACCAAAACATGCTGTTAGCTATACTACCAGGACAATTGAATGTCACTAGCTATGTTTCCATCCAAAATTGAGTATTTTATTCACATAAAATATCTGTGAATAAAATGGTTGCCTCCTGGGAAATTGGTACAAAATATCGGTAATAAAAATGGAAGTTTTTGCAATCAGGGAAAAAAAACTGTGGGTCTTTTTTCCTACTTCATAAATGACTTGCGTCTCAAGAGCACGCAGGTGAAACGCAATAAACGGCTTCATGTTATCTTATATTCGGATGCCTGTTGTTTGGGAATGCAATTGTGTGAGACACTTCTGGGAGGGAATTAAAGCAAATCATTTTGATGACAGACGCTCATCTGGCATTTCAGAATGATAAAACCAACATTTAAGATGCTATGCAATTAAATTGTTCATATAGCTATTGTTTGTCTTATTTTGTTCTTTCTTTTGCTATATTTTCACAAGGCAATATTTTGCTTCGCTTCAGCTAGCTTGCATTGAATATTCATGCATTGGGGGCAGAGCAATGAAGGAAGGGGTGTGTGTGTTTGGGTTTATTACAAATATCAAGTATTTCTCAGAAATTGCTAACAATTAAGGGATCTGTTAAAACTCAGTAGAGTTGTGAAGGGATGATGCAGAAAATGCAGAAACAAGCTAGCATTTTAGCACTTCTCTTTCCATCATCCTGAAGTCAATGTGTTTTTTTGAATGGGTTTTTGGTTAACTGGCTGAAATAAGGTCTGTGGTAAACACAAGCTCTCGTTTTATTCTATGGCATAAAATACATCAGTAATACCCCACTTGTGATTTTTTTTTTTAAAGTTGTTACATGTCTTGAAAAAGGAGGTTGCTAAAAAGTGGCTAAATGAGACTACACAGGGTGTTGGGCATTAAGGTAAGCTCAGTCCACTTTACAGCCTCGTTGTGCTTATAATCACTCTCTTAAAACATATTCAAACTCAAACTTTAAGGGAAAATGCTTAGTAGAAACTTTGGTGACATTGAAGTCATGGGACCGTGGTCGTAGTTTGTTTATAGCCTACCTTTAGGTTTTTACTTCTAGTGATTACATTAAAATTGTGTTCATTTGTGAAAAACTATCTTGATGGACAAACCTTGCAAGTATCATGACCTTTGTTAAACAGAGCTTGCGTTGTGATAATCTTTTGGGGGGGGGGTTTTTGCGGTGTTCATGACATCTCATAATAATCGTAAATAAAGTTCTGTATGCTTTCGAATCCTCACGGTATTTTGATCATACACCAATCAGTCTGCACAGCGCCGCTTCAAGTCAAACTCACCTTAAATCTCCAATGGTCAGGTGGTACAAGTCGTAGCTCTCAGAAAATGATGAGTTTACAAATTGTAATTACATGTCCTACAAGAATGTGAAGGATTTTTACAGTTCAGAATCGCTACGGTAATTACGACATGCCGTGAACACACCTTTTGTCAAGAGTGTTATACAATGCAAAGAATGTTAGACAATGTCACTTTAGAAAAATTAGTGATATTTTTTAAAAAGATTATTTATGTCATTGCGAGGGAGGCAAATTGTACTGCCACCCTTACCTCCTCAAAGGAAATACCCCTTTCTACTTAAAACTGTTTTGGTAGAGAGATACAAACCATTGTCTCCTATAGATCCCACTTTAGCAGTCATGTTCACAATGATGCCGCAGTGCTGTTTCTCTTTCTCTGGGAGCTGCTGGCCAAACGCCCCTGTTCCCTTCTGAAGCAAGGGGACAAAATATTTGGCCATCACCAGAGGACCCACCGTATTAGTGACCAAAGTGGAAATGGTTCCCTGTTTAAAAAAAATTATTTAAAAAATGTTACATGTCCACAAAATTTGAATTTGCCCCACAAAGTAACCTATTACTTCAATACTGATAAAAAGCTCCATTAATCACCTGAGCGGACACGTCACGTAAACTTGTTTCTCCTTTACCGGAAGGATGAAGCATAGCTGAAGAATTAATGATTAAATCCACTTTCCCAAAGGTAGATTTGACACTTTCAGCTGCTCTCTTGATGTCATCTTCGCTGGTGACATCCAGTTTCAGTACAGTCATTCTGCCCGCGTGCTGCGCGCTCAGCGCCGACAAATGCTGCGCGGCGTCCGGATTTCTGCATGTTGCTATAACGGCAGCTTGAGATTTGTTTAAGAGTAGATATCTGCAGAACTCTAATCCCAAACCTCTGCTCGCTCCCTGCACGAGCGCCACAGCAGCCATGATTCCACTCCTCACGAAAATAAGACCAACGTGAATTTGTGTTCACTGCCCTCTATGGGCGGCAGAAGGACGCTTACACAAGCTAGTTTTGTAACTTACATGATCATGCGTGTTTCTGTACTGGATGTCGGCCGTGATTCAGATGGAATAATAATTAAAAAAAAACTACAACAATAACAAATACAAGTGTGTTTTTTGTAGGTTATTGGCTACAAATATTCCTACAGGTGGTCTGTCAATGACGATTCCATAAGCATATTAAAATATCAATCATATATAAATTTACGACTATCTACTAAACAAGAAATACATTTGCAAATTTAGGCTTACTATATTATTATTACAGTAGATGTAGCATTCAGTGCGTGCAGAATTACATTGATTTTCTGATCATGCTTTTTGTTCCAGGCACATCTTACCAATTCAAAACCACATTAATCTGAATAACTACTATTAATTTTGTATTTAATCATTAATAAGTGATATATAACTGTTTATGAAAAACGCCTTGTATTCAGGCGGGCATGATTATTAGGCATGATTTCTTCAAATAAAATGAGCCAAAAAAGACAGAAAGTTTTGGAAGATCATTTTTAGTCCATCTCTGCAAAACGGAGCTCAGGGTATAGAGATGGACTAAAAAATGAACTGCCGAAACTTACTGCCAGATTCTGGAAGATGAATTCTTCAAACGGTACAAGAGGATGTGGTGCTGGTCCTTCAAAAGTCACTCTCAATCTGTCAGTCTAAAGCCTTTAAAAAACAGTATTCATGTATTTTACAATACTTCAGCTTGTGATTGACCTTACCTAAGTCTCTGAGATCCTGACACCTCGCACTCCAGGTAGGTTGCAGCTGGAAAATGGTGGCGCCGGAGACTAAAGGGTTCCTGATGGTTTCACACTTAATTCTTCACCTTAACTCTTATTTTACAGTTAACATGTGTCTTTTCTTCTCCAGCTGTTTTTGTCTGACCCTGTTGACCCAATGAGCATTTCACTGTCCAGTGGTGATGCCTTAACTGCAATTTCTAGTATTTCATTAGTATTGCATCCTTCTCATGAGCATTTAATAATTTTTGACTTTTCAGTCTGAGTTAAATGTCTTTTTTTGGTTCAATTTATCTGTAAAAGAAAACATACCTAACAATTATGTACACCTGAATACAAGGCGTTTTTCAATTCCAGCCTTCATGAACAATTATATATCACTTATAAATGATTAAATACCAAATTAATAGTAGTCATTAAGATTAAGCAGCTGGCCCGGTGTCATTCTAGTCAATGTATGCTTTCAGTTGCTCTCTCAAGTGCACAAAAATCAAATGTGTCTCAAACGTCCAGCTGTGATCTTGTGAATTCAGTATGTTTTGGTATGTATAATGCTTTTCCTATATATATATATATATATATATATATATATATATATATATATATATATATATATATATTGCCACTAGGAGGCGACAGTACAGCTTGTTGTATGAGTACAACTTCAGGATAATACTTTACAAAACAACAAGTGTAATGTTTTTCCATCTGGTTTCTGTGAAATAATGTTCTTTGGAACATTTCTGTGGAATTGTGTGTGTGTTTTTGTGATTTGTGGGGACACAAATTTGTATAATGACATGGGTAGCCTATTACACAGTGGTGTAATGTAACAAAGTAATAATACTTCGTTACAGTACTTGAGTATTTTGGGGGAAAATCTGTACTCACATGAGTATTTATATTTCGGTCAACTTTTACTTTTACGCCACTACATTTCCTGAATTAAATGTATACTTTTACTCTGATACATTTCCCCAAAGCATTTTCATTTCTTACTGGAAAATAAAAAAGGGAGAACACAGACTATAAACAAGCATGTGCAAACAAGTGCTCAAACAACCGCGGTTGGTTTCATTTTCCGGGTTGTGTCCTTTGCTGGAGCAGCTGAGAAGAGTGCGAGAGCGACCTCTAGAGGCCAAATAACAACTAACACTGATGCCTCGTATTTGTTTTGACACGTGATGCGAGGCTGCTCGCTGCTCAGACCTGGACACTTCAAAAACGGATTTAAAACGTAGACAACAAAGCGGTATGCTATTCAGTACACTACAGTATATGTTTTCATATCACTAAAGTAATTAGTTTGTTGATGCTGCATTAGTGGAGAACAGCCGTGTGTTTGCTGTCGAGGCTTAGAGAATGCTAACATTAGCAGTAACATTACCGCAAGCGGTTAAAACATTGTGACAAAAACACCAAGTGTTTAATGTCACGATTGTTACCATCTATTTGCATTAGTTTATATCCATTTGTTCGATTTTATGCATTCGTTATCCAGCAAAAATGCATATTTAAATTGTATCCTAATCCTGCAGCTGACAGAAACATAAATCAGAAATTAATTCGATTTCAGTTCCGTTTTATGTGCATTTTAACACATATTTTGATTAGATAATTATCAAGTGTTCTAAAATAGAAGCAAATAACGAGTGAAAGTATACATATAATATACCTTTGTGCGTAAAGATGGCCATTTTAAACATGATTGTTTTGATTTATATGAAATGGAAACACTTTACAATTCCATTTGTAACATTAAAGGTTAATGTTGTTCATTAATTTCAACATTTACATTTTAACATTTTAATTTTGCCTCTTACATTAATTATAATGAACTATGAATTAACATGAAGGATCAAGGTATAATTAATATATTAGTATTTTTTATATTTAAAACTTACATTAAACATTCAGCTTTTTTAAAATTTAAAGCAAAGAAATTTTTTTTTGTATTTTGCATTTACTTGTACTTTTACTTTCAATATTTAAGTATGTTTAATATTAAAAAAAATGATGGAGGACGGATGGAGTTTAACCAGCATTAGTTTAAATGTTCATATTTTGCCTTTTATTGCAATATGAAATATGTTGACAGGAAGCAAAATAGGAAAGACAAAGCAGATAGGATTCGAACTCAGGCTTTTTGGTGCACAACAAAACCAGATCTCAGCACACTGTCAGTGGTAGTAAGTGTGAATCCCAAGTTTGATAAGTATTAGAACCTCATTTTGCACAAAACATGCATAACAGCACCAAATTTAAGCACACAGTCCACAAGGCTATCGTTAAGTGTGAGTCAAGCCAGTTTGATGCAGATTAGAACCTCATTTTGCATAAAACATGGGGGGGGGGGCAATCCGACACAAAAATACATCTGTCGAAATCTGTTTCCTCCCCCGTATAATGAGTTGTTGATACAGTGACTTAAAAGATATTGATTCTATCCTGTGTGTGCATGGAGTTTAACCAGTATCAGTTTAAATGTTCATTTTTTGCTTTTTTCCCATTTATTACGATATGAAATATAGTGACAGGAAGCAAAATAGCGGAAAAAAAGCCAACTCAGGTTTTTGTGCACAACAGCACAAGATGGCTGTGCACAGTCCTCTAGGCTATCAGAAAGTGTGAACCCAGCCAGTTTGATAAGTATTAGAACCTCATTTTGCACAAAACATGAACTTTAATAAGAGTATACCTCCACAGGCCCTCCACAGTTGCTCAAACACAGCAGTGTCTCCCCTAACCACTGCAGTTAATCTTTCCATAGGCAAAATTCTGAAGATCTCAGTACTAGAGTGAGAGTGATGAGGGTTGGGAAGGAATCCACTCAATTAAAATGCATTTTCTAGCGAGTATCAACAGCTTCTCACAGAGTAGAAACCGATTAGTACTTAAAGTGACATCTTTGACTGGAAGACAATGGAGCTGCTGCTTCTGATGGCTTTTAGAGCTGGGTTTAGCTCCGACCTTGTTAAGACTCACTGTTTGATTGTAGCCAGTGGCCTTCCAGGACCGAGTTTGACCGTCCCTGTTTTAGAGATAAAAGCTGCACATAACAACTGGTCTAGGATCAGCTTTCTCAGTACTAATAGCATATTAGTGAAACATAGGTTATTTGGCAGATGATCCGGTGCTGTGTTTGTGCTCTGAAGAACGGTTTCTATTGACAAAGTGTTTCGCACAAACATATCTGTTGATTTCTTTAATGTACTGGCCAATGTTTAAAGGGATAGTTCACCCAAAAATGAAAATTCTGTCATCGTTTACTCACCCTCAAGTTGTTCTAAAAGTCTATTAATTTATTTCTTCTGCTGAACACAAAGAAGATATTTCAAAGAAATTGGTAACCAAACAGTTGATTTCCACAGTATGGAAAAAAAATACTGTGGAAGTCAGTGGGGTCAAATCAACTGTTTGTTCAATGACATTCTTCAAAGTATCTTCTTTTGTGTTCAGCTCAGCAGAAGAAAGAAATTCATACAGAAATTCATACAATTGGAACAACTTGAGGGTGCGTAAATGGTGACAGAATTTTCATTTTTGGGTGAATTAGCACTAAAAACTCCAGCGTTTTGAGCGGTGAATGGATTCTGAGTTCTGCACACTCAAAAATGCTCTCATTATAACAAGCAATTATGTAAATAAGAGATTCGTAGTTCGTTCACTGATTATGAACAGAACTTTGTGAGATCACGACTACGTGAGATCATTTACAGCTTTTTAGTGATTATAAAGCGAGCTGAACCATGAAATGAACCATGGTTTGTGAATGTAGATGCTTTATGCTGGGAGCATTTATGCTGGGATGTGTAGTTTGTGCAGCGACACTTAACTGTTTCATGGAAGTTTATGTGTTTTTAAAGGGGAAGCGCATTTCTTTAATCTCATCCTGGAGTTGCTTTACCTTTCGTCTAATGTGTGTATGTTGCCAGGTAATGATAAATGTAAACTGTATACCTTGAATAAACTATAAAGTGATTTACAATTAATCATCTGCCAGAATAATGCATGTAGATGCAGCCCCAAATGTAGCCTTTTAAACAGGAAGGGAAGGGGAAGGACAGAGTGTTTAGTGGATGGGTGGTAAGGGATTACCGTAGGCCTAATTCATTTTCGATGCAGGATGCAGATGTTCTGTGTGCTAATCGCAAATTATAGCTAATCCCAATAAAACATATCAGACAGAATTACTGCCTGCATCCTTGCTGAGGGCTACACTTCACTGTGGTGTGTGAGTTACATGTTTATTGGTTGAAAATAATCTGCTTTTGTTTTTGTGGTTTTGTGTCTGTATATTTCATATCACTTGTTTGTCATGTCTGTTCAGAGATACTCATGTAATATATGTTACTAATACAAGTTCGTTGTTCTCTTGGAGTATTTTTTTTCCTTTTGAATATTTACCAGAATTCCTAAATTGTGTACTAATAGGCTCCGTAATAAATCATTATTTGTTTTATTAAATGTATTATATTATATTATATTATATTATATTATAGTAAGCCCCAAGAAGCCATGCTTCACAGTGAATTTATAACAGCTAAGAGGCGTTGATGGGCACGAAGTGGAGCCGAGTGCCTAAAACCCCCTCAGCTGTTATAAATTCCCTGTAAACCACGGCTTCACTGGGTTTATTGCTTTTATGAAACGGTTAATATACAATACAAATATTAAAGCCAAAAATATATGTATCAGTGTAACTTTAATGAAGTAAAAACATTAGAGGCCGTTCACATAGCGCGTCTTTTGCGCGCGCATATTCATTATTTCCAATGTAGGCCTATAGGCGCGCTCAAATTGGAAGCAACGCGGTCACGACGCGCATGCGGTGTGCAGGAGAGATGGTTTCACGGCAGAAGCTCTGTTTAGTGATGCTTGGACCAATTTCTCTTAAAAGATTATCAAACTGGTCCTTGTCAACTCTGAAATAGGCTTTGAATCTCTCATCATCCAGACGGAGCTCTTAAGTTTGTGAAATTCTCCGTGGTGCACCCAAACACTGCTGGAGTGTTCTTTTTCTTCTCCATAAATAAATCTTGCATACTAGAGCTACTACAAGGGCTTTTTGGTGATGGAAATCCATTGAAGCTACCGCGTAGTCGTAGAGAAAGATGTTCACGGTTCACTGTTCACGGCTGGCTTCCTCCTTTTGCAAGCCTTCGACAGCTCGCGCTTCTGTATCGTCTGTCGTTGCTATGCAACCATGAACATCTTTCTCCACAACTACGAGGTAGTTTCAACGGATTTCCATCACCGAAAAACCCTTGCAGAAGCTCTTGCAGGGCCGGTTCTAGACATTTGGAGGCCCTAGGCAAAATTTATTTTGGAGGCCTCCCACTACACACCCTTCCTAATAAAACACTTCTTACCTTTATAACATTTGTTATTAAAATTTGTATATTTTATTTTTTATATATCCATATTAACTAAGGTAATCTCTTATTTGAATGTTGGTGATGCTATCATGTGTGTTTTTTGTTTGTTTGTTTGTTTGTTGTAATTTGTTCAGTAATTTATTTACAGTAACCTAAAACACAGGGCAAGGGTAAAATTCAGTAAATGAACATCATTCCTTAATCATATTTTGGACAGGATTTCCCCCTCCTATGGATTTATTGCCGTGGCATAAATACCTCAAATGCGCTATACTCTTAAAAATAAAGCTTCCAAAAGGGAGTTTTTACAGTGATGCCATAAAAGAACCGTTTTAGGTTCTCTGAATCTTTCAGTGAACAGTTCTTAATGGAACCCATTTTGTTTTTCTTAGTGTGAAGAACATTCTAAAACAAACTAAAGAAACTGTTTTTTTTTTTCCACAGTAAAGAACCTACTAAGGTTCCATGGATTTCAAAGGTTCTTCATGTAACCACAGATTACAATAAAGAACCTTTATTTTTAAGAATGTATCTGTCTATACAAATCAACAGCAAGTGAAAGAGACAAACTACTCTGCAGAAATACTTCATTACTTCATAAAATACTTACTTCATACGCTTATTTTTTCATGAAATAACAACAATATTTATGTTTGAAAACTGAAAGTAAGTATTATGTTAGAGCAGTAATGTAAACCGCAGAATTTATTTAAAAGATTCAGAGGTAGCCTACTTTTTTGAAACATTAAAAAAACTCTAGTGCTGAAATATTCTAGCTCTTGACTTTGAATACGAACTTTGCTTTTACTCCAGTGTCTTGCTAGTCACTCCCGACACGATGTCATTCACTATCTGCACAAATTCAAAGTGTCGAAGTCTGACCGCGGCGGCGCTCGCGCTCTTTTAAACTCATAAGCCGCCAAATGATTCAGAAATGACGGCAATAGACAGAACACGTTTATTTTTAGAAAACATTACAATCAGTCCAAACGAGATGATGACAATTCGCACAGCTACGTTACGAACTGCACTTCTTCGCGTGCCTGTTTTCGCTTTGCACCCGCGAAGGATGTTCGTTTCGGCGCCATAATTCAATTCAAAAGTCAGTCAGCTGCAGAAAAGTTTACTCAGAAGCTGGGACACACTTTGATACGGTGACATAGTTGATTTCATTACAGGTGAGAGTCACTGTCGATTCATCTATATCTAATAAAAAGGAGCCTAGTATTTTGCTCCCCGACGTTACGGAAATGGGGGCCCTTCTCCATGACCGAGGCCCTAAGCCACTGCCTGCTCTGCCTATAGCGCTGGCCCTGCCCTTACAAAAAAGAACTGCTGTATATTGAAGTAGAACTGCAGTAAAACTGCAGTACCAAGTAGTTTAACTGCAGTTTAATTCAAATTTGCAGTATAATGAAGTATAGTCACAGTACAACTGCAGTATACTGAAGTTCAACAGCAGTAAAACTGTAGTATAAGTACAGCTGCAGTAAAATGAAGTACAACTGAAAGTTGCATGAAGTATAAAAACAGTATAACTGCAGTTGTATTGCACACTCAAAAAAAAAAAAGATTTTTCGATGCTGTTCACTTTATTTTAACAACTTATTTTGATTCAACACCATTGTATTGGTTTTAGGTTCAAACTTGATTGCTTCATGTTAAATTGACTTGAAATGATTACTTTTTGACTTAACGTAATGTTTTCATTTTAAAATAACATGTTTCACTCAAGTAAACTCAACCAGGACTCAATCAAACAGGACTTTCACTTCCCATCATGCTTTGCAAAGCGGCTGAACTGGGAGAGTAAATGTTGAAATAAAGTGTTATTTTAAACAGTTTTTAGCAAGATGAGAAAATTGAGAGATGTTTTTAATGTTTACTGTTCTATTATGTTGATATTTAAAAGTTTCTGTTATGTTAATAGTTTTGGGGTTACCATTGTGGTGAAGTGTTGAGCTTGTGCTTGGTTTGAGGGCATGCCAGCTGCTATTCTAATCACACTAATAATAGAGTGATCAATATGGTAGTGTTCTGGATGAAACCAGTATGCTTTCTGGACTGCAAACAAAGACCATCACAAAAGTTATACAAAACCAAACAGGTAGCATTAATTATAGGGTTAAATTAAAAAATTCATATTAAATACCCTTACTAAAAAGAATTGCAGTATATTGAAGTATAGAACTGCATTAAAACTGCAGTACCATGTAGTTTAACTGCAGTTTAATTAAGCACAACTATAGATTTGCAGTATAATGAAGTATAGTCACAGTACAACTGCAGTACATTGAAGTTCAACAGCAGTAAAACTGTAGTATAAGTACAGCTGCAGTAAAATGAAGTACAACTGAAAGTTGCATGAAGTATAAAAACAGTATAACTGCAGTTGTATTGCAGTTTTATTTTACTAGTACTTTAGATGTATTGCAGTATAGTTGTACTCCAGTAAAACTACAGACATTTTAGGTTATACTGCAATACCGCAGTTTTTTCGTGTCCAAAAAACTGCATTTTTCTATATGTAACAAAAACTGTAGTATTACTTCTAAAAAAACTGCAGTAATTTTTTGTAAGGGTGTATAAGATTTATTTATGGAGAAGAAGAAAAAAACACTCCAGCAGTGTTTGGGTGCACCACGAAGAATTTCACAAACTTATCCAAGAGCTCCGTCTGGACGGTGAGAGATTCAATGCCTATTTCAGAGTTGGGACCAGTTTGATAATCTTTTAAGAAAAATTGGTCGAGAGCGCGGGCACCGCATGCGCGTCGCGACCACGTCGCTTTCATATTGAGCGCGCGTTGGAAATAACGAATATACGCGCGCAAAAGACGCGATTTGTATATTCTTATTACACATCCTCAGATTATAGTGCATAAGGTTTAAATTGATTTATTGCATTTGGGCTTGAGGCCTTCTTTCATATGACCACTAGATGGAAGCACTACACAATCAAAACAACCTCGTTATTATTGCATTATAGACCGTTATAGGCATTTTGAATCTCATTGGCTTTAAATTCTGGACATTGAGAAACTGAACTTATAGCCTATAAATGACATGTCTTTCACACTGATCGCAAACACAAGCAAATTGTCAGTAGTGTGTTTGTTTGTCAGTTGATGTGGGCATGTACAGATGATGCTGTCTGATGAAATCACGAAAATTGCAACACGGCTTTCCTTCATCAGGAAAACGCTGAACCAAATCAGCTTTGTTCAGATATGTGATTCCACTTGGCTTGCCAAAGGACTGATGTGTGCCAAATGCACATCTGTATGTTTAGAGCTCTTTGCGCTACTAAGCTACTTACAAATTAGCAGTGGACATAATATTTTCTATTCGTCATTTTCATAAACATTACAGCTTTGATCTCTGCCAATCCTCTCTCTCCCTTACACACGCGCACATACAGAAATTACAACAAACATGGCTAATTTTTACAACTGGTGCCTGGCTCTGAAGCGTCTGAAAATCTCTTGTTTGAGGTTACAGTTAAGCCTATTACCAGAACAGACGCTGTATTGGGAATTTATTTATTTGTTTGTTTATTTATTTATTTAATCGTGTGGATGTTTTGAGTCACGCGCATCTCTCTGGAATAGGCCTTGATTCTGATTGTTGAATTCAGCTGTCAAATATTTCGCCACCGTCCAGCAACGCTGTACTGTCAGAAAACAAAAATAATAACCTTGTCACAAGTCACACTGTGCTTACAGGTGTTGATGTAACTCTTCTTTGATAGCTATGCTCTAAAATCAGGTGATTTAATTTTGTTTTTCATTAATGGCCATTTCCAACAATAGGCAGGATTATCTTTCTGTCAAACTCTGTGCATAATAGTTTAAAAAGGACCCATCATCTATAATTGTTATTTTGTTAAGGGCAGTTGGCACGAAAGATTATTGAGATCAGCAGTGATTGATAATATTTTAATAGATTTAATTCCTAGATCCTGAGCTTGTCTGAAGTGTTTTTAATCTGTTTTCATGCCCCTCTCCTCTGCTAATCTGTTTTTCTATTATTCTCTTTAAAGCTCTAACAAAACAATTACTTTCCTAATGTCATATTATTGAGATGAGATACTATCAAATTGTTTATTTAGCCATTATAAATGATATTAAATTTCAAATAAATTTTATACCAACATGCCAATTCAATTTATCGTTTAATTTATTGTTATTGTTTTTGCTTGTAAACAAAGACAAAGTTTTGTTTATTAAAGCAAAGACATTTGTGTTATGTATTTGTGTGATCCTACTCTAGCTTATGGTACTGAGCAATGTATGAAACTTGTATTGTGAGCACTTCCTGTGTTATTTGCCAATTCATGAAGAATCGCTTGTTTGTTTTCCTCACTTGTAAGTCGCTTTGGATAAAAGCGTCTGCTAAATGACTAAAAGTAAAAATGTAAATGTATCTGATAGAATATGCATTATGATGATGATTATACTATGGTGTTAGGGCTTTACAACTGGATATTTGTGAATAATGATAAACTAATTACAATTTATAACAAAAAAAAATGTTCATCCATTTTCTACTGACCATAATTTGACTGTAAAGATCTAAATCAAATCAGTCCTCATAGATAGAATAAAAAAATTAACATGATTTTGTTGAAGTGGACCTGCACTTCTGTTGCAAGTTGATGTGTTTTTTGTTTTTAAATGGTGATTTAACACATCTGCAAAGAAGTAGAGCCTTTGTTGAGGCAAATCTGGACAAATAAAAGCAGGCTGACATGAATTAAAGATGATTGGGCTATTGAATAGTCTGACATTTTATGGAAACAAACTGCTTAACCTAGTTGTTGTTTGGCTTAAATGTACCTTAATATTTTTTCTTCCAGATGGTAGGGGTGTAACAGATCATTTAACAGGTCAGCAGCATCCCTACTGGAAGCCTTTTTTTATGCCTTTCTCGTGTCTTTGACAGCAAGAAGACTGAGCCCAGTGATGAAATGTGCCAATTCCTTCATTTCTTATCAAGTCAAGGTAATTCTCTATTTTTATTTTTGAACAATAAAGAAACAGAAAGCAGGAGTCAAAAGCATAAAATATGTTTAATTTTTTTTGTCGTGATCTGGATTTGTTTTTGATGGTATTATATTGCTCTGTTGATGACATTGATCAATGGAAAACATTCAACATTCATCATCACAGCAGGTAAAGTGCTTTAGAATCCTTTCTAGGAACTTTCTGTTCCCCAGACACGTGCCATATTACAACAGGGAAATATTATGACATTCACAGTAGTGGTGCTGAACAAGTGGTCACCCTGAAAGAAACGTTTAAGATTTATGAGTAATGCCCTTGAACGTAACATAAAACATGTAATTTAACACTTTTTACATGAATCGTTTTTACACATCAAAGATAAAATAATTTAGAATAAAACAGTCTCTAGTTTTCAAATATTTGATTAAACAAACAAACAAAAAAACATAATACAGGAATGCAGACAAACAAAAGCATTGTCAAAAGGAGAGACATTGTAAACTGATAGTCCTTGAATGTGCTCTTTAAAATTGTCCATATTTGTTTGCATGTTTAACTCTCATTTTCAGAATCACTGCTGTCTTCTGTCCGAGGTGGTGATCTTTTCAAAGTGCTTTTACTCTCTTGTTTCGAAGTGCTGGACAAGTCTATTGCCATGTCCTCTGAGTCATCTGCTCCATTGGCTCCACTTGACCACGTCATGTCGCTGTCTTTCCCCTTGTGTTCCTCTGAATACGAATCTGAGTGCGTGGATTCAGGTGTCCCGGGAGCTTTCTTCGCTATTTCCAGAGACTTTTTATGCATTCCTAAAAAAAATAAAATGCAGACACGATCAAATATTGATCTTAAGCTGCTTAATATTTCATATAATTGCAATTACAAGGAGTTTTAACTCAGGCCAAGAGCCTGTTTAAGCCTAATTTTACACATGTTTAAGTCTACACATTCAAGTTTGGACAACATCTGACAGACATTCACAAGACACCTCAGCTATGTATTCAAGTGATCAAATACATATTTGAGTCTTTGAGTACAAAATAGGAAAACCACCTGCTGGCTCACCTAGAAGCCAGGGAGCGCATGAGCCCATCATTCCATTCTTGGCTGAGTTGATGATGGATTCTGGAAGTGGAATCGAGTGACGGACCATGGCACCATACAGCCCATATTCTGCCATGACACTGCTGCGGCCCCAGCACTTCTCCCTTTTCCTCCACTTAGCACGGCGGTTTTGAAACCATACCTGGGCAAAAACACACCTGGGCATGAGCTATTTGAGAGAGAAAGATCAAGAAAGGAAAAGTGAGCATAAAACTGTGAAAGTCATCCTACCTGTATCCTGTCCTCTGGTAGCTCTGTTTTCATGGCCAGCATTTCTCTTGCATAAACATCTGGATAGTGCGCTTCATGGAAGGCTTTCTCCAGCTCCTCAAGCTGATGCGAGGTGAAAACTGTCCTAAAAATCAAAACGATGAATGAAACACTGAATCGCAGGGTCCTCACATGCAGGATAAACATTTAATGGGACATTTCATTTGATTACATACCTGTGCCTTCGCTTCTTCCTCTTTTGAGAGTTCCCTGAGTTTTTTCCATCATTGTGATCCCCGGAAAGACAATCATCATCTGTAATGAAATCATTTTTTTTGTTAATAAAAAAAGAACTTAACATGTTGGGCAAAGGACAGACAAAGATGCATAAAACAAAAAACAAAAATTTGCTTTATGTTAACGTGTTTTATTACTGAATCAAGTTGACTGCATTTGGCTAAATAAACAGAACTATTTTTAAGAGTTATGACAAAGCGTATTAATTAAAAAAAACAAACAAAACCCTCCACAATTATTCGTTACTAAAACAAAAAAATCCACTGCAAGTAAAGACACATCCATTTCAGGGCCAGTTTCAGCACCTTTTTCTGTGAACAGCTCTTTGGCTCATTCATAACCAAATAAAGTGATTTGTACCGGAATAGGCGTCCCGTTGCTGTTCCATATTCTGCATGAAGTGGCTCTCTGTCCGTGACTGCAGGAGCGGGATGTGGCTCGGGAGAAAACACGGGGTTCCGGGAGGTTGTTGTGCCGCCAAACTACAGAGAAAACCCAAGCCCAGCGGCAGAGAGCCTCCCGGGAAGGCAAATCCTCCGACCGCCGCGCTGTGCCCCTCTCCATTGGCCCCTGCGCCAGGACCGGACTGATGTGGCTGAAGCTCCGACTCCAGACCGAGCAGGTCTGTGATTGCGAAACCTTTGGACCTAAATCCAGACCCATTGAGGCGTGATTTGTCTATTCCGAAAGAGGGATACAGTTTGACCTTAGGTTTTTCGTCCATAGCCTCTTCTCTTCCTGTCATGGTGGCAGTTTAATTCACTTTCTCTCTGCGGAGGTCAGGCTGCTTGGGACGGTTAAGCGCTCTGGCGGGACAATTTATCCTTCTGTCCAATCCAGCAGATCATCTCACTGTCCAATCGGATCCAACGCCAGATATGTCTTCCACGAGGAGGCGTTTCCCTTTTTCAATCACAAAGGATTAATTGCCACCAATTTTCCCTCTAATCCGATAAGGATTTTCCTCCGCTCCCTGAATTGGTCCTAAGTAGTTTTTCCCTTTAGTTTAGATGGAAGATTTCACTGATGTGCGCAGCCTCTCGTTATTGAAAATGATTAATATGTGGCATTTCAGTTGGAATCAGAATGTAACATTATTACAAACGAGAAAGCAGAACGAGATCAATATTCAGCATTTTACTAGTTAACTGTGTGACTCTAGCCTGTAGTTTCGTGATATTTAGTGATATTTATAGCGTTAGATGAATAATTTCAGATCATTTTTAACGGCTACATTGGACACAGAAACAAACTAAAAATGACATAAAAAAACGAAAAAAAAAAAGCAATATTTCCTCTAAGTGTTATAACTATAACATTGATTTTGCATCAGCTAAGAAAAACTTAAATGTCATCGCTAAGCTTGCAATGAACTGGACATTTAATCTGACTGTAAAAAAAAATGAAAAAAAAGTACCAGATAGGGGTTTCTTCACACATCGCCGTTTTTGCTTTTTGAAGAAATGATTTCGTTGCCTTAAAATGCACACTGTTTTCCTAACCCATAGCCCAATAAAAACAAGCCCATTTTCCAAAAGAATAGGCTATTGTCCATTGGGATGGCGTTTAACGTCTGGCCAAAACAAAAACAACAATGGCAACAATACTAAATACCATGAAATGATGTTGGTGAATAATAGCTAAAGTATTATAATTATTATTAGCCTATTACTATTATTATGTTATTTACTCTCCGTTTTATAAATTATTTTATAATATGTTGCCTAGCCTATACATTTATATTTATTTAATTAAAATATAACGTATCAGTGCATCAATATTTATAAAAACAACGTCTAATAAACTAGTCCTTATGTGCATTTATATTTTTATTTTATTATTATTTTCGCAACATGATTGACACGTGTCCGAGACTTTAACTCTCTCCAGTCGTAGTTAAATCTAATAATTCCGTCTTCCACCTATTTTTTATTATTATTAATGGAATGAATAATAATAATAATAATAATAATAATTCCTTGACGTTGTCAAAGAATCTGCTTTATTTCCCCCCTTGAATTATTGCGTCAGCAATGAGGCTCCCTATGAGTGAAAGATTTGGGGAAATGAGGTCAAAGTTTCGGCGGAGCTGTCAGGTCAGATGATGGAGCAGAGGCCATCCCAGGTGTTTCAACAACAGCAGGCAAAAACGGTCGACATCTCAGCCAGTCTGTTTCAAAAAGAAGCAATTAGAGAAATCGTCTTACACAAGATAATTAAATGAAGTACATTAAATTCGTTTACAACACTAATCTGTCATATAAAGAGCTCGACTCTGTAAAATCTGCTTTTAGGGCCCGTTTCCACCAGGACGAGCTCCAGCATTTTAACTGGCATTTAAGAGAGCTGCTGCAGTAATCCTCATAACTGTATCCTAACACAGCGTTAACTAACACTGAATGCGATCGAGAGAGAGGAGGGAGACAGATCATTAGTGAATCATCTCTGGCTATTATAATTTTAACAATATTTATTATAGTTGTTATTTTAATAATAATAATAATAATAATAATAAATAGCAACAAAACCAACGAATAATTATTTTTTATTATTATTAGGCTATTATTATTATGTGTTGGACTAATTTTTTTTTATTTTTTTTATAAAAACGGCTACAACCAACACATTTTTATTATCTCATCTTATTAGGCTTTTTTCTCAGATCAACAAAATTCCTAAAAAAAATCTCCTTATAACGGATTTTAATAAAGCATTTATTTATTTGTTTGTAGAAATTATTTCACGTATTATGAAATAACGCAATTTCTTTTTTTTATTTTTATTTATTTGTGTTTAGTTTAGCCTATTGATTACAGGCTATTCTGTTTTCTTATAGCCTGTTTGCTGATCAACAGGTTGCAATTTAACAGCCCTGTAAATTGTCAGTCAAATAGTAAATGAACAAGTTTTGTTAAATAATTCTGACAAAGTGTCAGTATGGCATCTTTCATCGTAAACACAACAGTTGACCGTTAATCTGTGGTCATTTCTGCTGTTTGAAGCAGTCCGGAACAAACACACCTCCGTGCAAACGGACGAATAAAACAACTCGTGGCTCTGAGAAACTGACTCCAACAACACACTGTAAAGCGAGGAAATAAATTATGTTATTTTAAGGGCCAGATTACAAGGCTGGGTTTCATGGTGTCATCAGATAGGATAATCCTGGATTAAACTAATCAGTAAATGTTTCTCCGCTCATTATTTTCCAGAGAAGATTTCCAACCGATTCTCCACCGCCAAGATTATTAATCTCTTAAAGAGCGTAACATCAAAAAATCGCTCTTTGCTCTAATTTCCTCTGGCCGTGGCTCACGGCACATGGAGGTTGTTTGACTAATAGACATGCCACGTGCCCTAATTCTGAGCAGGATCCCGCCACTGGGAATCGCAGCAGCCCCGCACGCGCGCGACCCTCACCGACCCCACCCACCTCTGAGAATGTGTCCACTGGCTGCCAGCTGAATGGCTATTAAGCAATAGGATTTCATACAGATTTTACATTTGATATGATGGGCAAAATGTAGATTTTATAAGTCAAGCGAGGTGAAAAGGAGAACAAATGTTATACCCAATAATAAGGACCATCCAACCTTCAAATGTTTTGTTTAATGGCTTTGGGGGAACAAGATACTTAAAAAACTTAATCATGGATTCCCCTCGTCACTGATGCTTTTTGTCACTTTACAACATTGGGCAGATGTTCAAATCTAAATCTAAATCCTCGATTCTTGGGTAGTTGTGTGTGTGTCTGTGCTTAAGGGTCGGAGGTCTTATGCGTTTGTTGTGCAAACATCTGGGCCCTTAGATCTCCAGATGTTTCACCCAATCTATTAAGATCCCAGCTGATTTGTAATCATCACAACCGCCATTTAAACTCAGTCTGACCAATGGTCAGAGAGCATATCACAACGGCTTCCTATCGCTCTGGCACTCGTTGCTTTTCAACAACACTGGATGATCCCTCCAGACAACTTGTTCAATGTTCCACAAATACATCACGAGGATCACTTTGTAGTCTAAGAAATTCAGTCAGAAGAAAGTGGCACCGTTAAGGTCAGCTGCTGTGTGCTGCACATAAGCTTCATCCTGAAACAGCAAACAAGCTGTAACCCTGCATCCTATTTGTCCCAAATCAGGACAAAATAAAGCGTATATTAATTGTAAGCAAAATGAAAAGCCCTCATCCCAACCCTATATAATCTTTTATATAATAATAATAATAATGAAAAACCGATGCAGATGTCCATTCGGCTGCTTTCAAACATGCAAAGGGAGACCAGCCAGATAATCATTTTGCTGTATTAGAGGAGAACAGGCTTAACAGCATTTGAGCACAAAATTTCGAAGTTACCGAGGGCAACGATTTGCGTTTTGACGGGGTAATATTTTGTAAGCTGCTGATCGTTTTTTTGGAACGTATGCCACATTAATGCCGTGAATTGTAATCACACCAGTGAAGTATTCATCCTCGAGTGGTAAATAATTTATGTTGAGATTAGGTTTTTGCATTCTTAGTTCTACTGGCAGCTTATCTGTCGACGCACAAATCTATGAGATTTAGTAATTCATTTTCTCTGTTCTGAAATTGGTTTGCCTTTTGTTGCCTCACTATCCTTACATTTACTCTAATGAATGCTTGTCGATGCCTGACGTTTAGTTCTATTGAATCAAGTCCAGAAATAAATACAGTCTCAATGATATGAGCTTCCAAACAATAAATATTTGTTTTACATTGAATCATTAAACATCTTTCTAGATGTTTAATTAAAATTCAACATTCTGTAATCATTTACGGTTACAAACCTGTACATCTTTCTTTTTGCTGCAGAACCCAAATAAAGATATTATTAAAGGGTTAGTGCACCCAAAAAAGGTTAAAAAAAAAAGTAAAAATTCTGTCATTAATTACTCACCCTCATGTCGTTCCAAACCTGTAAGACCTTCATTCATCTTCACAACACAAATTAGCACATTTTTGCTGAAATCCTAGAGCTTTGGGTGAAAATGCATTTGCTATTTAAACAACGTGACGCAGGATGTGAAAATGATAACTGCGTCAGGCTGAAACTAGCAAAAAACACTTGCATCACCGCATTGTGCCAAGTGATAGGGCCCTTTATGTTATGAAGAGATGACAATACTTTTTGTGACAATGACTTTATTCAACAATTTCTTCTCTTCCATGTGAGTCTCTGACGCTGCTCATGTGAACACCACGACGGATGCTTGTGATGCTGATGCAGGAGCCGGTCAATACTGAGCCGGCGTTGTGACGTAGAACCCGGAAGCGCTGTACTGTCTACAACGTGAACAGCTGTCAGAGACTGACACGGAAGAGAAGAAACTGTTGAAAAAAGTAGTTGTTTTTGTTTGTTTTTTTTCCGCACAAAGAGTATTCTTGAACCATTGTAGTCACATGGACTATTTTAACAATGTCTTTACTACCTTTCCTGGCCGTGAAAATGGTAACAGCATTGCAGTCTATGGGGGGTCAGAAAAGTCTCAGCAAAAATATCTTAATTTGTGTTCCAAAGATGAACAAAGACTTTATGGGATTGGAACGACATGAGGGTGAGTGATTAATGTCAGAATTTTAATTTTGGGGTGAACAAACCCTTTAATTAAAAATCATTGAACACTATTGACTTACATTGAATGGACCAAAAAAAGAAGACAAAAAAGCTGTTATACGGGTTTAGAACTGACACAAGATGACAGAATTTTCAGTTGTAGGTGGACTCTCTTAAAATTTGTATTGCATGTTAATGCAGATGACTTGTTGATCACTATTAAATGTGTTTCCTGCTATAGACAAACAAATTTAGAATCTGTTACCAACCACTGAGAGCAATGAAGGTAAAAAATAAATGCACACCCACTTACACCCTCAAATAGACACATTGTGCAAGGACGTGTGCTACAGAGAGCGTGTGAGGCGTTGGGACGCCGTTTTCTCACTCTGGGGAATAAGTACAAAAGCACGGAAGAGCCCACCTGGGACTAAGAGAGCCGGGTTAATTAAAAATCTTCCGCACGCATACACTCATTTTCACACAGAGATACAGAAGGACATCAGAGGTCATCTGATCAGTTACACTCACAAGTAAAAAGAAATTGGCTAGTCAGTTAGAGCTGTGAATCACTTATGTTGTGGATCTGCCCCTAGGGAAGACACTCCAAATTAAGCTGAAATGCCGCTTTAAAATGGATTTTTTTTGCACCCATGCTAGAGAATACTAGAACCCAGATTAGTAAAGTCTAATGCAACTAGTTGTAGAGTATGTTGCAGAATTTAGGGTTTCAGTAAATTGCTTTATATACTATTAAGGGTTTTTTTTTTTTTTTTTTTTTAGATTGTGTTCCACAGAAAAAAAAGTTTGGAACAACACAAGGGTGAGTAAATTAATCTTTTTGGTGAACTATCATTTTAAAGGGATAGTTCACCAAAAAATGAAAATCATTTATTCACCCTCATGTTTTTCCAATTCTGGGATGCATTTCCCATACAATGACATAACTCACTGTTTAACCACCATTCATCGTTGTAGAAACTTACTAGCTTGTCACAACCAGTCACACCTCTGTCACTTTAAACCACATTAGTTCAACAATATAGTACTGTCATAAATGCTGGTGGTGGATTGATAACTTCTGCTAATTAATTGATTTGATATTATTATAGTTAATTTATATTAACACCAGAAAGCTGTTCATTTTTAATCAGGTTAACGTGTAGTATTTGGTATTCATTTTACTCCGATGCGGTTCATTCAGTCAGAAGTTTTCTCTACAAATATTTTCATGTTGCTGTAGCAAACATGATTTTGTTTTGTTTTATTTGATTGATTCCTCATGGGTTTCCTCTTACATCATACTCTGGGGTTCCTTATCCACATTGTTCAAAAACAGCGCTGATTGGTAACCAACAGTCTTCAAAATAGTATGTTCCACAGAAGAAAGAAAATCATACAGGTTTGTAAAGACATGAGGGTGAGCAAAAGAATTTTACGATACCTTTAGGTATATCGTTGCACAAAGCAAGATAATTTGTAATTACATTTATTAAAATATCCTTCAATGGAATCAATAAAAGCTTTTATTGTTTAAAGACGAGGCAATTTGGCAGATGGTAAAGGAACTGTTTAATAATTTGGACCTTGCATGTTTGCGTGGCACATTGAAAACGATAGCAGTAATTGCTATAATTCTATATCCAGACAGTGATTATGTCCCGGGTCATCTTCAACAATGCCCTATAAACACCAGACCCAACTGAGTTTGTTTTTAATTGTTTAGCTGGTCCATTGTTTATGCTAGATAAGGGGGCAACAATAGTCTGGCCACGCGTCACCCCCGCCAATCACACCCCATTCACCGCCTCTGGCCCACTAATTATTCAAAAATGCACATTTATGCAAATAGCCCTCCTTGTAGATTAACCTAATTCAGTGATGTAAACAACGGGTAGTCGTGGGATTAAAGTTTTGTAAATTAGTCAAGGCCACTAATGATCTCTGATGTCTGTAAGTCTGGGGTTTTGGTCTCCTTAGAGCTTTGTAGTCTCGTGGTAATCTCATGTCCGAAGTGAGGTCACGCCACGCAGCGCAAGACACGTTAAAAATCTGTCAAAAACATAAACAATATAACTGCACTTGCCGTTATGAGTAACATTTCAGGATTAAAGATTACTGGAGGATGCACAGGGTCAGAGGCATTTTACAAACATTGTTAAACCTCTATTAGCCTTTCTTTGTAATTGCTGAATGTGCATGTTTGTATGCAAATAAGCCACGTGCCATCCTCATATACACGGCTAGATTCTAGGAAGAGGCTAGTTTTGAAAGTTATGAGGATAGAGCATCTAAAAAGAAATTTAAATAATCATTTACTCAATCTCATGTCATTCCAAACCTGTATGACTTCCTTTCTTCTGTGAAACACACACACACATATATATATATATATACGCACAAAAATGCAAAAACATTTTTCAAAAAAATGTATTCAAATTTATATATATTTTTTTATTATATAAATTGTTTTTGTTATTTTTTAAATTCTTAAATTATCAACATATGACAAATATATAACATCGCAAAGTATTAAAACACAAGTCAGACTCACAGGAGTAGTTGAGTCTTTAATCCTCTGGTTCATTGTATAAGTATCCCGTCTTCAACACTTTCTCTAAAGCTGACCATCACAGCTTGGGTCATCCTGAGTCACACATGATTAGCAAAGTTTTGTGACCCGGATACAGTATGATGCACACGTTCAATAATGGAAAGTTTTTTTTTCCTGAAAATATTCATATTAACTAAATAAGGGCTGAAATAATGGTAAAATAGTTTTAAAATAAGCAACTTATTTTATCTTGTCAAGCAACAAGCTGACCATTATTTAAAATGGTTCAATTACAGTTAAACTGTCCTATTGAAGAATTCGTTAGCTACAAACTACTAACAAAAAGGACCTAACAACACTGAGACTACACTTCCGTACCGGAGATGTTTTTGAAAGCTCTTATGCTTTACAAGAAGGCATTTATTTGATCACAATATATTTCAGTGTCACATGATCCTACAGAAATCATTCTAAAATTATTATTATAAATGTTGAATGACAGTTGTGCTGTTTAATATTTTTGTGGAAACATGGAAACAATGTTTGTGCAACATTTTGTTAAGGATTCTTTGAATAGAAAACATTTATTTGAAATATAAATCTTTAATAAAATTATAAATGTCTTAATATGTATAACTCTCACTTTTGATCAATTTAATGCAGACCCCATATACAGTATCTCACAGAAGTCAGTACACCCCTCACATTTTTATCAATGTTTTATTATATCTTTTCATGTGACAACACTGAAGAAATGAAACTTTGCTACAATGCAAAGTAGTGAGTGTACAGCTTATATAACAGTGTAGATTTTCTGTCCCCTCAAAATAACTCAACACACAGCCATTAATGTCAAAATATACATATTTATTTGTCCTCAAGAGGAAATTTGTTTCCATCAGATGCGTACATATCAACACAAACCCAACAGAAAACATGTTAACTTATCAACCTATACAATCCAAAAAAATCACAGACATATAACAAAAAAAGCAAGAGCATAAGATGACGTATCAATGGCTGATTTCCTATGTATTTAAAACTTGTATAGCTACAGGAACAAAACTCTTACTAGCTGGCCTTACTAGTGACATCTCTGCCTTTATCTAGTTACAACACTGATTAGTATTTACTAAACACAGAGACTAGATATAGGAAAAGCTGTGGGGGAGGAAAAGCATGAAGATCAGATAGAAGAAAACATTGTCACATAGAAAGTAGGATGCCATAACCACCATCTGAGCAATCTGGTTTGTGTAACGAGGAAGCCTTGCTAACAAAGACACTATTCACACGCCATCACAGGCCTGTCTGACTTACTCCTATCTCGCTCTCTCTTACTTTCTTTCTCTTTTCTCTATTCACTTCCTTAAAGTGTGCTAATTTGAAGGAATCAGGTCAGTTATAAGATGGGGACTCATTATGAGGCAGTGATCAGGGACACATTGTGCTGTCCAGACAACCAACTGTCATTGTGCCTCACCATGGAGAAAAAGAAGCAATGCACTCGTTACGTAAATAAGGCATACAAATAGCTTCTGTGACTATCTGGTCTAATATAATAATATTAACTCAAAAAAAATTATAATTAAAAATGTATCATTTTTTTTTAAATATCAGTTTACAATATCCTTACATCGTGAGTATCCTTAGATCAAATCTTAAATTCATTGCTACCATATTATATATATATACTGTATATATATATATATATATATATATATATATATATATATATATATATATATTGGCACCCTTGTTTAATATGAGAAAAGAGGGGCTTTTTCTACATTGTTTATCTGTTTGATCTTTCATTCAAAAAAATCACAAAATTCCAACCTGTCATTGAAGAAAAAGAAAAACAATGGAAAGTGAAATTTCAGTTTGAAGTAAGTGTTTTTCTCTAGTTCACGTTGGCCACAATTGTTGGCACCCAATTGTTGCAGCGTACGTTTCCCAAAATAACAGCTCTGAGTCTTCTATAATGCCTGATGAGATTGGAGAACACCTGAGAAGAGATCAGAGACCTTCCCTTATACAGAATCTCTCCAGTTACTTCAGATTCGCCTGTCTATGTGCTTCGTCTCTTCAGTTCAGCCCACTCATTTTCTATAGGGCTCAGGTCAGGGCATACTGGGACGGCCAGGGCAGGGCAGAAGCTTGGTTTTGTGCTCGGTGACCCATTTTTGTCTTGATTTTGGTGTTTGTTTTGGATCATTGTCCTGATGGAAGATCCAAACATGGTCCATTATAAGATTTCTAGCAAGAGTTGGCATTTGATAGCCATTTGGCATTTGGTAGAATCCATGATGCCATGTATCTGTAGGCCTACAACATTAAAGATCCAGCAGTACATTTAACCGTGGAGATGGGGTACTGTCCCTGTGTACCAAAACCTTCTTGTGGGTTTGCAGCCAAAAAGCTCTCTTTTTAGTTTCATCTCACCATAGAACCCTGTCCAGTTTGAAGTTCCAGAAGTGTCTGACAACTGAATATGCTGGAGTTTGTTTTTGGATGAGCGCAGAGGATTTTCTTGAGATCCGCCCAAACAACATGTGGTGATATAGGAGCTGTTAGATTTTTTTTTTTTTTTTTTTTTTTTTTTAGGCTTTCCTACCCAGAGATTAAACTATTTTCTGCAATTCACCAGCTGTGATCCCTAAAGAGTCTTTGGCCACTCAAACTCTCCTCCTCACTGTGCATTAGGACGATATTAGACACATGTCCTCTTCCAGACAGATTCGTAAGATTTCCTGTTGATTGGAACTTCTTAATTATTGGGCTGATGGTGGAAATGGTCATTTTCAATGCTTTAGCTATTGTCTTATAGCCAGTTTCTATTTTATGAAGCTCAACAATCTTTTGCTGCACATCAGAACTCTTTGGTTTTTAGCTCATCATGATGAATGATTTAGGGAATTTGGCCTTTGTGTTTCCTCATATTTATACTCCTGTTAAACAAGAAGTCATGGCTGGAGATTTTCATGCTCTTAGTCACCCTGGTGGGCTAAAAAATGTAAAATAAGAATGGGAATATACTTCAGAGAAATTTCACTCATAAGAATTTCTAGAGGTGCCAATAATTGTGGCCTGCATGGATTTGATAAAAACGTTTATTTCATAATGTAAGTTTTCCACCACTTTCAATTGTTTTACTTCAATGAAAAGTTATTATTATTATTATTATTTTTTATGAAAGATCAAAAGGATGAGCAATGTAGATGCAGCCATCTTTACTCATATTTACCAAGGGTGCCATTCATCGAAGAATCTTGGGGAAAAAAAGCATCATGGTTTCCACAAAAAATCTTTAGCAGCACAAATGTTTTCAATATTAATAACAATAATAAATGTTTCTTGAGCAGCAAATTTGCATATTAGAGTGATTTCTGAAGGATCATGAGATGCTAAAGACTGCAACAATGGCTGCTGAAAATTCAGCTTTACAAGAATAAATGACATTCCAATACGTATATATTAAAATAGAAAATCATTATTTTAAATTCGGATAATATTTCACAATAGTTTTGCTTCTTCTGTATTTTTTATCAAATAAATGCAGACTTGATGAGCATAAGAGA
The DNA here is from genome assembly GCA_037194245.1 of Opsariichthys bidens. NCBI lineage: Eukaryota > Metazoa > Chordata > Actinopteri > Cypriniformes > Xenocyprididae > Opsariichthys > Opsariichthys bidens. Next base: position 16,665,685 of record CM074286.1, on the reverse strand, counting down.
CTTCTATAATAAACAAAAATCTTACAAACTTTTCAGCAGTGTATTTATGCAAATTTACTTACACTGCATGGAAATCAAACCAGTGAGCTTTGTGGAGCTAGCTGCATTTTTCAAATAAAAATACTTATTTGCTCTTCACCAGTTACAGTATGAAGAACATTTTAGAGGAATAAACTTAAAACAAGCAGACTTTTGGTATGATTTTAATTTGGCAATGCAAGACCTTATGAAATAAAGATGGCAAAGACATATGTAGATTGAAATTGTGCATTTTAGAAATTTGGAAAAGCTGAACTTAATTCGACCCAGTGCACCCCTGTCCTCAATAGGAGTAGAGGAGGGGTTTAGCTTTAACTGGCAGAGGACTTTTCTGAAAGTGATAGGGAGAAATCATAAGAGTATTATAAAAGAACAATGAAAACAAAATCTGCCTTTGATTTGAATAATAGTTGTGATATTAAATCGGTCGAAGGGATTATTAAAAGAGTGGAGCGACTATTGTCCTTTTTTATGTCCATCTTAAAAATAATCACATATGTTATGAGGCATATGGTTCATATCTGTGTGGAGAGGAAAGGAAAGAGCAATCTAGAACATGGATTACCAGTTTATATCTGTAAGTATCTTTTCTCGCAACAATGTGATTATAGTTAGGGTTCACCAACATCCACAAACTATCTAAATATTTCATTCTCATATGGTGGGTTAAAAAATATATTTTTACAATTATATTTATATAAATAGATGATAAATGTATAAATATAATTATAAAATATATTATAAAGTCTCCTGTCTTAAGGGCAGACATAGAGATACTTTGGATGACATGAGAAAAATTAAGGAATGAAATTTTTTTACATTAACTCTATTAATTAGGGAAACATGGCGCTTGATGCCCTTTGGCGTTTGGTGCTGAGTGGCAGATGTCATGTGCTAACATTCAATAACTAACCTTGAGGAGTGGGACAGCCTTGCAAGTTCCTATGCCTTGTCAGAACGTCTCCCAATCTGGCTCCAATCTGTCACAGAGACCCAGAAGTGGAGCTCCATGAGTGCACAGGCTTCCCTTTCCCCAAGGCCATCCCATCCACCTCATTCTCATTCTGTAAGCCCTAAAGACTAGCTGTATAAGATATAAAAGCATCTTTTCACCAAGAATGACTCTGGATTGATATTCTACAGCCTCAAAATTCACTTAAGCTGCCTTTTCACTGCAAATATGCAAGGGCCTTAGAGCGATGATACTTTTAAAATAAATATTATCTGAATAGTAAAAATGGCTCATGTCAAACTTCAATGTCCTATTACCATTTTACTTTAATCATGCAGGATAAATGCGAAGCTGAGTTGCAAGCGAATTCTTGCATTTAAACCAACCACAACCCATATGTATGAGGGCATGCACAATACATTCAGCTCATTTTTTCAGCTAAGTGCCATTACCCATAATCCACCATAAATACTGGAGAGCGCCTATCGCCATGGCCCTCTGAGTCCCTCTCACCCTGCTTTACCACCATCCACTCACCCGCTGTAGCCACCCCACCCTCTGCGGTGGCAGGATTAGGCCAAATGAGGCTAAGAACAGATTGAAAAAAAGGAGGAAAAGGAAAATAAGAAGAAAATCGGTTTTAAAAAATGCAAACACTGATTCACAATGGATGACAAATGAATCATCCCTTCCACTCATTTAGAGATCAAAAGTTCAGCGTACTGTAAACGAACACAAGTTGAGCACATACTTCAAACTACATTTTAGTAGTGTGTGTGTGTGTTTTACTAAATTTGTACAAAGAAGGGTTAAAGTTAAAGTGTTGTCATATTCAAATGAGGGAAGAAAACATCACAAGACAAGTTGGAAAGGTTGCTCTAAATACCCTGCTATATAGTTTGATTTGAAACATCTTACATCTTTAAATTGTTGTATGTATATTTACAGTTATAACAATATTTTAGTATTCGATTAAAATATCTAATCACGATTAATTACAATTTTAACAAAATTTAATCGAGGATGTGGAAAAAATGTGCTTCTCTTTATAATTTTATTCACCTTTAAAAACTGCAAAGTAGGCTGCTTTATTATTATTTGTACGACACCCTACCGTTAAAAGGTCCTTCATCTGTAACTCAATCACTGATTCGAAATTGCTGTTTTCGTGTGTTTAAGGTGTTTACGTGTATAAACTGTAAACTGTCACTGTAATAAACGGTATTGTTAAAGTTCCGACAAAAAATTAATTTAAAGTCAAAATTAGGATGCTAAATGAGTTAAACACGATTAAAAGAACTTGTACAATTAGCAATGTGTATCAGAGCACCAATTGTGATAGTAAAATCTGAAGTAAAATGATCAGAGAATAGAATATAGAAATATAGAATAGATCTGGTTCCTCTTCATGTTTCCAGTGAGGCAGCACTAGTTGTGGCACTCGTCAGACTGCATGTCTGTAGTGCGGTCTGCAAGGTTGGCATGAGGATGCAGTGGGGCATGCAGTTATGGCAGCGTTAGAGACCCGTCTGTCTCCCACCCTGGGGTAAGACAGGCACTCTGTAGCTAATTTTGCACATATGCTCGATGACAGGCAGCCGGCGTCCTCTGCAGCTGCCAGTATAGAGACATGGTGATCAGGCAATTTATGGGTTTTTTTTTTTCTTGAAGGACATTCTGCTTGCCTGTGGATAATTTTGTCAATCTGAAATAGGCCATGCAAGATATGGCTTCAAAACAAAAGAAATGCACACTTGGTGTAGTTTATGAAACTTGCTATTAAAAACTTTTTGAGAGAAATTAGACATTTTTGTTTAGTATGGGCACATAAAATTGATTAGAAGTGAGAGTAAAGACTGTTACAAAAAAAAAAAGTCAATTTCAAATAAATGCTGTTTTGTTATTCATCAAACTTTCTATTCATCAAAGCATCCTGGATGAAATGTAGGCTATCATCGTTTCCACATAAACACTAAGCAGCAGCACAACCGTTTTCAACATAGATAATAATAAGAAGTGTTTCTTGAGCACCAAATCAGCATATTAGAATGATTTCTGAAGGCTCATGTGACTCTGAAGACCAAAGTAATGACTGCTGAAAATTGAGCTTTACCATCTCAGGGATAAAGTGTCTAAACATTTTTGGGGCTACTGTATGTGTGTGAGCAAACTGAAAATCTAAAGCCCATTTTGTTCCTCAAAAAGAATCCTCAATGTTGTTCATGATAAGTTACAAAAATGAAAGCATAAATGAAAACATGCATTGACCGTGTGCATCAAATGCTTGCAAAGCTGAAACGTCAGTGATATTTAAATATTTAATGACAATAATAAAGAGTATCTTATTGATGGAATATCACTTAATTTTATAGCTTATCTCATTGCAGGCCAGAAATCCAAGTTAACACGGATTAAAATGTCACAGGAAAGACATCAGGAGGCAGACATCTCTATGAGTTAATCTTCTCACCCACTAATGAGTCTTCTACTGGATTGCTTAAATTAAAAGCAAATGTGAAGAGTGATTTGGCTGGCTTGCTGAGAGCATGCCCCACTCCGTAACGCATTAAGTGATTTGATTTCGCTCCCATTACTGTAATAATGCCCTGTTAGGACTAAACAATGAAATGACCAGGTTATCCGGATATTAAACTGTTCCTGTTCTGAGCTCAATCAGGGTTAATGACAACAGGGTTGCAAAGCTGAACAAAAGAATGAAGACTTTGGGAGAGGGCTATGAGATTTAGTGGTTGAGTACTACTTGAGCTGCTTGATATTATTTCATGTTTATTGACTTTAATAGTAATTCAAATTACTTTAAAAGATTTGAGGGGAAAAATGGGTAAAAGAGTAAACATTTCATCCAAACCAGAAGGTCTCCCTCCACTGGATCCTATATGCCAGCTACAATGTCTTTAACAAGCTCTGAATGCAATTTCTCTCAAATCTGATTGGAACAGCTTTTTGCTGTTGCCTGTTGCTCTTAATATTAAAAAACACAGTAATACAGTGACCGGCAATAGGGTTAGGCATCCTTATTTATGGCCTACAATGATAAAGCAGAAATATGCTTTTGTTATACTTCTGATTAAACATCATATGATTGCTGCTTTAGCGCTGATCTTTGTCTGCCGGCTGGCTTTCTGGTGCATGTGAAGGGGATTTTATACAGTGACAGTTATCATCCCCTTTATCACTGATCTTTCATTTTAGAACAAAGAACAACTAATCCTCATAATTTTTATTGCTAATACCAAAGCATTGTTTTTTTTCCCCTTTTTACTCTTGTTGAATAGCATGAAATTGGTAGGGGGAAAAAATGTTAAAGTGTACAGACCTTCAAATCTATTTTATAAAAATAAGATTGTCCCTGAAATGTATGTATGCAAAGGAAAATAATGATATTAGCATCATTTTAAATTACAGATAACTAAATGGGTATGTAATATATTGATTATGGCAAAAGCTAATAAATTAATTTTAATTATACATACTATTTCCGTTTTGTTATTTCAGTTTGTGAAGTTCATATTCATTTAATTGTTTGATCAATGGTTGTGATGACCTAGAGTATTAGATCTATTGCACCCAATGTGCAGAGGTCAGAAAAGATGAGCTAAATTCACATTTGACCTCTGCACAATTATTCTTCATGTGGCTTCCTCAGTGTCATCACATGCTAAACTTGCCATATCTTTCAGCGTTTCAGGATTTAATGTGTTTTGGTGGTAGGACAGATAATGTAGCTGTAGTCTTGTCCAAATAAACTTAAGTGATTGGTGGTGAGAGTCAGAGAGGATTTGCTTTTAGTTGGGATTCTCCCTGTTTTTGTGATTTACAGAACGTTTCCTTCAGATTAGCCAGCCCACGCAGAGCACATTAACTAAAGTAAATTTATTTAAATTATTCCATTATTATTATTATAATTTCCCTTGTCTGCTCTCAGAAAAACATTATATAATGAATCAAAAAGGCATTAGCTGCTTTATCCTTTTATTTTCCATCTATAAAAGGTAGTATGTTGGTAGATGAGAATTGGATTTGAACAGGCTAATGCCATCCATAAAAAATGAGAGTCTGGATGAGGTTTTAACATACAGCATAGGATCATGGGAAATTTCAGAGCTGTTACCTTCACTAAGGACAAAGCATATCTTTTTCATTTTTTTTTTAAATCGAAAACCATATCATGGTGGTATACTCATGATTATTTGATCAAGTAAATAATGCTGAAAAATGTGATTGCTGACTGAAGTTTGGAACACAACACAATGCATCTTGATACAGCATGAACCATACATTTTCCAGTCGAACCACAAGCATAGCAAGGTTGGATAAATGTTAGGTTTTGACTGACATGAATAATTAATTATTTATCAATCCAATCACAAATATTAAATCATTGCAACTGCATATTATAAATTCAGTAAAGATTTTTTCTTAAAATAAGTAAATGAGTTACATTTTAAAAAGCTAAGAACTGTTGCCCTTTGTGTTCTATAGACATTCTTACACAATGATGGTTGTAGGTAATAATCTCTCTGCAGTTTTAAAGACATCTATAAATACTTTGCCTCAATCAGAAAATACTGGAAGATGGGTTATACCGTGTGACCCCCCCCCCCACAACTCTTTTCATGTACACTCTTTCACATACATGTCATACACGTGATGCTGTAAGGAGGATTAATAGGAAGGATTTAGAGCAGGATTTCATTCACAATAAGTATATTAGAATAATTGTTAATCGATGACTCCTATTATATCTCTTAAATCCTCAGTTTGAGAACATCTGGACAGCAAAAAATGTCTAATTTTTTCAATTTATCCTGCAGTTATATATGTTATCTGTCATATATGTGTATATATGTTGTCCATGCAGGACATATACACAGTACTATTAAATGCAACTAAGCCTGTTTCTCATGTTCAGATATGCGGTGGTACAGTTTGGTTGTAATTGCTTGTGTGTCATTCTTCTCTGTTCATTCTGTTACATAGAGAGCAACAGTGTTAGACCATTTCTTAAGAGCCTAAAATGAAAGTATTTGAAAGGACAAAAAAACAAAAAACAAACATGACCTAATCCCATTGGATTATTTACGCTGCCTTCTACACGATTAAGCTACAAAAATGAAATTAAAATGTGTGTTCAATGGGATTTTCAGGGAATTTCCTGCGACGATGCTTGAAAAAAAAAATCTCTGATAATAAGGAACAATAACTAATTCTGTTATAGTAGATCTAATGTTATTTCAACCCCCCTCCCCCCAAAACATGTGCACACTACAGCATCAGAGTCTTGTATTCTCAGATTAACCAATGAGAGTAGGATTAGACTATTGTTTCATTCCAGGAAGATCTTATAATGTCTTATTTTTTTGCATTAAGGCTGTGAAAAAAAGTAATCTACGCTATTACAAAACAGTCTGTAATAAAGAAATGCGTTCAAAATACTTGTACATGGACACGGGGTTTAAACATCAGGATAAAGTACAGGTTTACACAGAAGTGATCACATTACTACATATACATGATCTATTGAATGGCCTTTAATAAAGAGGAAAAATAAGTTTTTACCGTTTAAATATGCAAATGTGCTATTTAAATATACAACATTTAAAGTAAAGTCATTTTTAATTTGTTAAACAAATTTAGACTGCGTTAAATCCGTCTGGATTATGGGAACTTGTTTAATTGTTTTAAAACAACTTCTTATGAGCTTCTGTTTCACTTCCGACTTTGCAACTTTCTTTTTTTTTTTTTAAAGTACAAGGCAGATTAATATATCAATGTGTCTCGTCTGTGTTTTGGGTTTTGTTTCTTGTTCATGGTTCATGTCTTTTTTTTTGGTAGTCATGGTTTCTTTTTATTTGTGTTGTCATGTGATTCCCTTGTCCTTTCATGTGATTCTGTCATGCGCTTCATTAGTCTCATATGTCATGTTCTGATTAGTTCTATTGTTTTATGTGTCACATTCTCATTGGTTCTTTGCTTCATTGTGTTCAGGTGTTTCATGTTAGTCATTAGTCTGTGTTTATTTAAGCCCTCTTATTTGCATAGTTACGTTGTCATGTATTGTTAGTTTCTCATGTTTCTTTGTCAAGTCAATTCAAGTCTTTGTACTTGCTCACATGGTTTGAATAAAACTGCACATGGATTCTTCAACTCGCCTACAGTGAATGTTTGTGATAGTAGTCGTGGCCTAATGGTGAGGGAGTTGGGCTTGTAATCAGAAGGTTGCGGGTTCGATTCCCACGCCGGCAGGAATTGAAGATGGGAATTGTGAATAAACAACACTCTCTCCACCTTCAATACCACGACTAAAGTGCCCTTGAGCAAGGCACCTAACCCCCAATTGCTCCCCGGGCACATCATTTACTCTGGAGGATGCAGATGAGGAATCCTGCAATTCCACTGCACCCACCATGCCAGAGTTCTCCCATGCCACAACTGCCATGTCAGGATTTCTTCACGTCAGCACCCCCATGCCAGAGCCTCATCACACTATGGCTGCCACACCAGAGCCTCCAAAAAAACCTTTGTTTTGGGGTATCATGCTCCCGGCCAAGGAGGCTGGTCCCATGTCGACAGTGGCCCATGTGCCAACGCTTCCAAGTTCGGGAATCATGGCAATTATCCCTCTGGTACTCCATCCCTCTCCCTGGACTGCCTCCGCTCCACCACCCTCCTGGACTTTTGTGTTCTGGTTTGTTCTGTTAAGGTGTCTGGAGTCATGTGATGTCCTTATCACGTCATGTGATCTTGTCAAACGCTTCCCTAGTCTCATGTGTCATGTTTTGATTGGTTCTCTTGTTTTTGTGTCACGTTCACGTTAGGCTTGTTTGACTTCATGCCACTCTGCAAAGATCAGCTGCCACCTGACAAAAGCAATGTATTCTGGTTAGAAAATCTGTCTCTCGCCAGCCAGTGACAGGCTAGTTTGGTTCATCTCAAACAAACTGGTTCTTTTTTTTCATTTGTGTTCAGGTGTTACTTTTAATCTGCGTACATTTAAGCCCTCTTGTTTGCCTAGTGTATTGTTAGTGTCTGCCTGCTATTGGTGAGTCTCATGTTTCTTTGCCAAGCCATTTGTTCATGCCTGGATTGAATAAAACCACTGATGAGTTCTTCAACTCGCCTACAGTGGACATTTGTGACACGATGAGGATGTTTATTTCCACCCATTTTACGTCAGTTGGGTCTAAGTCAACTGGATTAGTGGTCTTATTACAGAGAGTGGCTCTTAATAATGTGACGCAATTGCTATGAATTTGCTTTGAATGTTTATGCAGACCACATCACTAATGGTCTAATCATTATTGTTAAAAATGTGACCGAGAGATTAAGGGACCATTAAACATTAAATTGCTAAAAGGTATTAAGAGCTTACAAGCTAAATTACATATACACTCTGATGCTGTATAGAGGAATTTGAGTACGAGTGAAGAGTAGTAGTTTGTTTAACCTGTTAGCTGTCCTCCTACCCCGAGCATAGATCTTGAAACTGAAATGGTTGTAATCAAAAGCTTTGGAACATACCTACACTCTTAGGGGGGAAAAAGTTTCAAGGGTCTGTACCTGTATGACCCTAGGGTTCTTGGCTCAATAAAAAGTCCTTTATGCCAAAACGAGAAATGTCTTAAATGATTGCATTATACTTTCATGTCTAACAGTTATTTCAGTTTTTTTTTCTAGTGATAAAGTATGTTGTTGTGGCAAAAACTAATACTCATTACTCTCACGCTGCGTAAGAGACTAACTCATTCCAATTGTCTTTATGATTATTTTATTCCTTGCAAGGAAGATCAGACAGTTATACAGAAACACAGGTTTCTGCAGAGTGCGACCAAGAAGGGCGGGCTTTTTCACCTTTATATATCTTCTCCAGCCTTCAAGGTTACATCTCTTAACATCAGTACTTTTCCACTTATGGAAAAAGAAAAACACTCCACTTTGACCTAAGTCCTAGATTTGGGATAGGATGACCTCTCAGGTCATGGGCAGGCACCCCTTGCCTTTCTTAGTTCTGCAGCTGTTACCCATCCATTTCATCCTGTCTGGTTACCCTTTTCCCTAACCTTGAAGAATATCTAAATACAGCAAATATATTGAAAGAAAACATATGAATAAGATTATAGAAAACACCGAAAATTCACTACAATTCAGATTTATTCCACAATGTTTACAGGGCATTTAATTCATTACATTTAACTACAATTAAACTCCATAAAATGATCCCATGATGGAAAACCTCTAAAAGTTACTATGTAAGATGCGCCAAACAGAAGCTTTTAAGGTTGTAAATTCTTCTAAGAGTGTAAGGTTGGTCTTTTTTTTTTTTAAAAAGAAAAGAAATTAATGCGAAAAAATTAACGCATGAAAAATTCATAGAAGTTTATTGCAAAGCAAATGTACTGAATAAACATTTTAATTTTGTACAAAAGATATATTTTAGAAAATAATTGTGTACCAAATTTGAAGTTGATTTTACAAAAAACTGAGCCTGCTAAAAGGTTTTTAAAGTACTGATTCCAAGGTAATGCAATATCCAATTTCAAATTTTTTACAGGATTTTGAATGTTTAAGCTTTTGAATGATACCTAATATGTGATTATGTAAAACAGCACACCATATATCCTGCAGAACACTGACAGTTAACAGGCCAAACAAACACTGTTACTGGAAGATGAATTAATAAATCTTTTGGTGGAGAATATGGAGCTAAATATCTCTTCAGCTAACATGAACAGCAGAAGCTTTGTAAAAACAGCTTTAATTGCTAATACATTTGTTGATCTTCCCTCCCTTTTTTCTCCATTCTTCAACAATCCCTGTGCAGTATGCAAACTGCTACTCAGCCCATTATTGGTGAGTAAAAAGACAGAGATCAGGTCATTTATTAGGGGCTGAGGGGGGACATGGAGGGAGCATTTTGCTTTCTGCTGCCACTGTTGAGGTACATCTGTAATGACTGCTTAAGATATAATGGGGGAAGTCATGTATGCTTCGCTCTTTGAGGGGGCGGTCAGTGCAACAGTTTGGAGGGATGGCCATCATCCCCTTCCCCCTCAAATAGTCCGCCCACATTGATTTTTGATAAGTAAGAATGGTCTTATTTTAGGCGCTCCGTTGCCCCTCACCCCCTGCTGGACCTTGTGTCCTAGATAGATGCGCTCACACACATACACGCATGGAAAATGAGAGCATATGGTCCTTTCAAGCTTGCACTGTGCTCGTAGACACTCAGTGGAAAGCGTCAAATGAATATCATCAAAACCATCTCCATCCCCCTCACAGGGACCTCTCATTATGGGTCACTCATTGGCTGAAATTCACGCTCAGATGGGAGTGTCGCATATTGCATGAGAAAGTGTAGGAGGGAACCACAGATTGGCCCATATACCAGGCCAAATAATGGTTAATTAAGGTAATGAATGGAGATGTGCCACAGGTCATGTAACTGCTTCAGCCTGCCTGGTAAACTTTAACAAAACTCATAGGGCCTCGGTGGAGAGACCAGCTGGTGCCATATTGAAAACAGCACAATGAAAGTGTAATTGGCTTTCTGGGTCTCAGGAGGTTTAGAGGGAAGGATTAGACAATGGAAATGGGGCTTGAAAATGGCAAAGGTAACTTTAAAGAACTTGTGCTGAAACTGTTGATCTTATAACACACAAAACAACAACAACAAAAAACATTGGGTTACACTTTATTTTAAGGCGTCTTTGTTACACTGTAATTATACATTTAAGTACTGCGTAATATTAAGTACTTGCATGTACTTACTATAGGAATATGATTAGGGTTTGGTTGGGTTTAGGGTTAAGTGCATGTCATTATGCATAATTTATAGTTATTACTACAGTATGTAACACATATAACAATGACACTGTAAAATAAAGTGTTACCAAACATTGTTTGGCTGTCAATCACAAAGCAATAGACGTGCTGTTTACAATGAAGACAAAATAAATTTGGACTAATGCCATAATTTGTTTTCAAATGCCACTTTTTTTCTAATGCAATGAAAATTCAAACATTTTAAATGTAGCTTAAGTGCCAAAATGCCTCTTTGGCCCTCTGTATGTTAACTCAATTCAGATGGGTTCAAGCTCAAATGAAATGAATCAATTTTTTGGGGGGGCAAAAATACTATTTGTGAGTAGAACATTTTGGATACTGCAATTCAGAACCAAGTAGTTTACTTTCCTTGGGATTTATTTTCATTAAATTCCAAACTGTAATTTCCTTATAGGCTGCCCAAAAACGAATGGGCTGAAAAGGGAATCATAAAGAAAAAAATAGTGCAGTATAAATAAACAATTTATTTACTTAAACGGAAACTAAGCTATTAAAACGACCATTAGGCCCATTAATTTCGTTTTATGGGAAACGAAAAAAAAGCAAAGCTACAAAAACTAGCTCCATAATTATGGATTTCTCAAGTAAAAGGATTTGAACGTAACATAAAAATGTCTGGGGAATATGTATTGTCTTTTCATAAGCAGGAGGCATTTCATCTGTAATGCATTATAACACGCTCGAGTCTGTCTTCTCATTTCCTCGGAATGCGTGACGTACGCGTTCGCGCCACGTCACCTCCACGTTTGAAGTTACTGACGTAATCAAAACGAGACCCGAAGAGTTTTGACAAATTTTCAAAAGGTATATCATGTCAAAATATCGTCATGGCTATTCATCGACACAGAAAATACGACTCGCATATGAAGGAATATGATCTGGCTACAGAGAACTAGGTATAATGATCTTAAATTATAAACACGGAATATAACGTTTCATAACAATGAGGTTTATCTGCACTCAAATCATTCTTGAGACATGAGACAAAATAAAAATATAAAGTTATTATTTTAGGTTAATTTGCTCACCGTGTTAAAAAGTGTGTTTTGGTGTAACGTTATCTCTCGTTTGTATTTTCCCATACATGTAATACATTGTGTTTTTATTTTTCACTATCGTCAATTATGGTTCAACATGACAGATACAAAACTTAATGTTTAAGATGTTCGGGTAACACTTTCCAATAAGGTTCATTAGTTAACATGAACTTATAATGAACTGCATGAATTTACAGCATTTATTCATATTTGTTAATGATAATTTACAACATTATTTATAATAATGTATATATTATAATACATGACTAAAATCTTGTTAGCATTAGTTAATGCACTGTAAACTAACATGAACAAACACTGAACAACTGTATTTTCATTAACTAACGTTAACGGTGGTTAGTAAATACAGTAACTAATGTATTGGATATGGATAATTCATGTTAGTTAATATATTAACTAATGTTTAACTAATGAACCTTAGTGGAAAGTGTTACCGATATTTGTTATAAATATAGACAAATTCATAGTTCACTTAAATGAACTGCCATCACAGTCAGAAAATCTTTCAGTGATGACAAAATAACCATATTTTTATTATAACGCATGCATTGCAGCAGCTGTTTAGTTATTTAAGGTTGTTAGGTACTAGTTATGGAACGTCATAGTGTGGCAGAAAATAAGGACATTTGTTATGTGTGAATTTCATGTATTGTTTTGAGTGATAATATCAGGTATAAATACCAAATGTCTTGGCTTTGTTAAACGTGAAAATCTTTGTAACTTCTGATTAAAATGTAAACAAATGACTTTGGATTCACTTGGGTCATTGATATTTCATACTTCTTTATCTCATAGGAAATTAAAACTCCTTTTTTATTTGATGTTTTTCTGCAGGTAGTGGAGAGAACTGGTGAGTCTGTTGCATTGGGAAAATAACTCCACATCATGCACCTCTGGCTGCCATTATGAGGTTCCCAAAGTTAGCTTTCATCTTTATGTTCGTGGGATGCCTGGTGGTATACCTCACCTACGTCAAACGTCATTATGATGGCTCCAAACCACCGGTATCTGACCAGCTGCCCCAGTACTCGATGGGTACCCATAAACATTCGACCTCCGCTCATGTGGTCAGTGAAAATTTCCAGTATGGTATTATGTTTGATGCTGGAAGCACTGGAACCAGGATTCACATCTTCAAATTTCAGATGGAGCCAAATGGTATGTTAAAATTTAAGATGTATTTGATTCCACTCAAAGAGTAATAATTGAAAGTTCGGGTTTGTATATAAGACCACATTTCCAGCCTAGTCATCGTAAAAAAGAATTTTTTGGTCTGTAAATGGAGTCTTCAAATATTTTATGTAGTACAATAGACTAGCTACCAGTGTTTCTGTCCGGTTATAGACAGCTTAAAAAATAAGGTAAAATATAAATATCAGATGAGAAAACTTTGTCAGCGAACTGCTAAAACTGAAATAAAAAAACATTAAAGCTAAATTAAGACAAAAACGGAAAATATAAAAATAAAATCTAATTCAAAATGTTAATAAAAACTATAATAGTTTATAAATAAATAATACTAAAATAAAAGCGGTGAACTAATTTCCCACCAAAATACTAAAGTTATTTATAAAAGGTACATTTCATAAAAAAGACAATAAACAATAAATCTAAGAAAGCATAACATATTTATTCACTGATTTTGTAGTAGTGCCAATAAGTATGGCTATGGTGTTTTGAAAATCATGGTTACTGAGATCGTTTTTTAAAGGACTGGTTAGATCACTTTAACTATTTGCTTATAGAAAACAAATTGTGGTATTTGAAAACTAGTAGCCTACACGTAACTAAAAACTGCCAAGTACTGTAATGCATTCTTACCTAATTATTTATGTATTTAAATGGACATCTTGCTGGCACAATACCATGGTGTTACTAGAGTAAAACAAGGGGTATGTTGACTGTGTGGGTGTTGTCCACAGATATTAGGTTTACTGCCTAGCACAGCACTGATCGTCCAATGGCTTAGTTATCGCATCCCAATTCTTGGCTAAATCAGTTAAGTGCTGCTTTAGCCTTTATTGTTAAATCTATGATTGTCATATTAAAATGGACATCAAGTTTTCTGTGCTCTCAGGCGCACACACACATGCATGTTCATATCCCAGCTAAGCCTGATGAGTCAAAGGTCACACCGTATATGGTTAGATTTTTATCAGTGGCTGAAACATTTGTTTATATTGTTTATTTTGCAAACTTTGATTTAAGCCATGTGGAACCCTACTACTGCAGTTAATCAGCATTACACATATCCTTTTATGAATGTTATTTCATATACTCTACCGTTCAAAAGTGTAGGGTTGCTGAGATGTTCACCAAGGCTGCAATTATTTCATCAAAATCAGTGCTGCAGGTGAGGGAGTACAGTGCTGCAACTGTTTAACTGTTTATTTGTTTGTTTTTTGGAGATTGAGGCACTTTTACTTCTGAAGTATAGATGAGTAGAAAGTGCGGTAGAATTCTTTACTGTCACTTTGGTCAATTTAATAGATCCATGCTAAATAAAAGTATTAATTTTCTGCCCCCAGAAATAGTAATGTGTAAATATATTTTTAAAATCAATTTTATGATTATGATTTTTTTTTTAAATGCTAGCATTTGTGTTTGCGTGTTAACAGAAGCTCCAAAGTTAGCCCACGAGACATTTAGAGCTATAAAACCTGGACTGTCTGCGTATGCTGATGACCCAGAGAAGGTAACTAGTAAAAAGTGATCAAGTTTTATATTTTTGAACCCTTCAAAAATACCTTTGCAAAAGTGTTGTTATAGTTTTTTTTCCGTATGCTGTTTGATGGTTGTATTAATGTAGCCAATGTTTTACAGAGTAAAGAGGGGCTGTTGACGCTGTTAAAGGTTGCTAAAGAGACAGTTCCTGAAAAGTTATGGAGTTCTTCCCCTCTCATGCTCAGAGCCACAGCAGGGCTCCGACTGCTGCCTGGTGAGAAGGCCACCATCCTGCTGGACAAGGTCAGAGAACAAACTTGCACTGTATAGAGTGGTGCAGGCATTACACAGACCTTATTTCACCCATATATTGGAAAAACCTTTAGGGAACTAGTGGTTGAATTAGTGTTCCGGGTTTTGCCGGCATCCTTGCACCACTCTTACAGCTTGTACTCGGGGTTTACTATATCTTAAACATGTCAAAGTTTCATTTACATTTGTTAATCTAGCAGATGTTTTCTTTTTACTGATGAGGAATGCTACATCATTTTAAGGAGACAGTGAAATTAGACATGCAATACAAAGTTACTGTAAAGGGTGGAGTACAAGTTTTATTTCTAACACACTAAAGGTTTGGTAAGGTTGTAGAGATGTGTGAGCTGTGTGTTTAGGCAATTCTTGTTCAGCCTGTTCTCTTAATATTTCCTGACCATGTTTTGCCACGTTAACTTAAATATCTCTGCTGCAGGTGAGGGAGGTGTTTAGCGAATCCTTGTTCTTCTATAGACCAGACAGTGTGTCGATCATGGGTGGCACAGATGAAGGTACTGTGTCAATTACTCCTTTGCCCTACTTAATAATGTCAGATTTGTAATGAGCAAGTGCTAATTTTCAAATTGTAATAGAATATGCTAACATCACAACATTATTTTCAAGACTTTCAAGGAATCTAAAGTCTGAAATCAAGGTGCCAATTCATGTGTGAAAATGATTTTTCATGCTCCCTCAAAACCATTCTTTCACATATGGCCATGATGGGTCTTCCTACATTTACAAAGCTACACACTCCATCAATACACAATAACACTGCGATAATGATCCAGTCATAGATGCGTTTGCCTATTTAAATCCAAATGGGGACTTCTTTTCTTTGGCCAGGCAGTGTATATTAGCCGTGAAGTCGAAAACATGACTTTACAGTCTCAGCTAACAAATCAACTGGGTTTTGTGTGACAAACTACTGAACATTTTTGGGTTATTATTTTAATATTAGGAATAGGAAATCAGAGGAAGCACATCCTGAAAGTAAGCAGATGACAGAGGTTTTTGCTGAGCTGTGGTTCATGCTGAAGTCTGTCTGTCAGCAATGTGAAACCGGCAGATGTTAACAGATCTCCGGCTCGTCAAAAGCTTCTGGTCACCGCGGTCAAGCATTTTTGCTTCTAGAATGAAGGTATAAGTTATAAATTGAAATTTTCTTCAGTAATAGCTTGAGCTGTGTGTATATTAATGATAGATAATGCGTATATGGGACTTTAATCCAATCCTTTAAAATAGTTCAGACAAGTAATAATGAGCCCAGAGGATAATGTCCCGTGTGCACTATAATCTCAGCAAACAGATTAGCGGCCATTAATTTGCTAGGCATTAAATTCCTTTTAAAGAAACAAAAACTAGCATGGGCAAACTGAGTGTTTAACAAAAGACAGATTAATAGTGCTTTCTTTGTTGATATACAAGTTGTCTTTGCTTAATGGGTTGCAGTTTGAGTTTGAAAATTTGTTGTAAAATTAATGTTTAAAGTCTGTAGGTCCCATAACCAGATAATCTCAGTCTCATTATCAGCGTGAATCTAAACTCTCCTGGACGCACAAGCTTACCCAACCAGATTAGTCCATCACAGCAAATCATACAGACTTATTGTTAATGCTGTGCCTAAGTGGTATATGTGAGTGAACGGGATGGAGGGGTGGGGTTTATAGATACTAAGTGAGTTTGGCTATTTCTGAGCGCTAAAGCCCCTTACTTTGTTAAGAAGCAACCTACTTTCAAAACAAACATACAGTTTATAAGAGTTTTAGCACAAAGATCCAATGATGCACTCACACGCCGGACTCTCAGGGATCTAGCCAAGCCATGACTATATGTTAATGCTAAACTCTTTAAATGCATGGAATCCACCATTATACAATGTACACTACTGTTCAAAGCTTTGGGGTCAGTACTTTTTTTTTTTCCCATAAAAATGCTAAGCAGTTTTTACCTGTACCAACATTGATAATAAAAGAAATGTTTTTTAAGGACCAAATAAGCTCGTTAGAATGATTTCTGAAGGATCATGAAGACTAGATTAATGACTGCTGAAAATTCAGGTCTTGTTGAATAAAACCTGCTAGTTTCTGATGTTGGGAACTGTCGGATGGATCTTGCATACCTGCAGGTGCTGCACATGGCCAGAAGTTTATTCTTATTCTCTTTATTCCGTTGTTTATTCTTAAGGTCAGTTCACACCGCACAGACAGACGGCAACAAACACTGTCTGTTGGGCCAGTGTGAACATAAGTTATTTTTAATAAAATTCTAAATCCAATGGCCGACTTGATTGTCTGTGTTTGTTGCCGTCTGTCTGTGTGGTGTGAATTGGCCTTTAGAAGCAGCTCTTTTGTGTTATAAATAATAGTATTGATCCATATTTCTCTGTATTATATTACTGTCATTGGCCATAAAGTGTGGGCAGTAAAGTATTATTGTATTTTTCTGCCTGACATGAAAACATTGTAAAAGTTCAAAACAAAATGTATTTGCAGCTTAGTTGTTCATTTTGGACTTTTTTTAGAAAGTAGTATGTTTTAGTAGTAAAAATGAGAAAACGGAGGAAAATGTAATTATTGCGCTAACTATGAATGCACATTTGTATTTACACAGGCATGTCAGCTTGGATTACCATAAACTTTTTAATAGGTAAGCAATTTTATTCGTCACATTATATGTCACGACAATTTAGTCAATGGACAGCGACAGAACAATAACAACGAGTAATCTGGACTCAAATATATGATTATATTATACATTTCAATAGTCACCCTGCCAACTTCCAAACACATTTTTCTTTACTTTTGCTTGAAAATGTTTGGTTTGTTCTTAGAAAGTTTAGTCAAAGTAAGTAAAGTCTCTTCTTCACAGGTGCTCTTCATGGTAGTGAGACTCCTACAGTAGGCATGCTGGATTTAGGAGGAGGCTCAACCCAGATCACCTTTGCACTACAGGATGAAGTGAGCCATGTACATGCATATATACACAAATAGCTGTATACCAAGGTTAATGCAGTCATGTCTGTCTTAACCAGCTACCGTGATGGTCTCCCATCCTATTCATTAATCTGCAAATGTCCTATTAATCCCATAGGCCTTGTAAATGAAGGTTGTTGTACATTGGGCTGAGAGAGTTAGAGAGATTCTTTCTCTTGAACTAGGTCAGGTCCTGTACAGGCGGTTTTGGATTGAGGACCAATTTATTATGTCATTACACAGTTTCTCCGAGAGCTCTACTTCCTCTCTGAGCTCATGTTTGGAACTGCTTCACAGATTACAGCTTACTTGTTGTTGCTGACAGATGTTGTGTTAAATACATAGTCTGAATTTACAACTATTAGACTAGGCAGTTGCTGACTAATATTGTATTTAAAAAGTATTCTGGACAAGAAACTGGCCAACGTAATATTTGTCATTCCCACTTAAGAAGATAATAATGCAACCTTTATGAATCAATATTTGCTTGTTTGTCTTTTGTTCCTGCACAGAAAACCATCCAGACCTCACCTATTGATTATGTGACATCGTTTCAGATGTTCAACATCAGTCATGCCCTCTACTCACACAGGTAAAGTGGGCGGGGCGTAAGCTGACATCAGCACGGGTGGTAAAGAAAGTAACGAATAAAGCACTATCATGCAGTTTAATTCTGTAGAAGAGATACTTATGTAAAAAGTAAAAAAAAAAATCTATACTATTTTGTCAAAGTAAATTAAAAAGGAAAGATTAAAGACAGAAATCAAATGCTACTAGTTAACTCAGGCAACACCAAATTATAATGTACAGCGTGAAAAATGGATATTCATTTTTGGATTCACGTTATTTTGTTAAACTGTTTTCAAAGATGAACCTTAAGTGATCTTTTTAGAGGATGGCGATCTGAATGTAAAAATATGGAAAATGAGCATGAAATATTCCATATTGACTGATACTAATAAAATAAAGAAAATCTCTTTATATTTACAGATAACCGATATAGTACATCCTCTAAGTCTTAAGTACGTCCATTTTAAGAATCCTCAAAACTCCATATTACTCCATCCGTTGAAAGATTTCAGTTTCCTCAGCGGCCCAACAGTGACATTACGGAACTTGCCTGATGTTTAACACCACCACTCATTGGGTCCTGAGCTTGGTCAGGGGTGTCCAGGGCTTTCTAGGTTATGTTAGCGTAATGATTAGTGCCGACAGTACAAGTGTTTATGAGGCAGTGTGTGTTCGTCTCGCCTTGCTCTCCCGATTAGAGTGTAATCACACAAGCCTCCAATTACAATCCCATCGTGGGACTCATCTCCAGATTACTAGAATTACTAGTTATTCATGGCAGGAGATTTGACACCAAAAACCCTCCAGCAGGGACCAAAGTCTCTACTCTTTGATGTTTCAAAGTCAAGATAGTGTTGCGGAATCAGTTATGGCGCATGGCAGTTGCTCAAAAGGCTCATATCGCAAATCTCTTACATTCATAAGAAATACTGAAATATTTGTGATTTATTCATTCTTCTTGGTGCTCAAGAGACATTTTTGATAAAAATTGAGCTGTTTAATATTTTTGTGGAAACCATGATACATTTTTGTCTGGATTCTTTAATGAACAGAATGTTCAAAAGAAAAGCGCTTATTTGAAAAGTACTTTTTTTTTTTTTTTTTTTTTTGACCACTGAACTTTTGTTCGGTAGTGTATTGTATTTGTTTTAATATATATTGTATATTCATTTCTTTAATGTCTCTTCTCTTTCTCTGTAGCTACCTTGGCCTGGGTTGATGTCAGCCAGACTTGCTGTGTTGGGCGGGATTGAAGGACAGCCTTGTATGTGGTCTACAATCTCTCTTCATCTTTGGCTTTTAAAGACCTCATTCACTCGATAAATAAGCCATTATCTAATCTCTTAATAACGCACTGAAGATTAATTCCTTGGTGGCCAGCTGTTGCACTGATTTAGTTCAGAGAGAGAAACTGCCATCAGTGCAATAGCTTCTGCATGCAGTTTATTACTGAGATTTACATTTAGTACACTACAAATGTAATCAGATTTCTTTGTTTATAGTTTTGTCCATTGTATGAGTGTATCCCGCTTCTCTCTCAGTGGGTTTTAAGGTTATTATATGAGCAAAGACATGCATGTGTTTGTGTAAACGTGCTCTTGTGTTTGGCCCCCAGGTGGCACTGCGGAGCTCATGTTTTGATTTTTCTTCCTCAGCAATGGCACAGTTACTCCACATAGTGGCAGTAAAAATGCTGATATGCATAAAATAAATCATTTGCTTGCTTTTTCTTCCCCCGCAGTAGCAGGACCCCAAGAGCTGATTAGTCCATGTCTAGCCTCAGATTACTCTGGACAGTGGGAGCATGCTGAAGTACTCTATACTGTTAAAGGCCAGAAAGCAGGTATGAAATACGATGTCTGTCTGGATTAGGTTTTTATATTTTCCCTTAATTACTTCCCAGAATTTTGTCATTATAATACAACATCTTATAAAATGTATATAGTGGTCCTATATGCATAATAACCTACATGTAATTTGTCACATTTACATAGTAAATAAAAAAAAAAAACATATGATTGACCACATCTACATGCCTAAATGCATTGAGTTGTGGCCATGTTATTGGCTGATTAGATATTTACACTAACGAACACTCACAAGTGGCTTGTGTGTGTGTAACATATAATAATAATAATAATAATAAAAATAATATAGTAAATAAAGACATCTAGCTAGCTATGTAATATAAACAATTGATTTTTTTTCTAAAGTAATATAATTAAAATGTTAATATAGTTATTAACTTTAAGTAAATGTACAATTATTTTTTCCCTTGTTAATTAGCATTACATTCTTGTGTCAGTCATCCAGC
Source organism: Opsariichthys bidens (assembly GCA_037194245.1). NCBI lineage: Eukaryota > Metazoa > Chordata > Actinopteri > Cypriniformes > Xenocyprididae > Opsariichthys > Opsariichthys bidens. The sequence continues at coordinate 16,644,937 of CM074286.1, read as the reverse complement.
ATGAAATAACCATGGACTTTTTAAAACCTAGTTGACTTTGAAATGACTTTGACATCTGTTGGTGTTTTATTGAATCGCTTGTGTATGTGTTCTGTTCCAGGGGAGCCCATCTATGAGTCTTGCCTTAGAAAAGTGGAAAAGATGATCTACAAAAGAGTGAGAAAAACAGAAGAAGTGAAAGACATGGACTTCTACGCATTCTCCTACTACTACGACAGGGCTGTGGATCTGGGCCTCATTGGTGAGAGATTAGTCTGATTGCTGTCATTTGATCTTATTCAAACATTGTCTTTTTTAAGATTTAAAGAGTAACAAATCACTCATTTTGAAACACCTTGTGACTGTCTCAGATGAAATCACAGGGGGGACTGTCAGAGTCAGTGATTATATTGAAGGTGCCAAAAAAGGTAGGTGTTTTTGTCATTTAAAGTGGTTGAATTTGCCTGAGTATATATTTTGTGCAAGTAACTCTAAATTGCACTACCAATTCAAAAGTTAGTATTATTTCAGTAATTCTTTACTGAAAACTGGGTCAGTATTTTTTTTTTTAGCAAGATGCATAAATTGATCAAAAGGGACTGTGAAGACTTTGCTACGAAAGATTTGTTGTTTTGAACTTTCTATTTATCAAAGAATCCTGAAAAAAAAGTATCACTGATTTCCAAATAAATATTTTTCAAAAACCAGTGAAGATTGTAGTAATGGCTGCTGAAAATTCAGCTTTGCAATTGCATTTGAAAGTATATTAAAGTGATAAAATTACTTAGTAAAAAAAAAATGTTTTTACTGTAGTGTTGATCAAATAAATGCAGCTTTGGTGAACACTAAAGACTTCTTTGAAACACATTTTTTTTTAATAACCTTATTGACCCCAAACTTTTGAACGGTAGTGTACAATTACTGCTATTGTGGCAGTAATAACATTTCAGGGTGTCATTATTACTATAATATTTGATTTTTAAAAATAACTCGTCAAAAAATCATCCATTCTCTTCTTTGTGGTGTATAGTGTGCAATAACATGTCAGCCGGAGGGATAAAGGAAAATCCGTTCCTGTGTTTGGATCTGACCTATATCTCAGTACTTCTTCAGGAGTTTGACTTCCCACCTGATAAGGAGCTGAAGGTGTGCTACTCTTGATTTGATTCTTGACTTAATAGGATTGTGAAACGCTTACTTTGGTGACTTTTGGACACATATTGCAACACATGACATGTATATGGCCAGTTACAGTAGTATGTGATTTATCTGTAATATTTTGATGAAAAAATGTCATGGGCAATGCTATGATTTTCTTTAACTGTATCATTCTGTTTAAATTTCAGCTGGCAAGAAAAATAAATAACATGGAAACTAGCTGGGCCCTCGGTGCCACTTTCCAGTGCATAGAGTCACTCCGTAAGCATGGAATATGCTGAAAACACAGACATTGGCAACGTTTGTACCGCTCCACAACCCAATAAAGCACTGACTGGTTTTTATGCTCGGGGAAAAATATCTACATTGATTGTATTTGCCATTTTGTCTGAAATCTTTATTGAAAAATGTGAGTTTTATACATACCTCTGACTTTCTGAATGTTTTCTCACTAGGGTGTTGAGTTACATGTGAAGGTAAAATATAAGTACTTCTTTGGGTGTTTACAGCATGTCAGAATCATATTAGTCAGGGTTAACTGCATAAAACTGATCAAAAACACTTGATTGCCTCTAGCTCAACGCCCAAGTTATTTCATTTTTTTTGCATATTAAATTATTTTGTAGCTTTTAGATTGGTTTAATATATTGCATATGCTCAAACAAATCATTTACTTATTATTAAATATCTCCTCTCAGAGGGGGGGGGGGGGGGATCCTCATATTGGTAAGAACAGACTAGAGTTGTCAATGTCATGCCAATGTACTTCTCATAAGCAGTTATAAATTTGCTGTTTGACGTGGATGTATTCTTTTGTATTAAGTGTATGAAATATGTTTATTTGAAATGCCATTTAAATACAAGCAAAGAATATTGGACATGTTGCATTGTGTGAAGTATTGAGAAACTGCAATTACACAAATTTCACAAGAAGGTCATAAAGTGAGACTGCAGGAAGTGGTCTGGCTTGTGTTCACTCCTGTCACATCTTTCAACTGTACAAACATGCTGCTGTTCTTTCTTGTCACGACACTAAGGCCTGCATGGGGTTGGGCTGCCTAGATATCACAACATATTACTCAGTTTTACTCATAGGATGTTTGAGGTTTTTGGAAAGGGCACTTCATTTCCTAATCTGTATAACAGATATAGGAATATATATTTATATAGACCATATTGAAAACCGTATGAAAGGCACTGTCATTCCTGTTTGAACGCCATAAAACCGGGGTTTTCAAACTTGGGTCCAGGGACTCACCGGGGGCTACAAAAGGAGTGCTGGGGGTCTGTGGAAAAGTAAAAAATAACTTGAATCAAATAAATAAATTGATTTAAATAGATAATATAATCCATCTACAGTAATGCAACAATAGAAACACAATGCCTTTTAAATTCTAGGATGGGAGGCCTTTGGCTTTGCAATATGATGATCATATCTGGGAGTCCATTGCTTCTAAGTTAAGTTAGGTATAGTTATATATAATAATATAAATGTTTGAAAATAGTTTTAGATCAAGTTTAGGCTGTCAATGCCTGTGAACTAACGTTACCCGAACATGCAGAACTCAGCCTTCACTAATCCGACTCCTCCCACCTCTGAATGTTTTCTATTGGGTGCTTGAAAGCTCCATGTATGGATCTATTCTGGATCTAAATCAATCCGGAACAGTAAAAAAGTCTATAACTTTAATAATGGAAACTCAGCTCGTATGAAACGCAAAGAAATGGGCAAGAATTCATAAGTCATCTTAACTAGAACTGAAAACGGCAATGTAACAAAATGTTATATAACAGTTGCTGGCCAAATGCAGATGTTTATACAGTAAAACGGCGAATTCGCTCAAACTCAGGGCACAGAATTCATCCAAGGTCTGAATACAATAGTAAACTTGTAGCTAGCTAGCGTTGAATATATGATTGACATCTCGCCCAACCTATGGGAACGCAATTACGATGTGTCACTGGCCAATAAACAGGCAGAGTATAGCCCCGCCCACCTCCTTCTCCAGCTGACATAGAGGTGTGTCTGAAACGGAACAGTGCGTGTAAAGTCCTTACACACCGCACCAACCTGTGCACAACAAGTCAAGGGTCCAAACTTTCATTCTTTGCTTTTTAAACGCATTTGCAACATGTCCAAACCTCTAACCGACCAGGAAAAGCGCAAGCAGATCAGTGTGCGTGGTATAGCTGGACTGGGGGATGTTGCCGAAATCAAAAAGAGCTTCAACAGGCATCTTCACTTCACCCTAGTGAAGGACCGCAATGTGGCCACCCCGCGGGACTATTACTTCGCCCTGGCTCACACGGTGCGGGATCACCTGGTGGGCCGCTGGATCCGCACTCAGCAGTATTACTATGAGAAAGACCCGAAGGTACAGAGCTCTTCCTCCTCTTGCAGCCAGGAAGTGGCATGTTTGTGCGGTAGTGGGATCTGGGATACATACAAATGCATTTAATATTTAATTAATATTTACGCATTTGTACATTTGTTTATGCATTAGCCAGTTTGGGCCTCCATAATTGCAGAATTGCACACTGCTGTATGACACGAGTGAGTTTAGTTAAAAGTAAATGCTAATCTTGGTGAATATTCATTGTAAAAATAACCTGGACAGTCATTTCTTCATATATTTTAAGTCATTCATTCATTTCACTGTTTTTTTGGCCTATAACGTTATTTGTTTCCTCATCATGGTGTTCTTTGCATTAGCCATCCTTTGACATGGGGTCAGCTGTTAAATAATTGTGATCTGTTCTTTGTTATATTAGGTCATCATAATTTATTAAGTATGTTGCAACCACTTGATTCTCTGTGCTCACTGGGGCAAGTACAGGTCACACTATACTGTCAGACCCAGTGGGAGATAATGGGCCTAAATCCACTAATGCACTAACATGGTCCATGTGCAGAATCCCTTGTGGCTATTATTAGACACACATTACCTGGATGCTTATTGAATTGGGAGGTCATGATGTTTTTTTGGAGAGTCACTAGGAGAAGTGCTTTTTCTTTTCCTCTGGTCTTTTATGGCTCCATGTGATTTGTTTTTTTTATTGGTGAACATGAAATCTAACCAAGTATTTTTGAATTAAAGCAGCAATGCATGGTCATGTTCTGTACTTAATGTCTTTTGGGAATTAATCAGATATTTATTTATCTTAATTTGTATTTATTTGCTATTCTATTCTGTTCTATTCATTTCTTTTTAAAGAGCGCACAAGAATGTTCCTGTTCTCGAGGCGGTGTTCTTGGCTCAACCGCTTTCCAGAGATATGCATGCTTAAATTCAGCAGTCCTTTGAGCCAGTAAAAAAGCCTGTTTGTTGTCCTTCTGTCTAGATATCTTTGAATGGAACCAGATAGCTTTATATGGTTGCGCACACCAATGCGTGAACCATTTCCAGGAACTTCGCTCTTGTCAAGCCTTACACTTGAAGTTCAGACCCTTGGAAAAAGCATAGAACAGTCATTTTATTTAAAACTACAGTTCTGTAGCGGTGAAACTTCTATGCAGTGATTAAACATCATCTCAGCATGTTGAACTGAAGGATGTATTTATTTATTACTGTGGAATTCAGATGTTGTGTGGCCTTGAGGCCTTCAGCAGGCTGTAAATTCTCCCAGTGCAGACATCTGATGAATGAGCTCTTATGAAAAGTTGATTCCAGGCCAAAGAGCTCAAATTAAGAATGTACCTCGACAACCTGGAAAAGACATGATCGCAGTATGCTGTGGCAGAAGACCACATAAAAAGTGTAACAATAAGACTGATTAAAAGATCCACAATTTTACTGTAATAAAATCTCTAACATTTTCAGTGAATCGATATTTAACTGGAAAGTTAGTGGATAGAAAACTAATGGTTGATGTTTTTTTTTTTGTTTTTTTTTTTTTTAAATCAAATTGGCTTATTATATTGAATTAATCTACTCTAATATTTTTTAAAAATATTTTAAAACAGGACAAAGCTGTTGACGGTTAATTGCAAATGAATACTGACACATTAACATAATATCTCATTAATATAATAACATAAGTAGGGAGAGTGTGTTACTGTGTTATTAATTTGTGATTGCATGACAAAGTTATGATCATTCTGAAGTGTAACAGTCAGTTTTTAGAGCTCTGAATGTTACACTCATGACCTGCATTTGGGAATTTGTCAGTCTGACAAATCAGTCTGATATTTCAGCAAGGCTGTTTAATTCAGACTCTGTCAACCGCTTTGTCTGTGGTCAATGCAATTTCCTGTTTTCAAATGTTTTTATGAAATATTTAAATATTAGCATATTGGAGTAGATGATATAATATAGTACAACAATATAATCAGCCAATTTGGGGGGGAAAATGCATTGGTTGACCATTAGGTTTTTTTTGCTAACATTAATTTAAATAATAATTGTAATGTTGGAGAGAGATTTTTATCTCATTGCACAAGATTTGTGTTTTCTGTTGCAGCGTATCCACTATCTGTCTCTGGAGTTCTACATGGGCAGAACTCTACAGAACACCATGATTAATCTTGGGCTGCAGAATACCTGTGATGAGGCCATTTACCAGGTAAAGTGCTTCACTATGACATTGCAAACTTAATACATTTGTAGAGCATTTGTTACTGAATTGCAGAACTGGCCCAGAGCTTTATTACCTAAACATCCTGAAACTTTAGAAACAGCTGTTGTTTTTCCTCCGCTCACCCGCAGAGCTGCATCATGGGGGATGTAGACCAGTTGCCATAGGCTTGCAAAACTGTTGGTCTAAACCCTTCCTTGTTTAGATGAGAGAACGTGGAAGTTGCCGAAACATTAAACTGTACCAAGTTTGCATAATCAGTAAATTTCTTTGCATATTTCTTTTGCAGATTTCTTCAGCATAAATTTCTTTGCCCATTGTGAACATTTGTGTCGTGTGAATGTATGATTTTATAATGTGGGTGTTTTCAAAAATGATGTGTTCTGACGTATTGATCTTCAGCTTGGACTGGACTTGGAAGAACTGGAGGAGATTGAGGAAGATGCAGGGCTGGGAAACGGAGGGCTTGGTCGTCTTGCAGGTACCAAAATTTAAAACTCCCTACTCCTTCCAGTATAGTATATGACCCTTCATATTGGACGTTTGATGTCTGCTTTCTCTCTCAGCTTGTTTCCTGGACTCCATGGCATCTCTGGGTTTGGCGGCGTATGGTTATGGCATTCGTTATGAGTTTGGGATCTTCAATCAGAAGATCGCCAATGGCTGGCAGGTAAACCAAAAATGAAAAATCGTATTGATAAGGTTTATTTGCAGGATGTGCTTACAATTAGATGCCTTTTATTTTGTTAGTAGGACAAAAGATGAAATATCAACAGCATTTAAAGGTACACCCCAAAATTAAAATTGTCTTATACTCACCCTCATGTTGTTCCAAACCTGTACGAGTTTCTTTCTTCTGTTGAACACAAAAGATATTTTGAAGAATGTTGGTAATCAAACAGTTGATGGGTTCTATTGACTTGCATAGTATTTTTTTTCCATACTATGAAAGTCAATGGGGTCCATGATAGTGGAACAATCTGAGGGGTAAATGAATTTTCTTTGGGTGAACTGTTCCTTTTAATCTGGGACACTTTTTTTTTTTTTTTTTAAATAGGTTGAGGAAGCGGACGATTGGCTTCGTTATGGTAACCCTTGGGAGAAGGCTCGTCCCGAGTACATGCTTCCTGTGCATTTCTATGGTCGAGTGGAGCAAACACATGAGGGACCAAAGTGGGTTGACACCCAGGTCAGTCAGTGATGATCTAGTGCTTTGACTGTCAACTAGTAGGTTTTGGTGCTAAAATTATTCTGTTCTGATTGGATATCAGGGCAAAAACATTGCTAAAAAACTGCAAACTCATTCACTATCATTCAAAAGTTTTGTTGGAATGTTTCTGATAGAAGTCTCTTCATGGCTGCATTTATTTGATCAAAAAGGCAGTAAAACCGCAATATTACTAAATATTAGTAAAATATTTTTCCAAATGATTATAATTTAAAAGTAACTGTTTTCTATTAACACTTTTTCCCTGATGACAAAGCATCATTACTCCAGTCTTCAGTGTCACATGATCCTTCAGAAGTCGTTTTAATATGCTGATTTGGAGCTCAAGAACCATTTATTATTAACAATGTTGAAAACCGTTGCGCTAATATGCAGATAAATAGGATGGCAAAATTGTTTTATAGTTTTAATTTAAACGCATAATTAAATTTGAATTCAGCTTAAAGACAGTTCACGTTTGTATTTTTACTATTCCCCTCTCTTTTCTTTGGTAGGTGGTGCTTGCAATGCCTTATGACACTCCTGTGCCTGGTTATAAAAACAACACTGTGAATACTATGAGACTGTGGTCTGCAAAAGCGCCTAATGATTTCAACCTGAAAGAATGTGAGTCCAAACAATGATCAGCTCACATGTTTACATGCACTCACCAGTCTGAGCTCCGGTACATGCATTTCTTCATCTGGTGCTACTTTTGGCTATTTTGGTAACAGTAAGTGAGCCTTATGGTCCTGGTTTGTTTGTTTACATGCTGAATTTCCTGTTGCTTCCAGTATCATTGAACTAGTGTTTAATATTACTGTTTGGGTCTAAACGTGCCTTCTCAGTTGAGTTTGTATAAAAGTGAACTTGTTTCCTGGGAGAATGGTTTCTGTGTAGAATACTAAATATAGGCCTCTTCTCCAGTAAAATGCATCAGCAGCACAGAAACAGGAGAGCAGCTGGCAACAGGCCAGCGTTACCCATGGATACGCCTGCTTTTGAGAGGGTGCTTCATTATTATAGGGCCTCTGAGCTGTACAGCCAATGTCTATAATATATAATGCATGTGTGTATGTATATATGTGTGTTTTATAGAACACAAACGAATAACCGCCATTACGATCCGTCTAGGTTAAATCGTAATAAATGATAAAGAAAAGGAAAAAATGCCTCCCACTCGCCCAGTCATCAGACCAAAAATAACCACTGAAAACCAAGATCCAAGGAAAAAAAAAACATTAAAGTTTTATCAAGATGAAAAGTATAAAGGAAAAGAAGCGATTATGAACATGATTGAGGTTTGGCGGAGTAACATAAATCAGGGGTGTATTCTTCAGGAAGACCCAAGGCCCAAAATAACAAACAAAACAGATAAACAAAAAGATCAAATTAACTTCCCTTAATGTAACGTCAGTCAAAACAAAGTACACCAAACTTCCCTGGCTATACTAACAAAAAACGGAGCGAATGAATTGCAGCAGCTCGCCACAGGAAGTGGCCCAGACGGTTTTAAACCCTCAGTGCTCGTTAAGTCGAATGGAAAGGAGGTGGAGCTATCCTATGGGATCTTACTTGGGACAAAAAGCATAGCAACAGAAGAGAATATATACGTGTATATACATATACAGGATTACGTAATACAGCACTGCGGCTAAAGCTACTGCACATTATTCTGTCAGTTGTATCGTTGATTTTTAATGATGCATGTACCATATATTTATAATATACTACTAATTAAATATAGTAGATGGGATACGGAAGGGTAGTAAAATTTAAAATACTCTCTCTTAATTGTAGTTAATGTGGGAGATTACATCCAGGCTGTTTTGGACCGAAACCTGGCAGAGAACATATCCCGGGTGCTCTACCCCAATGACAATGTAAGTACACTCACTTTTGCTATAAATCTCTTGCTGAGGAGTCTGATGGACAGAATGTACACACATGCACACGGAGAGAAAACGGAGAGCAAGAATGTAACAGTTTGAATGCGTGTTATTTTTGTAACCATCACATCACATTTACAATCGTGTCTATATTTAGACTATGTAGATGCTGGTATGAAAAATATGCTTTAGCTGACTGGCATGCAGTAAGCAGACTGTTGCAGCAAACACTCTTATCTTATGCAACGGTGCCACTGATATGAGTATGACATGTCCTTATACAGTAGTGAATATTGTCATTCACACTACTAAACGTCTGTAATTGTTTGGTTATTCTGTCAGAAAAAATGAGGCTTGAGTGTGTATGCATTTAATCCAAATTCATTTGTTTGCATGTACATGTGTTAGTTTTTTGAAGGGAAGGAGCTCCGTTTAAAGCAGGAGTACTTTGTGGTGGCTGCTACTCTTCAGGACATCATCAGACGCTTTAAATCTTCAAAGTTTGGCTGCAGGGATCCCGTGCGCACTTCTTTTGAGGCCTTCCCTGAAAAGGTGATTTTTACATTAAATGCATTTAAATTGGCTACTGTTTATAATTTTGTGAGAATTTGCTTTGCTCTCACAAAGTATAACGGTTTCAAAACGACTCTCTCAGGTGGCGATCCAGTTGAATGATACTCATCCGGCTCTGGCGATTCCTGAACTCATGAGAATCCTGGTGGATATAGAGCGGGTGGACTGGGAAAAGGTGTGATGTTCAGGCTATGTGTGTTAAGATAATTCTTTGTGATTTCTTCTCAGCTGTTTTCTTGTTTTTTCGTTTGTATTTTTCTGTCTAGTCATGTTGACATGATGTAATAAAGTATTATGTAATAAACAGTACTTTATTATTACTATATTGCTAATGTTATGAAGTATTGTTTGTTTCAGCCAGACAACCTTTTTTTTTTTTTTTTTTAGTTTATTTTTAATTGAACAATCCAAAATTAGCATTAAAGCGCGCTTGTGTGTATGCAGGCATGGGAGATCACCACAAAGACGTGTGCGTACACAAACCACACGGTGTTACCCGAGGCTCTGGAGCGCTGGCCTGTCTACATGTTTGAGAAGCTTCTGCCACGGCACCTGCAGATCGTCTATGAGATCAACCGGCGACATCTGGATGTGAGGATACGCACAAACACTAACTCGATGTCAAGATTATTTCTGGTTTGTGTGATGGGATCTCTCTTGTAGAGAATTGCTGCACTGCATCCAGGCGACCATGATCGTTTGCGCAGGATGTCTCTGATCGAGGAGGGCGATCCAAAGCGGATCAACATGGCTCACCTTTGTGTGGTCGGGTCACACGCCGTCAACGGAGTCGCGCGGATTCACTCAGAGATTGTCAAAACCACTGTGTGAGTGGAGTGCATCAGTCTATATGCAAAAATATTTGACAACGTAATGATGAAAGGAATTATTTTCTGGGAACCATCGACGCTTTTTTTCCTTTAATACTATTTAGGTCTTTGTATATGTTATATTTTAGATCAGTTTTGTTCCTTTTGATATTGTTACATTTATAACTCGCACAAATTTTAATTACATTTTTTTTTAAATTTAATTAAATTTTTTTAACTGGTTTAAGATTTAAGGACTTTTGTGACATTGAGCCGGAGAAGTTTCAGAACAAGACAAACGGCATCACTCCTCGTCGCTGGCTGCTGCTCTGCAACCCCGGCCTAGCTGACATCATCGCTGAGGTTCCATCGCCTTCTTAATTTATTGGTGTAGATTTGTTCATTTTATTGTTTTCCAGCTCCCGCTTCCCCACATTTTTTTCTGTCCCTCATTGTCTTGTGCTTGTTTCCATTTCAGAAAATTGGTGAGGGCTTCCTGACAGATCTGTTCCAGCTAAGAAAACTTTTAGACTTCGTCAATGATGAAATGTTTATTCGGGATGTGGCTAAAGTGAAACAGGTCTAAATTTAAATTAGTTTTTCTAAAATAAATAAATGAATAATAAAATCCTATTTGGTGTTGATATTTATAATGGTAAAAGACCATAGTTTTTTTTTTTTTTTTTTTTTTCAAAATATTTTATGGGAAAGATGTTCAAAAAAAGATAATTTTTGGCCTCATGTTTTAAAGGTGGTGTGTTTGTTTGTGTTTTTTTTTTTTTTTGTAACTTTTTTTTGGTCATTTTTAGGAGAATAAGCTGAAGTTTGCAGCGTATCTGGAGAGCGAGTACAAAGTGAAGATAAACCCGGAGTCCATCTTTGACATCCATGTCAAAAGAATCCATGAGTACAAGAGACAACTGCTCAACTGCCTTCATGTCATCACTTTATACAACAGTAAGAAAATACACAAAGAGAAACAGAGGAATATAAAGCTAGTGTTCAAGCACTGATCTCCTGAGCAAATCACCAAAAATATTGCTCGTTTACTAATATCTGTTTGCCTTTTACTGAATTATGGTTATTATTGTTGTTATTATTATTATTTTAACTGTGTGTGTATATATATTTATTTACCTACTTACTTACTTACATAAATAAATTTACTTACTATATAAATTTGTTTTTTTAGTTGTATTAAAGATATTCTTTTTTTTTTTTAATCAGAATTATTTAGTACATTCTTTTTAAAATAACTCCAATTATTGAGTGCTTTAATGAGGGATTTTATAAATGATTAATACATTTCGCTCTGGTCTTTTATAGGGATCAAGAAAGAACCAAACAAGAATTTTGTTCCCAGGACAGTATTGATTGGAGGAAAGGTATGCGAATTCAGTTGAATTCCATTGGAAATAAGTACTTTTTTATTTTATTTTACATATATATGTATATGTGTATATGTATGGCATTCTGAATAATATTATGTGATAACTGTCATTATGCCATTACTGCATTTTTGTGACCTGTTTTAAAGCAGTAGTTCTCAAAAACGGGGTCTTGGCAAACTTCAAGGGAGTGATTTAAATTAAGATTATTATTAAATTAAACTTAATTAACATTCTTTAAAAAAGTGAAATCAAGGTGTAAACTAAATATAAATTTCCCCCAGCCCTATTAATTTATTATAGAGCATACTATTTGAACTCCGGAAATCAATAAAATACTTGTGCCTAATAATTCAATATATTGATGCTCGCAGTTTTTGTTAAGTTTGAAAACAAGCATAAAAAGATTTCAAAAATTGTTGAACAATGGGGGCTTTGAAGTTAAACAGCTTGAGAACCACTGCTTAAGAAAGCCCCCCCCCCTCTCTTATCCTGCACTGCCCCCTGCAGGCAGCACCAGGATATCACATGGCAAAGATTATCATTAAACTGATCACCTCAGTGGGGGAGGTGGTCAACCATGATCCTGTGGTGGGAGACAGACTGAAGGTCATTTTCCTGGAGAACTATCGAGTGTCATTAGCGGAGAAGGGTGAGTAAACACATTAACAACTGGTGATGGATGGCCATAAAAATATCAATCAGATTTATTTGATATTTGTCAAGATAACGTGCCTTACGATCTAATAATTTTATCATAGTTATTTTAATTATTTATTTTTAGATGTTGCAGATTATGATGGGATTTATCATGTGTTTTGCTCTTCAGTGATCCCTGCTGCCGACCTGTCCGAGCAGATCTCCACGGCAGGTACTGAAGCCTCCGGTACGGGAAACATGAAGTTCATGCTGAACGGCGCTCTGACCATCGGCACCATGGATGGTGCCAACGTGGAGATGGCAGAAGAAGCTGGAGAGGAAAACCTGTTCATCTTTGGCATGCGGGTTGAGGATGTGGAGGCCATGGACAAAAAGGGGTGAGAGAGAATCGAGATAAACTGGATAACAGAGAGAACAAAGGTATAGATGGGAGGAATGATCAAATCAAACTTGAAAACAAAAACATAATGAATTAAATGATGGAACCTTATAGAGGAATATTATCCTAACTAAATTGAACTAACATTAGCAAAGATAAATAACAATAAGAATTACATTTTTTATATTATTTAGTTATTTAAAAGTATAACTCTTCATTGATTGTTCACATCAGCTCAGTTCCATTAAATATGAATCAGTACAACTTTTGATGTCTTGAATTTATGTATATTTCAACATTTACTAATACATACATTTTGTTTGAATTTTTTTTTTCGTTGTTAGTTAACCTTAGTTCATGTTAACTAATGCAGTTAACAAATGAAACCTTAATGTAAAGTGTTACCAAATGTAGATATAACTTCCTGATTGTGATTTTTGTGGAATTATTTCCTTCTGACTGGATTGGTTTTGTGATTTTACTGTTATTTTAGCATTATTTATATAGTCCTACTATTAGTGTTTATATTTTCAGATTTCATGTTTTAATTCATTTAGTTTTAATTTGATTTTGCCGTTTATTTTTTGCATATTTACATTAAAACATTTTCATTTCAGCTTTATTTAAATGACCAAAATCGAATAATAGTTTTAGTCTACAATAACGACACTGTTTGTAATCTAGATACGATGCCAGGGAATACTACGAGCGTCTGCCTGAACTCAAACAGGTCATGGATCAAATCAGCACTGGATTCTTCAGCCCCAAAGAGCCTGAACTCTTCAAAGACATCGTCAACATGCTCATGAACCATGACAGGTGGGTGGCCAATTGAGTGCAATTGTCTGAATGCAATTTTGTTTATGTATGTATGTAAGTATGTTCTGGTGTCTTACATGTAGATCTCATTATGTGTGTATGTATATAGTATTTACCACAAAATACGTGTTTTTTTTTCCATTTTAAATTTTACCCTGATATCTTGATAGTTCATAAAATTTTCATTAACTTTATGTACACAATTACCCATTATCACAATTATTTTTACATTTGTAAGCGGTGTCTGACTTTGTTTTTCTCTCTCAGATTCAAGGTGTTTGCAGACTATGAATCCTATATCAGCAGTCAAGAAAAAGTGAATGAACTCTACAGGGTGAGATGAGATGGTTTGGATATTCATTAGTGATTTACCAAAATGGGGTTTTCAATGCCTGAGACCAGAGAGTCCAATGGCTTTTTGATATTTGAAACAAATATTTGAATATTCAATTATCTATATTAAACCTATAATTATATATTTTTTAAACTGCATTCTATTATATATTAGTCTAATTTTAACAAAGCTTTAAAACATTATTCTCATTTATATATAAATGTTCTCTCCTCTTTTCTTCAGAACCCAAAAGAATGGACCAAAAAGGTCATCAGGAACATCGCTGCTTCAGGAAAGTTCTCCAGTGACCGCACCATCTCCGAGTATGCCCGTGACATCTGGGGAGTGGAGCCATCTGACGTCAAGATCCCGCCACCAAATGAACCACGTGAATGAGGGAAGAGGAAAAAATGATATGGGTCTGGTTGCCTGTTCCTTTCCTGCTGTGTTGGTGTGTCTTGCTTGGCTTTGCCTGATTCAGATTCAGGTTTCTATCACTATGCATAACACCACGTGGAACCTCCTTTAAATTTCAATACTGTTGTGTTCCCTCAATATACAAACAAAAAATACTAACTTCTCCATGTGCACTTACACTGTAGTCCATTTAAAAACACTGTTGCTTTCACTTGCCCATACTCCGTTATCGTGGTTTTGATTATGCCAATTCAATTTGTTGGTCATCTGAGAGTGATTTATTAGAGCTTCATAATTAGAGCTTGGTCAAGCGTCAGCGTACAGATGTATTTATGCATCTGTAAATTTAAAATTTTGGTGCATTCCTCATATAATTTTTAAGGGTGGCTGTTCTGACTGATTATTACAGAAGACACAATTTAAGGACTCCACTCCAGAACTAGAGCCTTGACTAAGTGTTTTAGGAAGTGTAATCGGTAACTGGAGAACTAACTATCATTTGCAAAAAATACCATATAACCAATCTGAAACGACAGCTTTAAAAGTGACAAACAGCATTAATGTCATGACTCCAGAACACATGTAAAGCGGTATGTGATGTCCAAATTAACTTTTCATTCAAGCTTTCTGACACCGGTTTAAGGGTGCCTTGTGTGCATACTGTGCAATATTAACTATAATAATGTAAATATTTCCTTAACCAATGAGAATAGAGGATATATGGCAGCTGGCTAATGTAAACTCATGGAATCCATCATGTGTGTCCTTTTAAATAGTCCAATATATTTTATTTTTTTTGTCCAGGGTGGAAGCTGATGTCAGTTTGTGCTCTATTCTGCATAGTATTACCAAGTGATGATATGTTTGTCAAAGTTAGAGATACATTAGCACAGAGTAGCTTGAACTTTGACCGTTTTCAAAAAGCAACATCTGACTTTTTTTTCAATTTAACAGCATTTCAGATTCCAGGCTGTCATGTTATTGTATGCTTATGGACGTCACCTTTAAACGTTCACACTTGTACTGAGGCCTTGTTTTCTTCCTGTATTTTACACAAGTACTGTATGGACATTCTACCATGTTAACAAATAATAATAATAAAAAAAAAAATGCAATTACAACTTCACAAAGAGTGTGTTCATTGTTGTAAAGATTGAATGCTTTGATTTATTGCCAGCATTCATATCTCTGAGTATAGTAATGAATGGCTTGAACAGGTGTGATAAAAGTGAACACATGAATGAGGTATTGCTTAAACCTGACACATTTTAAAAAAAAACATACCAGCCAATCAGCATGTTAATCCAGTGAAACTACCAAGTTTCCTATACTGTACGTGCTTCCTTGCACTGCAACCAGTTTAACTGGAAATGATTAGTAACACAGCTCACATTATGGTTTGTGTGGATTATGTACAGTATGTGTATTCAACTACATGAGAAAAGTGAGGAACTTCAAATTACATTTCTTTTCCAGTCCTTTATTGTTTACAAACAACAAACATACTGTACTTATATCTGTGCATGTGTCCAGTAAGGTTTAGCAGCTTTGAAGAAAACAAACATTGTAAACCACTCATGATATAGTCTGCAAAAAAGTAACAGTTGCTGTTGAAATAACTGGGCAGTATTTCATTTCATTACAAAAACATAATTTTAAAATTTAAGAGTTGAATTCAAATATGCAAAGTTTGGTCAACATCAACAGAGACGGCAGAATAAAATTCGTGTTCAGAGCAGTGACATCCTGTGACATACGGTGGTCCATTTTTACATTGTAACAGCAGAATCTATATTTGAGTGGCCTTGTTTATAGAGTTAGTTTTTGGTCTTACATGTGGTTGTCCTTCTGCTTTAGATAAGATTATTGCACTTCTCTAGGATCTGGTGGTCTCACTAAAACTTGATCATCTCTACACAGTCCTCCGCAAAGAGATTTTGGTTGTTTTTCTTTCAGTGTTTTAATCCATCGTGATTGCACACTGGCAGAAGAAAGCAAAATATTGATACAATTTCTTTCTGAGAATAACGTTGACTGTGTACAAACTTTGAGCCTTGAGACGATTCAGACAGGAGAGCCAGTCTAGATCTACGATTGAAGCTAGTATGCACACGTGAACTTACTATCATTACCAGCCCTAAAAAGTCTCAGACAAATATAACTGACACAGAGCAACAATACAGCAGATCTCCGTTTCAAAGGGGCTGTTTTACAGTGAGAATTACTTGTATTTGCAAATAAGAATTATCAGATGGTCAGTGCACACTGTGAAAAAAATATAATTATCAATATATACATGAGAAGACGTCTGAGCAAATCATAGAGGTGTCATTATTGCTCAATTTCATAGTCCTTGACTTGAGTATTGCCTCATTTACTTGTACATCCACAATATTAAACCCATGACAAATATTCAGCCAAATTAGAAAACACAATTTTAAAACTTTGGGTCAGAAAGGGCTTGTTAGAAAAAACACATTTTCAAGAAATGTAAAATAAATTATACTACTGTTCAAAAGTTTTGGTTCGGTATGATATTTTTCTTTTGAAAGAAAAATAAGCAAAGCCTTAAATTGACCAAAAATGACAGTAAAGAGATTTATAATGCTGTTTGTTTCAGCTTGCCATTGATCAAAGAATCCTGAAAAAAATATGGTTTCCAAAAAAATATTAAGCAGCACAACTGTTTTTAAACACTGAGAATAACAGGGAAGCAAATCAGGGTCATGTGACACTGAAGACTGGAGTAATGATGCTGAAAACTCAGCCATCACAGGAATAAATTACATTGACAATTAAATTACATCTTACTGACCTCAAACTTTTGAACAGTAGTGTACCATCAGTGAGATGCTGATTTATAAAGGGTTTTTTTTTGGTTCTATATTAAAGGCGACCACACTAATTTAATGTAATTTGAATTTAAAGTAATTTGAATTTAAAAAAAGTTTTTTTTATTAGAGATTTGTCCGTAAGGTTTTTGATTTGAGTTTCCAATATACTATGATAATAATATAAAAAAAATAATTACTTATTTTTTTTGGAATGTGCAAAGTGAGAGTATAAAGACCAAAGAAAATATATAAACCACATAACGAAGAAAAGAAAATGATTTTGCAAACAGTTTTCTGTTTTCTTTTGACAGTGCAACAATCTTTTTTTTTTTTCCAGGAACAGGCATGCAAACTAGTATAGATCAACCAAATGCATGAAAATAACAAAACATTTATAAATTTGGGGAGAGACATGTCAAAAGCTCATTCAGTTCTGATTGCAGTCCAGTTGCATATGTACCAAGCAAACACTACAGCATAAATACAATACATCCCATAAAAAACTGTTTTAATGCAGAGGCAGCACAAAAATCTGCACTTTAAATCATTCAGGAGACACTTTGTTTAAATGGGAAGAAAGAGGGAAAAAAGACATTTTATTGTACATAATTCAAGTTCAACCTAAAACTCTCTGTTCACATTGAGTGGATTTCAGGTCCATGATATTGTTTAAAAGATTGTTTTTTTTACGAACATACAATAACAAACTAAAAAAAAAAAAACACAAAACAGTGAATCGCAGTCAGCAAGCACTGATGGTGACATCATTATAGCATGTTGTCCTGCTTCGTCCCTTTGACCTGGGTCCTTGTGTGGTCTTTTCAGTGCCATTGTTAAAACTTCATCTTTACTTCTTTCCTTTGAAGAGGCTTGTTGATTTAAGCATTAATTTCAGTGCATATTTGCATATTATTTTGCATACTTAGTGCTCCCACTGCCCCTTCAGATCTGTTACCATGACAACAGGAGGCGGTGAAACAAATCACTCAGTCCTGTCACTCTCTCAAAGATGATAACTTCTTCCTCAGTAGGTTTCGAGTTAAAGGAATGCAAAAAGAACCGGTGCATCTTCAATCCATGCTCATGTGTGCGCATATACACATGATGTACACGGTGCAGATCATGTACATTGTGTGTGTGTGTGTGTGTTTAACTGACAGTGTGTGAGAGAGGGCAGTCAGGTCAAATGATCTTGACTACATGTGAGGAATCGTCGCACTGAGAAAATCACTGAGACAGAGAGACAAAGAGAACAAAACATATTAGTTTTCTACAAACTGAATAGAAATAAACTAGGTTTCCTGACTGGGGTTTACGATAGGTGTATAAGTGCTGATGTTGAATTCAACTAAACAAAAAATATATTTAAATCATGTAAATTGCATTACACGCATCTATAAAAAGAATCAAAAATATCTATAAAAGTATATAAGGATTCTGATGCTTTCGCCACACTTCAGTATCACATATATTAAAGACCGATAGCAAAATATTTCACAAAGAAATGTTTTCAATTAAAAAAATAATAGATATACAGTTCAAAATGAAGACAAATATGTCTATTTTGGCCTGAAATCATAAACTTGTGACTAGTTGTTTAAAAGTAACGGAAACACCTCTTAAATTGTAAATATTAAAGTGTGCAAAACTTTTCCCAAAAACGAACTACCTTTCTTGGATCTTTCGGTGTCTAGATTTGTTTAGGTCTACTTAATATATAATTATTATTTTTAAAAAGTGAACTAATTAAAACAACACTTTACTGTACAGAGTACAGATCAGACTACAGGTTATTACTTACAATTTCAGGCTACTAGTTTTGATTACAGCAGTTCAGTTGACAAAATGT
This sequence comes from Opsariichthys bidens, assembly GCA_037194245.1. Taxonomy (NCBI): domain Eukaryota; kingdom Metazoa; phylum Chordata; class Actinopteri; order Cypriniformes; family Xenocyprididae; genus Opsariichthys; species Opsariichthys bidens. The sequence continues at coordinate 16,626,067 of CM074286.1, read as the reverse complement.
TTACTAAAGAAATGTAAAGGCCTGTCGCCCTTTAAAGATCATTACCAACAGCCCCATCTCAAATAAAACCGGATCTCAGTAATTCAGACTAAAATCAGTGGTCTGTACTGAACCAACAACCCTGTCTGAACACCATCGCCATGGCTGTTGGTCAGGGAGCGGGAGCATAATGTCAAAATTACACCACCTGGCACAATCCTAAAAATAACTTGTATTCACACCCAAAGAATAAAAAAAAAGAATCCTGGCAAAACTGTTTTGTCAGCACTGAGGAGAAGTACAGAGGGCAGCAGTTTGCAAAGTACACACCTGAGAATATTTGGTAGCTGTGGGCTCTTGTAGATGAACTTGTGTCTGTATCCCAGAGAGCTGGGGAACGGGATGAACTGAACCTTATGACCGTTTAGACTCTTACTCTGAGCCGCCAAATCATACAGCTGAGGATGAACAGAGAAAAGAGCATCTTTAAAAAACAAATCTATTAGCATGTACCATTTTATATTGTAATAATAATAATAATAATAATAATTATTACTATATTATTATTATTATTATGACAGAGAACAGACAATCTCTTAAACAAATGCATTAGAAGCTACCATAATATATTATTATTGGTGTATAATAATTAAATTATTATTATTATTAACCAGTTATTTTAGTATCACTGAGATAGTAATTTTGTTGTGCGTTTTGCCATTTTTAGCAGTTTTTTAATGTCTATTATTTTAGTTTTATTTCAGTTTTAGTTATTTTAGTCAATCAAGATAAACTAAATGAAACTGGGAACCAACTAGCTGACATAAAATGAGGTTTTTATATTTTATTATTTTATCTTTCAAGTAACAACATTTTTTGTGGTTTTACATTTATCAAATAACAATAACCCTGCATCAAGAATCTATGAGTAACACTGTGGTTCAGTTCTATATGGCATTATTAGCTTCTTTAATGTCAACAAACATTATTAAGTGATACAAATGGTTCTTAGTGAAGAGCTATTTATGTCATCTCTGAACAAAAGCAAACCCATTTTTACGCTAACTTTATTTGGTATATGAATTTGTTTGACATGTAACATGTTTAATACACACCCTCACATGTATAAAGCAAAACTTTGTTGCTGAGCCTGAGAAACATGTTAGAAAAAAAATCTAATTAAATACCATCAGAAATGCCATATGTGCTTTTAAAAAGCAGCTATCAGGTTTTATCATAACCAGTGATCAAAATGATTGTGATCATGTATAATAAGCATAACTCATCCAATCAAATTGAGAGTCTGAACTATCTACGTAGTTTTAAATGAATCCTGTCATTGTCTGACTTTGATGCTTTACCTTCTTTCCCAGCTGGAAGGGTACGACCGTGTCATCTTCCGCATGCAGGATCAGAACCGGACAGGATATGTGCTTGACACTAAGAGACAGACAGACATTTTGGGGGTTTGAAATACTCCAAATTCTAAAGAGGTATAGCCTTATAGGGGTTCAGGACATAGGTCTCGTCTTATTACAGTCTGGGAACTTGCACTGGAGGTCTGTGTAATGAATTACATGATCACGTCATCCTGCGTCTGAAGAATCAACAGCCACATGGGGCTGAATACAAAGAAAATACTGTTCCTAAAACAAATTCTAAGAGAAAGATGAAGCCTCCGGCATGTGAAACATTACAGAACAGAGAGCCGCGATTATTATCTCAACACAGCTGTAAGGCCACAGTGCTGTGGAAACAGTCAACAGTTTCCCTAGTTGGACACAAAGCAAACAATCACACATAAACTTAGAGAGAATTAGATCAAATCCAAGACAAGAAGTACCTACTTCTCATCACTGGCAAATCGAATGTCGTTTGCAGTTATAGAATCCAGGAAGAACCAGTCAAAGCCTGGTAGATATCTGTAAACCTGTTTGAATGAACATATACACATGTCCAGGGTCAGTTATGTTTTTCTTCGTGGCACAAAGCCAATTCATGATACCGTGAGAGTGAAAAGGGACTTGATTTCTCACCATAGAGAAGGGATGGCTCTTTGCTTCCTCTCTGATATTGGTAAAGGGCGACTCTAAAATCAGCGAGTCAGGGGGCGTTCCTGTAAACACAGAGGAAGGAAGTCTGCATCATTGATCATTCCTTCATGTTTCAAACATTGACTCAACTACAGGCTTATGTAACTTAAAGACTTGAGTATTAGAAGTGCTTGCCAATTACATAAGTTCACTCTTAATCTAGTCAGTGCCTATTAAAGCTTGTCTATTTCTGAAACGTCAAATCAGTCGCAGCTTCCTTACTGACAAGAAATAAAGAACTTCTATTCCTAAACTCGACAACGGCGATCAGAGCACTTCACTTCACATTCATTGTTCTTGATGTGAGCCAATTATTAACGCGTTTTAAAAAATACCCTAAAATATTTCTGTTGTTTTAGACTCAAATTTGACATTGAGTTTCCACACTTTCTGACCAATGGAAGTTCAGAATTGGCTAACTTTTCCAGTCATTTGAGGATTAGAACATGTTTAAAAATGGATTTATAGAAATCACACATACAAACAGTAATTTCTTGCCAAATAAATAACTTTGTAGCATATCTAGATCATTTTACTTTTGTTCACCAAAGATGAATTTATTTAATCTGAAATAAAGTAAAAACATTATATTATTCCAATTTAAAATAACTGTTTTCTATTTTAATTCATTCCTCATGTAATTTCTTATGCAATTAATTCATGTGTTGGCAAAGCTGAATTTTCAGCATCATTCACATGATCTTTCAGAAATCATTCTAATATGCTGATTTAGTGCTCAAGAAACATTTCTTAAAATTATCAATGTTGAAAACAGTTGTGCTGTTTAATATTTTTGTGGAAACGATGATTCATTTTTATGAATCCTTTGATGAACAGAAAGTTCAAAAAAACTATATTTATTGAATTTTTTTTTTATCATCATAAATATCTTTACCATCACTTCTGATCAATTTACTGCCTCCTTGCTGAATAGAAGTACTGATTTATTTCATTTATCTTAATGACCCCAAACTTTTGAATGGTAGTGTATATCAACTATAGAAATGTCTATGCTCTTTTAACACTGTATTAATTCTCAAGGCCTGGAAATCACACTTCTATATTTTCAATATTTTCCATGGGGACATATGCACAAGAAGGTTAGGCTTTTCTTTTCAGGATATTATTCATGAGCTTTCATTTAAAGTAATTTGTTTGAAAGAACATAAATGGATGCTTGTCATTCAAGGATAAAAGGTTCAACCGGCTGCAACTGGCAGTCGGAAGTTTCATTCTTGGTCACAAACTGGCTACTGTTTGTCATCAGTTCCAACATCCCTGCCCATAAGTATACACAAACTAATGTACACGTACCCCTGTCACACAGCCGTCTCACTAGGTTAGTGGCAACTCTGGAAAAACAGGAACGTCCAACATCAGCAGCAGTTGAAATACGTCACAGGGAATTACACAATCAATTGCTTCATGTCAAATGAATGCTAAAAAGTCATTCCAAGAACTAGAAGTTCCACATCGAGAGAAAGGAACACCATCCTCAGAGCTCTCAGAGGCGGCTCTGGCGAGTTCATCTCACCCTGTGCCGAGTGAGTGACCCCAGATGTGCAGGGGCTTCTGGCCAATACGCTGCTTTATCCACTGGTAGAGGAAGAGGGCGTCTGATGTCATCCCTTTCTCTGAAGGGCTGCCCTCAGAGTCACCCCAACCTGCACAAACAACAAAACCACATGGTTCTTCAACCTGGCACAGGGAATGGGATTTTAATAGGATAATGCTTTAAAAATGACCCCAAACATACCTCTATAATCGAATGTGACTACATGGTAGCCTAATGAACTAAGAACCTGCAGACAGGAAGAGAAAATGTTTGACATTACACAAATATAAAAACAGACAAAAAAAGAGAGGACAAGAAATTGTCCATTTCAAAATTCTCTGGAGATTTTTCAGACCATCTTCAAAATTCATGGTTTGAAAAGATGAACATTTCCTGATAATTTACTAACTCCAAGGCCATCCAAGATGTATATTACTTTCTTTCACAGAGCTGGACTAAGGTGAGCATTTGTAGTTAAAAATATGTATCTTTTTTTTTTTTGTTTCTAAAAATTACATTGTTTCTCTGGAGAACACCCTTATTTGTCAGCTGGGGTTGTGTGGAACCCTTTGAAGCTGCCTAGATACAGATTTTAGACAGTCAAAAATGGTCTACGTTGGAAATTTTACTTGCACTACATGGAGAAAAATCCTTGAATGTTTTCCCCTAAAAAACCTTAATTTTTCTTCAGCTGAGAGAAGAAGGTCATATACATCTTGGATGGCATTGAGGTGAGAAAATAATCAGGACATTTAATTTTTTGCTATATGTTGTTAAATAATTGCCCGAAGTTTGTAACTACAGTAGCTCAAACAAATCAATTAACAAAAACAGTGCAAAGTTATTCATTTTTGTCATGTTAATTTAAATACTGTAACTGTAAACCTTCAGTCCCTACTGCAACAGAAAAAAATGTTCATGTCCACAGACTTTCCTTCATTGGTTGTTAGATAAAGCATAAAAAATACTTAATAATTACATTTTACTCCATTAACTTTGTAATGACCAATCACAGCAGAGAGTCCCTCCAGCAGATCCAGTCTAGCATCGATCATTTGTCATTTAGAAATTCTTCATTTTATATTTTAGAAAATTGAACAGGGGCAATAGTCTGGAAACACAAATATTTTTTTCATATTCTGTTTTCTATACTCCAAGTCTAGAAATTACATACTTTTCCAAACTGTGTAGGAACCCTGCAAGACAGGGTTTTCAAATCTTAAATATACAACTCCATTCAAAAGTTTGGGGCTGGAAATTTTCTTGATGTTTTTTAAAGAAGTGTTACACCAAGGCTGCATTTATTTGATCAAAAAAAGCAACATTGTGAAATGTCGATTTTATGCTCAAGAAACTTTTCTTATTATTCATGTTGAAAACAACTTATTCCTGGAAACCGTGATACGTTTTTCTATTCATTGAAGAATAGAAAGTTTAAACAAACAGCATTTATTTGAATTGGTAGTATTTTGGAACGTTACTGCTACTTTTTCCAATTGAATGCATCTTTGCGGAACAAAAATTTTTTTTACCTTGTAGAGTTGAACTCTGTGATCCCCTCCTCTGAAACACACACACACAAACATACTCAAATAAAGTGACCAAACAACTGCATCTGATGACCTGCATTTGACAGAATTCTTATGAAGCCTGGAATACACTATATGACTTCTCAAATTTGAACAGATTTTAAACACTAGGCATCAGACATTTGCCAAATTTGTAAATGGTTACAGAGAAAAATGAGCAACATACTATCATATCACATCAAGTTCTGAACACAACAAACTCTCCTTACAACTTGGTGCAGTGTGAATTTGCCTAACAGACACTGAATCATTTTTGAGATTGAGTGAGCTTTAGAAAGTGGTGTTGATCATGTGTTCCTGAGTATTTGTGTACCTTGTTCCAGCATTACCATGGAGATACAGGATGACAGGATGACTAGACTGGAAGCTTTTTTCATACCATTCAGCATCTTTTGCCTGAGCCTCCCTCCACATCACTGCAGGTACTGTGTGCCTGAGAGAGAAAGTGATGGAACAAGAGATATGCAGCTATTACAACACCGCTTCCTGCACTTGGAATAATGAAAAAGATTAAAGGGTTGACGCAGTGCAGAGCTTCCGTGTTAACATTTGAATGCCGGCTCAGTATTGGCCGATGGGGTTCACGTGAGCAACACGACGCATGCGTGTGATGCTGAGGAGCCGGACAATAATAGGGCAGCACGATTTATTGCACAATAGGAAAAAAGAACCACTCAACTTAAACGCAAAGGCTGCGTTTTTATTTTGTTTTGTTTTTTATGTGCAGCTTGTCAATGAAGTATGGCTCCAAATGCTGCTCCATCTGCGAGTTTGAGTCACTTATAATGTACATTTGAAATGCATCAAACATCTTTCCAGACATGAGAAGCATTTATTAACATCTTGTCCAACAAAAGACAACATTTAATATCATCGTCGCAATAAATCGGGCAGCCCTAGCCAATACAAAGTCGGTGTTCTGACGTAGAACATGGAAGCTCTGCACTGTGTTCACTGCATCAACAGCATAGGAGACTGACAGGGAAGAGGAAAAATTGTAGAATAAAGTCATCATTTTTGTTTTGCGTTTTTGCACACAAAAAGTATTTGTCGCTTTATAACATTAAGATTGAACCACTGTAGTCATAAGGACTATTTTAATATCTTTAAAAAATATCTTTACTACTTTACTAAATTTAAGATACTTTGACACTCAAAAATATCGTAATTTGTGTTCTGAAGACGAACGAAGGTCTTACGGGTTTGGAACAACATGAGGATGAGTAATTAATGACAGAAATTTCATTTTTGGGTGAACTAACCCTTTAATATACTAAGTAGACATTTGCTTGCGTTCAAAGGTTTGGGGTCAGTCATAGTCTGATTTTATCTGATCAAAAATACAGTAAAAGTAATACAGTAAAAGTAATTTGTTCCTGTAATGTCAAAGCTGAATTTCCAGCATCATTACTGCAGTCTTCAGTGTCACTGGATCTGTCAGAAATTCTAATATGCTGATGGACCAAAGTTATAAAGTTATATTACCTTTAAATCAAATTACAAGAAACTAGTTAATGCTGCTGTGAGGGTGTTTCCAATAAAAAAAAAAAAAACTTGACATCTTTCTTCTGACTACCGTCAATCTCTCTTTTTTTCATTCTTTTTGAAAGTTGTGAAAATACTATTGTAGAGTTTTCTGTCGCTATATGAGCAAATGGGAACACAAAAAATACATATAATATAGTCTCTCTTTCACCGCTACATAAGTTTACCAAACTATGACGACTTTCCGGAAATGTGAAAAGGGTCTATTTGCTGATCAAGGAACTATTATTATAATTATCAATGTTGAAAACAGTTGTGCTGCTTCATTTTTGTGGAAAATGTTAGACATTTTTGTTCAGGATTCTTTGATGAATACAAAGTTCAAAAGAGCAGCATTTATTTGAAATAGAATCTTTTGTATATTATGAGTGTCTTTACTGTCTCTTTTGCGATCAATTTAATGCATCCTTGTTGAATAAAAGCATTCATTTCTTCCAAAAAGGAAAAATCTTAATGACTCAAATATAGTACTGTACTCTTCCAGGACTCAAAACATTCTGTCCACTTCACCAAGACTTTATTATTAAAAGACTTTCCTATTCAATACTGAATCTGACCAGTGCACAGACAAGCTTATTTACGCAGAGAAAACTACAGCATCAGCGGCAGGAGGCTTATACGGCCCTGTTAGTGAAAGTCAAACACAGAGTCACACCCAATGGCCAGCAGCCACAGGCCCGTGCAGTCCTCTGTCACTACGGATTTACAGACTTTGGGCCACAGGCTGCGTTTCAATAAGTGCGGGAGCTTTTCCACGCCCTTCAGAAAGGCAGCCGTAGCCACAGGCAAAAGAGAGGGACAGAAACTGCAGGGTACACAATCTGAGGACAGAGAGACAGCGAGAAACAGCGAGTGGAGGTAAGCCAGGCTGTGTCTGTATTTCAGCCGTAGTCTGTGTCCGTGCTCTCACCATACTCCAATGTTGATTCCCTCCTCTGGCTGCAGGTAGAAGTTATGAGTGTGATTCAAGCCCTGATCCTGTGGTCTCTTCAGATCTATAAAATACGGCACTCGAACTGAAACCGAGAGAAACAGAGAGAAAGCAGTCAATGTGAAGCAGAATCTGATGCATTTTAGTTAAACAGGATATTCCATGGAAAAAAAAAGTAGGTCAGAACTTGATTTTATCCATCGGGAATTGATGGGATCTTGAAAAGTTGGCATCAGATACCACAATGGAAATGTCGAATGAAATAAGTTTTAGAGGTGGATAAAGTTGATAAAGTATTTTATACATTTTGATTATCTATATTACGAATTTAATAGACAGTAAAAAGTGTCAATTTTTATTTCATGTTGCCTTTATCATATGACCACCGATAATTTAATTTTGCATTGTATTACATAGCAGCAGAAAACTTGTACACTGCCATTTTAAATGATTATTTATTTATCTAATAAACATTAGTACATTTAGATTATCCAACCATGAGAAAAGTAATATAAACATACTGTTTTAAAAGTTGGCGGTTAGTTAGATTTGTTTTTTCAAAGAACTTAATACTCATAATTAGAATACATTAAAATGATCAAAAGTGACACTAAAGACATTTATAATGTTACAAAAGATTTCAAATAAATACTGTTTTTTATCTTTCTATTTATCAAAGAATCCTGGTATCCACAAAATATTAAGCAGCAAAACTCTTTTCAACATTGATAATTATAAGACATTAGCATATTAGAAGGATTATGTGACACTGATGGCTGGAGTAATGTCACGACTGCTGAAAATTCAACTATGCCAAAGGAATGGCAAAGCTTTACATTTTAAAAAACAATAAAATTGAAAAATTATATTATAAAAATTATTATTACTGTATATTTGCTCAAATAAAAGCAGCCTTGGTGAGATTAAGAGACTTCTTTCAAAAACATTAAATAAAATGAACATTAAAAAAATCTTACTGACACCAAACTTGATCAATAATGTTGTACTTACAGAAGTCTTAAAAAGGTACAGAAGATAAAAAAGATTCTAGTTTAACTCTACTGTAATTACAAGTTCTATTTTCCATACACCGTCGATCTGTACAAGCTAAAAGTGTAAAGTGGCTCTGTAAAGCTTCAGTAAAATTAAAACTCACCCATCTCAAATCTCAATAAACAAATTTTGATGAAATAAATTGTTATTGAACATCTACAAATGAAGCAATCATACTAGTAAATAATTTCATACAAAGGTTTTTGAAAGTCTGGTCACAGTAAGACTGGAAAACAGTCACGTGAACCTATATAATGACCGACTTTGCTGAAAAAAAAAAAAAAAAAAAAAAAAAAACTATGAATAACATTAAGTTTGCCTTTTAAGAAATGAAAGTGTGCCACAAGCTTTCTCAGGAGACTGATGTCTAGACTAAGTTCACCGACCTTACAGATTTCTCTCAGAGTAAAGCAGAAACATGGATGCTTACAGTCTGACTTTTACACAGATTCTCTCCATTATTAGCTCAGACTGCAAACAGAAGCAGAACATAGTGTGGAAACACAGATCAGCTGACAGAAGCAGATACTGCTGACAATGCTAATGCTAACATCAGCCCAAAACACCACACAACATGACTAATACAAGAGAAATTAAACTATGATGTGACAACATAGGCATAATCTAATGAGACCGAGAGACGTGTGAGAGGCTGTTGAAGTGAAACAGGATCTCAGAGGCAAACAGAGTGGGCATTTAACTGGATTGACAGATGAGTGATGGCTTTGTTTGGTCGTTACAACAAAAGGCTGACTATAAACCCAAACTGCAATTGTATATGCAACTTTAATGTTTGAAATGTCTTATTAATGTCATGATGTCCAGAATAATGTGTTCTGTAATAGACACTACTTTATTATACCAAAAGACATTATGTTGCAAAATATGTGCTGAGGCTTTGGTGACTAGGAGGACAAAGTGGAGAATGCGGATCAGCGATTATGCATTACAGAACACTAACAGAAACACTACTATTCAAAAGTTTTTGATGGCAGTAGGATTTTTGAAAGAAATTAATAATGATACTCAGCAAGCATGCATTAAATTGATTAAAAGTGACAGTAAAAACTTTTACATTGTTAAAAAATATTTCTATTTCAAATAAAGGCTGTTCTTTTAAACCTTGAATTCCATTAACCCATACATCGTTTTTTGTTTTTTTATCAACACTTGAATGTGGGTAAGTTACATTTTAAAAAGCCACATTTTTAACAAAAATCTAAGAAAATTGCATTTTTGTCAAGGACTACAAAAAGTGTTTCTATCACATGTGTTTTGATCCTAGATTCCATACTCTTTCAGATATCTGTAATGGCACCCCTACCGTTTAACACTGAAAGCAAGGATTGCCGGAAAATTTTGTGAATGGTGGGGAAGTGATGTGTCATGAATGACAGAATTCCATCAATGGCAGGGAAATAGTTAAAGAATGCTGAAAAAAAATATTTACCACGATTTCCACCAACATATTAAAGTCAGCAAAAGCAAAATCTAAAAAAAAGTAAAAATCTAAATTCACACTATTTAGTTTGTTAGAGCACAATACTAGCCTTGGGGTGAACAATTAACCAGTAGAAGTTAATCCACAGAAAAAAAGTGTGTAGTTATTATTTCTTGACAAAATATTTGACTTTGTGACTAAATGTGTCATAAGAGTTGTTCTGAGCATGCTGAATATTTCACAGGGGAAAATGCAGCATAACAATCTCCTTGGATACTACAACTCCCTATTGAAATGCCTATTTCAATATCCTTCCAGCAGCAGATCCTGTTGTTTTTTTGTTGACTGACATTTCTCAATTTCCTCTAAGTGAGGAACTACTTCTACTAAGCATTCTTTATTGGAGACACTATATCTAGAACTGACCAATCATGCTAAACCTATAACTTTGTCTATGTGGAAGTATTAGATATCTTCAGTCAAGGAACTTTTGGATTGTTATCGATAGCTACTACTTATGTTGTTGTTATTGTTTATCCATGCATTTATTTTATTTCATTCCATTCATGTATCTGACTAAGTCCTGTACTGCAATGGGTTGGATGAGGGTAATAGTAGTCAAATAAGTTCTTTTCTTTCTCTACTGCAAAATGTTCTGTATGCTTTCCCAACATAAAAAAAAGAAAAAAGACTGGCCTAAACACTGGAAAAACTGAAAAAAAAAAAAATTACTCAGGAGTTTTACTTAAAAATATTGACATGAAAATCACTATATAAAGTTTAGTTTGGCCAAGTTAAAAAAAATTGGACAAAAGTACTCACCAAAGTTTAAAAATACTAATTTTGCTTGTATTGATGGACAGAGTTTTATGATAACCGGGATAACGATGTAGATTCCCAGCACCCAGATCAGTATCCTCCTCAGCCTCCACATCAGACCACCCCTGCAGACAGAGAGAGGAGTGATTACATAAAACACAGATTCCTTTAACACACATAAATATAAGCCTTAATGTACAGATAAAAAAGATCGCAAAATTAAATTGTACCACACACCAAATTCCATTTAGTTGAATTCAACAAGACCTGCAATGATTAGTTAAGAACAGCATTCCCTCAAATTTGATGGGCAAACACTTCAAGCTTGTTAAAGAATATTAAAGCATGTTTTTGTAATAAAAATCACATGGAGGTTTTACCATGTGTAAGTGCAAGATGTGAACAAAAGTGTTGGTTTGGCAACGAAGGGTTAATGGTCCTCATTACGTGGCCTGTCGTCTCACAGTCTCCCTCACACTCAGAGGTCAAACAGTGTGCATCTTTTCAGCCAGCGGTGACCTCTAAATTGTGCCGGGGAGTATAAAGTGTCATGATTAAAATTAGAGAGAATGCAGGAGATCGCTTAGAGGAACAAACTCACCCTGCCTGACATACTGCCCTGAGCTCTACTGTAAGGTCTGTGTGTATGTGTTTGTGTCTGGCTGATACACAAATTAAAGTGTGACTTCACAAAGCCAAGAGGTTTGTGGTGAAAAGCAGCTGTACTGAACTCGTTTCATTTCCTCCTTTGCATCTTATACGGTGAATGTAATTTTCCTTCTTAACTCATGACCAGTGGATTACTTTAACAATCAAATACTAACACACACACACACACACACAAGCTCTCACACACATATTATATATGTAAAACTGTATCACAAATTCCATAAAAATGTTAAGTTCAACCGTTTATAACATTGATAATAATGAATCAGCATATTAGAAAGATTTCTGAAGTATCATGCGAGACCGAAGCAATGGCAAATGTAGCTTTGCCATCACAGGTAAAAATTACATTTCAACATTTAAACTGTAATAATACAGTATTTTATAATATTGTGTTTTTTACTGCATGTTTAATCAAATAAACGCAGGCTTAATGGACTTCTTTCAAAACAATAAATCTTACGAACCCCAAACTTTTGAACAGTTGTGTATATATACACTTTAGTTTCTTTGCAGTAAATGACACCAATAAAGGTGCAGTCATATGAAATCCAATGACACTGACGGGACATAAAGATGAGAGAGAGAGAGAGAGAGAGAGAGAGCATCCCAGACAGGGTGAAAGAAGACTCATAGAAATAATCCAGGAAGGAAGCAAGAGCTGAGTATCCGGTTTGATCCGGCTGATCCTGGATCAGTTCCACCACAACATTTAAGCATTCCTACGACCTTTCCTCAGCCTCCTTCACAATACACCTGCTAATATTTGATCACATAGTATAGTAATTGACAACTATGAATAACTAAAGGTTTGAATGTTTTATTTACAAAGTAAATAAATGGTAACAAACTGAATAATAGAATGGGTTACTCGTTTACTCCCACATTAATGGAAACGGGTAGCAGAGAGAAGACAGTAGATGTGGGCATGAGTTCTCTACATCTCAACGTGTCAGCAGCAGGCCAATAACCAATAAGCCAGAGCTCTGACTGTATTATATAGTTGTATATTTATTCCAGGAGATTAATGCAGCAGGCAGCTGATCTCAAGTTCCCTGCAGAGATAAGACGTTTGGTCACTTGGAAGTGTCACAGAAGGTCTGATCTGAGCGTGTGTGTTCGTGTCCATGTGGTCGGTTTGAGAATTTTTGCTTGTGTGTGAGAGTGCAAGGTGATTGTGATAAAGAAAGAGAGAAAGACTATTGTGTAACTGCAGAGCTAAATACAGCACATACAGGCTGCACTGAGACTCATTACTGTACAGTGCTTACATAGATACTGCCACTGAGCTGAAAGTTTATAATCTTTCAGGATGTTACTGATTATATACACACATTAGTATCTAGTAGAACTAGCCATTTATTTGTCTATGTGATTTAACTAGATTTCAGTGTTTTTACTGGTTAGATTAGAAGATAAGATGCGCAACTCAGGGTTTGTACATGCCGTTTTTGCAGGTACATGTCCATACAGAGCATCCTAACCAGAGCTTTAAACCTTCAGGCTAACACTAATATGTTAAGCCATGCTGATCCAATGCCATATGGGCATTATTACGGTTGTCTGGGCATCAGGAGTCCAGACTGCACTGGGACAAAGAGTTTATGACTAGTGCACAGAGCAAAAATATGAGAAGGAATGAGAGATGGCCCAAAATTTCAGCTGAAAAAAATAAATAAATAAAAAAAATAAAATTATGAACAGGTTTGCTTTGAGATTGTATATCAGAACACCGGCTCAGTAAGCGATGCACTGTCTACAACGTAAACAGCAAAGGAGAATGACAAGAAGAGAAGAAATTGTGGAATAAAGTTGTTATTTTTGCGCACAAAAAGTATTCTCGTCGCTTCATAACATTAAGGTTGAACCACTGTAGTCATGTGGACTATTTTAACAATCTCTTTACAACTTTTTTAGACCTTGAATGTGGTAATAACATTGCTTTCTCTTAGTGATCAAAACTTTTCAGATTTCATAAAAAAAAAATGTATTTCTGTTCCGAAGATCCGAAGGTCTTATGGGTGTAGAATGACAGTTATTTCAAATTATAGTATTACCAATTTTACTGCATTTGTAATCAAATAGTAACAAGTTTGGTGACTTTAAGAGACTTCTTTCAAAAACAGTAAAAAAAAATCTTTGCGAACCCAAACTCAGTTTACCATGACACCTTACAGCATCACACAATGATTCATTTTTCAGTGCTAATTGCCATTTAACTGTAATTTGACAGACTTGGTCCTGCTTTAGAGCACCATCTTGGTAATTGAGCTCTATTTGTGTGTGTGTGTATGCATGCATGCGTGTGCGTTTGTGAGAATCTCTGCATTTGACAGGATGCAAGTCTCTAAAAATGATTCCCTCCAACACGCTACTCCCACACACCCAAACCCTCATTTACAGTAACAGTACACACTCTGAAATCACCAAGTCAAGTGTATACATCTTAAAATAGAAATAAGATTTTAAAACTTTAAAAAACACTGATGAGTTACTTCAGAAGTCTGCAGAGTGGCAGCAGTCGCCCATATTCATACCTAATGTATAAGGAAATCAATCTCTGAAAGGAATATCACCATAGTTTTTCAATAACCCATTAATAATCATTAGCTAAAAATTATAAAAAGAGAATACTTACACATGAGATCAATCTAAACATAAGCATTGCTCAAATGCTAGAAAAATACAGTTTTTTGACTACTATTTAGCCATTTTAGTGTAATTATATATACCTGGTATTAACCATGCAGGAAAAGTGAAACCCTTAATGCACATCTGATTCTACATGAATAAATGATTGGGTCATTTTCAGGTCAACGTTTTTGGCAGAGAGCAGATGCATGATTCTGTGCATTACCAGAGCACACAGGCAATAAGATCCTGCTGTACTGAATGATAAGCCTACTTTAGGATTAACTTTAGAACTGAATTACACAAGAACACTGAAGTATGCAAGAAATAAACTGAACATTTCATGCCCATACTACAATACAACACAATAAGAGAAGCATCCAAAAGATATTTTGAAGAATGTTACCGCTTAAACACTGGATCACGCTACTTTTTTTCAAAGCGTCTGGATATGTGGATTTGATTTGTTCTTGACAGATATCATGGGTTTTAGATTCAAAGGCACCTTCTAAATCCAAACAAAAAAAGTATATCCCCTCCGCCAACCTCAAACTGTGAGCCCTGACTTCTTGAAAGCCATGGTTAGATCACTTCCACTTGATTCTAAGAAGCCAGATTCAAAACATCTCAGGAAAACTTTTTTGTGTCTTCCTTCTCTTTCTGTCGGATGCCAAAGGCTTGTCTCGTGTCTGGGGGTACCAGACAACAGCTCCTAAGTGGCAGACATTGGCATAGGATATGCTTTTAGAGCTCTCAGCAGCAGCTACCCAAATCAATGTCCTGGTCCGGATGTAGACTACCAAATGCAAAATACTAGCTCTATCAGTGACCATGATCAATGGGCAGAGTCCTGACTGACAAACAACGTCTAGAGTGACTCAAGAACACATACCTTTTACAATATACTGCATAAAGCTAGATCAGTAGTTAAAATAGTTTGATAACAAATAGTTTGAAAAGTTATTTTCATTTCTGAATGTACTTGAACAATGGATCTGCTATGTTTCATATAAAGATCGGTAGTAAAAGTTATTATACATTTACATTAATGTTTAAAAGAATAGGATTTTTGAAAGAAGTCTCTCGGTCTGCTTTTGCTCTGGTTTTATTCATATCTGTCATAAATTGCATGTTCTTGCAAACATGATTTTTTTATACATCCGTTCTGAGGCATTTTATGAGGTGATTTTAAATGTGGTTTTACAGTAAATCATATCCAATACATGGACCACATCCTAATTGCAATCAATACTAGAAGTGGTCTAAATATTTACAAAAAAAAAATTATATATTGAAGATTGAAGATTCTGGAATCCACTGCCGCTTCAATATATATAGATTTTGAACGATTTATCGCGAAATTATCTTTCTAAATATTGAATTATTAGAATGACTAACTTCAACTTATGTTAAAACCTTTAATTTCCTTTTCATTTTCAAACACTAGAAAATAATGATGTATATTGTCTGTACCTCTGACTGAGAGAAAAGTACAACTTATCAGTATGTTTTTGGGAAAGTTTCCTGTTCAAAGCAGAGCTCAGATCAACTTCAGCCTTGAAGAAACTGTGAATCATGTGTATCTTTGTAAGTGCGCTTAGTGTTCTGTACAGTTGCTTTATGGGTACTGGTGGACTGTTGTCATCTGGACTGGCGACCTGAAGGCGCCTAGGCCTGACCTAGAGGGACATTCTGTGCCTAAGTTCAGGGTCTGATTGTCAGCATCATAATGGAAGGAGATATGCTTCTGACTATCTGTCCATGTGTGGAAAATTACCAGTTTTGTCTAGTTTTCTAATCAGTATCTTAGTAATGACGTAGTTAGTGGACTCTGTTAGAGTAGGGAGAGAGAGGCATACGAACTCCTTGTGAGACTTGAAGCTGGCTTCTGCTGATGAAACTGCAAACTATTCTTTCCATAAGTAAGTGATGGTAACCCTTGACATTTGTACTTAAAGCTGCTCATATCCTCAGACTTGGAATTATGAGTTTCTATGGCAACATTATCAACAGCAAAATTAATCTGCAACAGTCAGGTATTACAAGTCAGCTCTCTTTAAGTTGTTTACGTTCATTATTACTGTAATGTTATGTCTTTGAAACATGAGGTAATTTAATGCAGTCTCTCATCTTGTGATGCTCTGCAGACTCTGCTGTGTGCAATAGTGTGTTTTGGAGGCATGGCTTTAGAGAGCGCTCTGAAGGGAGGGTGGGATCTTATGCTTTCAAAGCTAATTTGCTATTGCTAGACTCTCCAAAATTGCCTACCCAACCTTTAATGTCATATTATAAAGCGGACATGCTCGTACATGCTCTAGCACAGTGGTTCTCAACCGGTGGGGCGCGGACACTCTCCCGGGGGGCGCGAGCAGGCTACAGGATGGGAGGAAAAAAAAACTTATTTTTTTTTAATCACTAAACTACTGTCATAAAAAGTTATAGTTTTGTATAAACATTACTCCTGAATAAAAAATGTAATGTATTTGGACTGATTTAAAAAAAAGTTTTGAACAAATTTGATTGGTTTGTCGATAGCGAGCGCAAATGCAGGCGATAAGCGGTTTTTATTAAGCGAGTCATTGATTCGTTCATTCAAACGATTCGTTCAAACGGCCAATTCATCAAGAATGAGACAGATGTTTGTGCATGGGTCATTGAATCTTTGACTCAACCGATTCGTTCAAAACACTGAATCATTCAAAACACGATTGAGTGTTGCTGTGAGATGCGCTATGCTGTGATCTTTGTTTGGATTCATCGGATCTATTTTCGCTGCTAAAATAGACCAAGACAGTCATTATTTCGTCTAAAATGTAAGTGACTTAATATTATTAACTTGTTTGTTGAACTGTCATGAAATCAGTGTCACATTTTCAATCGTGAGCTGATGGTAAATGAAGTGATGGTCAATTGTCAGCTCTCTTGGTCGTCAGGTCGTGTGATGTATGTTGCTGAACTGCATTCAAATGTTATAAATATTATAAAAACACCACATTTTGAAATTTAACTGCAGTAATTTAACTTCAATTTAGTTTATTTGTGTGTGCTGCGCTCATAGACTTTAGAAAATGGCGCTCATTTGTTTAATTTCTCCTCGAGAAGCTGCGCAAGCCTCAAAAGTTTAAGGTCCTTCACCCTGACTGAGTCGTATTAGTCGTATAACTGTCGTATTAGTTTTTCCATATTCGTCATTTTTTGGCTCTCAATTGTCAAAAATACCCCTCAAATATTTGCTACGGATGCGAAAAATGCAGAAAATCGAACCATCCGAATTAATTTTTATGACGGACGGAAGTTTCAGAGGCTGCAAACGTATAAAACGTGAGGTCGTATTTAGTTTATTTATATATATATATATATATATATATATATATATATATATATACGAACAAATAAACTAGTCAGAATATAGGCTACAGTTAAAGCTTTTCTTTAGTTTTTGTGAAATAACACACGCACACACAAACATCTTTAAATACATTTATGTTGTTAATAAATAAACAACAATAAATTGTTGTAACAGCAATATCTCCAAGTTTTGTTTTTCACTGTGGCAAATCATGACATCTTTAATGCAAAGAGAGTACCGCCACCTTTTCCCCCATTTCAAGCACTGATTATAACACAAACAAATCATCCTCCTGGCGACTTTTTTTTTTTGTCAAAAGCGACAAATCCAGCGACTTTTACTGGTGTTTTTGGAGACTTTTGTGGTGTTTCAAGACTCAAACGCACGAATCACTCTGCAGTTAGGCCTACTGTGCTCAACGAGCAGCGGGTGCTGCCGTGAGCCCCTCTCCTGAAGTCTGTGACGTCGCCTTGAAGATTCTCCTTCCTTTCACGTCGACATATTTGTGTGAGGCAGGATTCTCAAAAATGACTGCACTCAAAACGAAATACCGCAATCGTGCACAAATCGAGGATGATTTGAGGCTATGTTTATCAAACATTGAGCCAAGAAATTAGGATCTTTGCAAGGCAAAGCAGTCTCAGGTCTCACATTAACATCACCTACCTGCAAGCTTCTGTAAAAAATGCAGATGATGCCTACTATTAGGCCTAGTAATAATAACAATAATAAAGCATAAATTAATATCAGAGGTCTGGTGCCAATTCCCAATTATAGCAATAGCCTAGTAATGATAATATGCCTACTGATGATAATAATAATAATGATAATAGTAACAACAACAACAACAACAACAACAACAAAGCATGTAACCTCATATAATTGTATAGCAATAGCCTAGTAATGATGATAGGCCTACTACTACTCATAATAATAATAATAATAATAATAATAATAATGATAACGACAACAACGACAACAACGACAACAACCCAACTGCAATGAACCAGCTTTGGGGGGGCCCAGCTTGCAAAAGGTTGAGAACCCCTGCTCTAGCAAACTCACGGCTTCTTTTACTTTATATATAGCTAAGAGATTGTACACACGCAGAAACATTCTGGAACACAGAATCTCATTTCTAGCCACAGCCCTGTAAATTTCATTTAAAAAAATGGCTTTGCTACTGAAGCTACATTACATTTTGTCAGCAACATGATAATCACACAAAAGTCTTTTTCTCGCCAATTCATTGAAATTATTCAAATAAATGTAATCTTACCTCACTACTTTATTTCACATCAAAAATAATCATAGATAAAATAAATAAACATTTCCATTATTTTTATCAGTTCATAAAAAAAACTGGCTTTTTTATTATGACAAAAACAGCATGTTTCTGCTTTTTTTTGTCGTAACAAAAAAGCCAGTTTTTTAATCAACTGAAAAAATAATGGAAATGTTTATTCAAAATGTATTAAATTTTGTGCTGCAAACATGAATGACACGCAGCTTAAACTTGTACATGCTAGCAAGTGATCATGATACAGGATGAAGTGGATAAACCACAGGTAAATGCGCATTCAAAGTAAAAGAACCACCTGACGTTACTTATATAAATAATTTTAATAATTTTAAAAAGCATTCAAAAGTGTCAATAGTGTCAAAGAAGGCAATCACAGATACCGGATAAAGTGTCTCAAGTAAATATAAACATTGGGAAAACATTGATATGGTCAAAAGATCAAATCTGTGCATTATGCCTTGCAGTTTAAATGCAACATTATGCCTCACCAAGACTGCATTTAGTTGATCAAAACTATAGTAATTGTGAAATATTGTAATATAAAACTACTATTTTTATATATTTTGAAAATGTAATTTACATTCAACTAATAAAAGTCTTCACTGCCACTGTTGATCTAAAAGATTTTTTTAAATTCTGATTTGATTTCAAAATGTCCTAAAAAGGACAAGACAAGAGACAAAGACAAGTTCGCAATGTGAAGAGTGAAGATGGATGGAGGATGACGCAGCAGCAGTAAAAATAGAGAAAAGTGGAGTCCTTTAACAAACCTGCAGCTACATGTAATAGTAATCGATTATGGCAGGTCTGAGGGACCGGACTCTCTGAGAGCTTTAAGGTGACACTGAGACACCACAGCTTGTGGTAGGAAGAGGACACTAATGCCCTCCTGCTTTTAACACAGCAAAAAACAGCATCTGATGGTAACATTAGACAGGAAGTGAACTGTTAGCTACCCCCATCAGACAAAATGAATTGGTATTTATAACACATTTAACTTCTGTAATATGATGTACTTAGGCAGAAACTAGCTTTATGGTGGAGATTTCCCTGTTATTCAATTATTCTTGGAATAAATTAATCATGGCTGACTGTGTATATAGCATTTCTTGTTCACAACTCACAAAACAAGACCAATGACATTTAATGAGGAAGCAAAAAGGTCTTTTTTTGATTTCCTGTCGTTTTCAAACAAAACTGATGGAATTACATGGCACACAGTCTGCCCTGGCATTGAAATATGCGATAATAACGCAAATGGCCTGAGATCAGCCTCGACGGGCATGTGAAGGATATGTGAAACTGTAGACACTGCACTGTGAAGGATGGGGGGGGGGCACGTGCTACATTTCATGCTCTCTACTTCCTCTCTCCCTCTCACTCGCCCTAATGAGTGTCTCTCTCCACTCAGCGGAGGTTGGAAGAGCAGTTTTGACAGAGATGCCAAAGTTAGTTACTGCTCTGTTCAACCCAAGAATAGTCTCCTTATAAAGAGCTCAAGAAGAACTACCACCGCTACTTTACCAACCCAGTTAGGGCCGAAGCAAAACAACATATTCAGTATTAACAAATCAGTGGGTTGCCCAAATGACTACTCAACCTTAAAGAAGCCTGTAAAGGCTGGTTACTTGAAGTTTTTGTGCTAGTGGATGGAACAGAATAGAGGGATCTCAAAAAATTTTTTTTTTAACTATTTACTATTTTAAACTTTTTGATGGGCAAATCCCAAAAACATCCAACGAAATGTATATGGCTGTAGAAGTGAAGATAAATGTTTGAGAGGGTGCACTGCAAATGGTACAACAGAACACTGTTATGCCAACTAAAGGAAAAACTGAATGAACTAGTGGCTATTTGAGGACTAGTTGTTGATCATTGTGACCCATCTCATTCACAGAAACTTCTCCTACACTTCACTACATTAACTCTTTCCCCTCCACTGACAAAGTTTTCCATGATTCATGACATAACGCTTCCTAGCCAATAATGGAATTTTCTAGCAATCTATGTTTTCACTGTTATATGGTAGTGGCGGGTATTACACATCTCTGAAATAGTACAGAGCCTCAGGATCAAAACACAGGTTAAAAAAAAAAAAAAAAAAGAAGCAGCAGAAACAAGCGAAAGAAGCATGTTGAAGCCTTTGACAAAATG
Source organism: Opsariichthys bidens (assembly GCA_037194245.1). NCBI lineage: Eukaryota > Metazoa > Chordata > Actinopteri > Cypriniformes > Xenocyprididae > Opsariichthys > Opsariichthys bidens. The sequence goes on along the minus strand of CM074286.1, from coordinate 16,604,956 downwards.
CCATTTTCTGAGCTTTTTTATTCAAAATATTGCTTTTTTTAAATAAAAATTACCCACATTCAAGTGTTAATAAAGAACACACAAATTTAGAATAAAAATTTTTTTGTGTAAAAGCAGAGGCTCTGTTCTTTCTTTTAATATATTGCTTGTTCAGATATTTATACCACAATATATTCTGGGGGCCATGAAAGTTTTGTGAAAATGATCAAGTAAAAAAAAAAAAAAAAATGCTGACAGTTGCCTTAAAAAACGCTGGCGGGGAAAGAGTTGACACATTCTTAGCATGTTCATCAGATAAGTCATTGTCAAAATCTGTTATTAGTCTTCCTGAAAATCTAAAAAAAGATTTCAGAAGATGCCTTTTCAAGACTTCTTTTTTCAATCAAACCTGACACACTTTTACAAGAAGAGCTAAAATAAGACACCAAATTGTCACAATTAGGATTGTCTCTTGGGACTACGTTAGATCTAGAGCTCCTGATCCCAGGATGTCCTCCTTGAAATGTATGTCTTTAAGAACAAAGGAATGAAATCAAACAACCTATTTAAAAGACCCCATGAAATCAGGAGATTTTTTATGCCTTTTAGCTTTAGTCCTGTTGTAGCAACAGATCTTTTCTTCCATATTGTGATGTACATCCAAATGAAACGGTTCTATGCATCCGTTGTTGATAGGATGGAGGCAGATCTGAATCCGAGCAGTCGACTATAAGAAAGGGGAAGCGGACAAAATGATTAAAGTCCGGCAAGCATCACAGAGAAAAGTCTGTCGTTCGATAGAGTTATGATATTTTGATTAAAAATTATGAGTCAAAAGAAAATTGGAGAAATGAAACACGCTCATGGATGAATAGTTGCCAATAAGATCAATAACATGCATTTAGAAAATACAGTGAATTCAAGTAATCTAAACACTAGTAAAAAATTACGGCTATGTGCATTTAAATATACGATTTTCTCTATCAGGAAAAAATGAAATATTACCAACCATCCTGTTTCAATAAAAAATGTCAACACTGTGCTCCTCAAGCAATGTCATAGGGTCTTTAACTTCCATGTCTATTATTATTGTAATTATTCCAATTTTACATGGAATTTCGGCTAATTTAATTTCACAGGTCCTGTGAATTAAAGCTGAACTGTCCCTGTTAACCTTGAACTGGCCAGCCACACAAAGGTCACTGCAACCAGACTAACCAGCGGCAGCTCCTGTGTCGGACACACGACCGGCTGCAGCACCCAATACCCCAGACCCACACAGCACCGGAGGAGGAGAGTCCGATTACTGCGGCATTGGATACAGTGCAACAGTAGAGTAGCATTTCAGCTCAAATGAGAGGTGATGGTAGACCTTTACCATATGGTTTCCTGTTAGAGTTTGCCGCTAATATGAAGAACAACGTCTTTTATAACAGGACATTTTACAGGTTCATTCCAATCTTTCAATGAAATCTTTCATAACAGCTCAGTTGAAACCTATGGTTGAAACTAACTGCAATATTTTGCAACATTGTAGTTAAGAACTGTAAATGTTTCCTCATAAAGCTAAATAAATAAATCAAAATCAAAACATATGAGCTCTAGCACATTTTTAATAGCCACTATCCATATCGAATAGCGTTTAAAAGTTTGTGGTCGGTAACATCTTTTCAAATGTTTTTGAAAGAAGTCTCTTGTGCTCACCAAAGCTGCATTTACTTGAACAAAAAAATAAGCAAACGCAGTAATATTAAATGACTAAAAAAACACTTTTTCTAAACATATTTTAAAAATTACTTTAATCCTGTAATTACACTACATTTTCAGCATCATTACTTCAGTCTTCAGTCACATAATCCCTCAGAATTCATTCTAATAAGTTGACTTGCTGCTCAAGAAATATTTCTTAATACTTTCAATGTTGAAAACAGTTGTGCTGCCTAATATTTTTGTGAAACCCATGATAAATTTTGATATAAGAATTATTTGCCGAGTAGACAGTAGGAAGAAAAATGGAATTATCTGAACTGGAAATGTTTTGTAACATTATAAATGTCTTTACTTTCACTTTTGATCAGTTTAGTGCATCCTTGTTTAATCAAAGTATTTATTTATTATGAAAACAAATGCACTGACCCCAAACATTTGAATGGTAGCACAACATTAATAATAACAATAAATAAGTTTTCCAGGGCTCAAGGACGCTTTACAGTACATTAGCAAACATGAGGCAAAGGTCTCTAACTGACCAAGGTCAAAGGTCACAGGCAATTCACTCAAAAACAGTTTGTATTTCCACTTGATGTGACAACCATGAAACCCGATACAATCCTCTTATCTTAAAAGCACTTTGGAGTTGAGACCCACCAGTAGAGAAGCACTGATCTGTGGAAACTCCTCCAGGTTCCCAATCAGCAATATGTCCTGGCAGTACTCATTGTTTCTTTGCTGAATGTACAAAGTTTTAACACCATATTAACACCATACTGCAACCTTCCTCCCTCTTCGATCTAGAGCAAGTCCTGGCTAAGAAAAATGACATTACTACACACACCTTCACTGCTTAAACTCTTTCTAATCAACCCAGCCATGACTGTTTTTATGGCAAACAATCAGTATAGAAGTTTCTAGAACCTTTGCATTTAAGGCCTAATATTGTCCCTTGTAAATAGAGCAGAAATATGCCTGGACAACAACAGAACACGACTATTCCCACCATATATCCTCCTACAGTGATGCGATCTTACATTAGTTAAATCATGAACTGTATGACTCAACTCTGCTTTAAGAAAGTGTACAGATGATATAACCTTGCTGCCACTGAAGCATTTAACGATACATTAGAAAACTAACTATCTTTTTCATGTAAGGGATCTCAGATGGACTACAAATCTGGCTTTACGAATTTTCCACCTGACTCAAACGGAAATGTTCTAGCCATTATGTACAAGGTCAGCGCAATTAAAACAGGGTAAAGCTTGTAATCCGAGACGCAAAACAGAAATGAACTCCCAAAAAGCACAATACTTTGACAATGGTGTCTCAAATTTCTAAACAATGGAAGTGCAAAACAACATTTTAGGGTTTGTGAGAGTCTGAACTGGAATTTGAGTTACAGTGAACCATAATAAAAAGCCACATGACTCTTGAGGTTGCTTGTGCACTTCCTGGAAACAGATCAGACTTCATGAAAGTTTGCATTCTTGTGGTGACATTTCCTGCTGAGACAAGATGTTTAGACGAGATATTGATGTCTTATAAAATTAATAAATAAATAACACAATTTGATTGGCCAAAAATCTGTGAAGCGCAGGATGAATCATCAATATTTTGGGATTTCCTACGAATTTTAAATGTGTATATCAGTGTATTTTGTGTAACAAGTGTATTTTGTCAACATTTCTGGATACACTAACATATAGCGGGGCTCAAAGCTAAAATATGTAGACTAAATGCCACTTGGTTTTTAAACTTGGCAAATATCCTAAACTAACAATCACTTCACACTCCACCCAGAAGTAGCTGATCTAGTTTTGCAATGGGACAGCCTAAATAGTCCTTAGAGTCTCAAGAGTCACATGGGACTGTGATTCAATTATAGAGAATAATCTGTGGCTTCATGCCTCAAAAGAGTTTAAAACCGCTAGGATCTTAGAAGAATGTCAATAATGTCGCACGTAATATCACATTAACAAGCATCAAACAGCTGACCATACATAAGATAATGCAGAAAACATAAAAACAACTTAAGAGTCAAGCTTTCCAGCCAGGAGTCATCATTGAAGATATAACATACTGCGTAATTTGTACATAAAACAATTTAATGGCATTTTAAATTATTAACTGATTTCCAGCTAAATGCATAAAGGTCGATGTGCTTGATTAAAAGCTATTATACAGCATTACACACTTTTAAATACTAGGGTTCCCTGGGTCTGTGCAGGTAGACGAAGTCTTGAGCAAGCTTTCCAGAAACTTAAACTGGTAAAAAGTGAAATACAGTCAGCGACAGGACACCAGAGACACACGTGTCAGTCTCACCTTCTGCAGCGTCTTCCCATCGCTGGTCCTCCAGGATCAGAAGCCGCGTCTGTCCTCTTGTGGCACTGCTTTAGATCGGAGGCGTCCAGCAGTGTTCCCGTGAACGAGCTGTCATGGTCTTCTTTAGCGTTCCGCTTTCGCATCACTGAAATGAAGGTAAACAGTAACAGAGATGAGACTGGAGATGTTTACTGCAGTCCTGCGCGTTTCCTCTCTGAATCAGGCGGCAAGGCCGCGGAAAATCTTGCTACCGTGCTTGATCCGGTCGTTCATCAACAATGTGTGTGTGGTCCGGTGTTTCTCTTCCCGGCGATTGTGACATTCAGCACTTTTTCTCCCTACATTGTTTTGTAGGAGTCAGATATCTGCAGAGACCAGCTGATCAGGTCAGCCTTTCCCCCTCCGCCCCTCCGTCCCTCCGTTCGGCCAATCACACACAGCCGCTCAGCCCCCTCCGTCGCTTCAACAGCCAATCACACAGCGCTCTGTTCCGCCGACAGCAACTCACACAGAGCTGCAGCGCCCCCTCCTGTTCAGTTAAATCGTTCAGTGTAGGGTTGCCATATCAGTGTAAAGTTCTGCTTTGTAACGTGCGTCAATTTTGTCCAGCGGTGGAAAGAGTACTAAAAAAAAAAGTACTTAAGTAAAAATATTGCTACTTAAGAAAAAATTTACTTGAGTACAAGTAGAAGTACTGAAAAAAATATTCCTCAAGAGTAAATAAGTAAAAAATTACTCAGGATACTGCGTTACAAAGTACTTTTTTAGTATTATATTTTCTATTTTTGCCCAAACTGAGGCGACTTAGGCACTAAACTCTCTGTAATGTCCGTTTCATTCATACTGGAAGCCAGAGCGCGCTCTCGCGCAGAAAGTCCATAAGTGAGATTCATAGAAGTATATTGTGACATTACAGTAAATCTCTTATGAACATGAACTCTATATTTGAATAACATGATGGAGACCATTTTTGACTGGTGAAACACATGATTGCAATGATACAGCCTATCTGTGTGGTATTTTCACAAGAAAGATGTAATATTATAATGCGATATTAACAGGGTTGGGGAGTAACGAAATACAAGTAACTTCGTTACGCATTTAAAATACAAAATTTGAGTCACTGTATTTCATTGCAGTTACACTTTAAATGGGTGGTAATCAGATTACAGTTACATCTGAAAAGTGTTTTAGATTACCAAAGTGATTACTTTGAATTTTATTGTCATTTAAACAGCGATTGGTGATTCTCTGACAGTCTGAAAAAGCGGAGTTAAGTTTCATGTTTTGTGATAGTTGTTTGTGAGTCATTTTATAATTCACTCGTCACTGCAACTTTTTCTCACAATTGCGAGATTTAAACTGACAATTGCAAGTAATAAACTCAGAATTGGGAGATATAAACTTGCAATACTAATTGTTTTTCTTGCAATTGTGAATTTAGTATGTGAGTTTATATCTCATAATTCGGACTTTATAACTCACAATTGCAACTTTATATCACACAATTCTGAGGGAAAAAGTCAGAATTGTGAGATAAAAACATACAATTAGCTTTTTTGTGTTTTTTTTCCACACTTATTAGTATTCCAAAGTATTCTAAACTATTTAGATTAAGTTACTAAACTTGAGTAATGTAACGAAATACGTTACAAATGACTTTTTACGGCATGTATTTTGTAATCTGTAGTGAAATACATTTTAAAAGTAACCTACCCAGCCCTGTATATTAATCGACATGGCCTCCATCACAGTATAACATTTTATAAAATAATTTATTTTCTGCCTCACTCCGTGTTAAGAAGCAACATGTCACCGCAGAAGCACATTATGACTGATGGTGATTTGAGTATACTGTGATATTTTATATTTTGGAGCAAAATTGGATAATTGATCTCATAATTGTCACGTTTGATGTTAAGCAAATATACTAGCTATCCCTGTTGTCAGGAGCCATTGCTTTATTACTAATTTTAAAATGTAGCCTAACAAGATCATATGTTTTATGTAAGGTGAGAGGGTGAGGTTTGATGGTAAAGCTGTCTGAATAAAAAGGTGCCAGGAAAAATAATAAAAACAAAGCGGAGTACGGATTAACATTTAAATAAAATGCTCTTTTTTCTACCGAGCATGTGCCAGCTGTTGCTATAGTAACCATGCGCTTATTTCAATGTTGTTGTTACTGTTGAGGTGATTTCAGCCTCGTACCTAAGTTTTCTCGTACACTTTAACTGCTTTGTTAAAGAGGGCGAGCTTTACCATTCAACTGAACTGTGTGCATGCTTTTTAGACACTTAACGTTTCATAGAAAAAAATTGAAAATGAACTCAAATACTAATTAAGTATTTGTAATTAGTTACTTTCCAACTCTGATTTTGTCTCATGGCTATGTTAGTACACAGGAAGATTAACTGCTGGCATTCTAGCTCTAGAGGGCGCTGCACGCTTTTTTAATGGAAAAATGTCACATTATAACAAAGCAAACAGTGATTTACGTTAAAAGATCTGGCAACATCTCCTCTGTCCTACAGAGACTTCCGTACAGACCAAACCTGATCGTCCTGCTCAGCTGGGTGACTAAAAACATGTCAATCTTTGAGTCATTCTAGACAAGAAGTGGTCTTGTGACCTTTAAAAAAAAAACAAGTCTTCAAGTCTCGGATTTCCCCATATTTCAGTATAATTTAGCCGAAACGCAACATCTTTTAACTATTTTAACTATCGAGCAAAACCGTCACGCGCCGGTCAATACTAAGATAAAGAAATGCACACTGTACATGTACTGTTTGACAATATGCGATAAACTGCATTTTAAAACTCTATAAATATAAATGCGTGTATTAGAGAATAGTTATTTGCAAAACAGCCGTAAACGCGTCAACGTCAAAGCACGAGGGTCAAACAATTATGCTTGTTTAAAAACAACATCCAAGTTCATCCGTATGAAGCTGTAGTCTTGAATTCTGTAATTATATAAATCATAAAAACTAACCAGTTCATTCCCAATGACGGTGTTTCATTGCAGATGTGTTTTGACACGACGCGCGCGGCAGTAAGTTTTCCAGCGAGTTTCCTCTCACGTGACCATAACAAACAGTTGAGCGGAAGCAGCACGCGAGCTCTTTCCGCACTGCTATTGATGTAGTGGCAAACTAAATATTCCAATTTTAAGCGAATGTCGTATGTATGTATGAACATTATGAAATAAGTTGGGCCTATTAGTACTAATTGACATTTTATATAAAATCGCAGGTATATTATATAGATATGTATTAAAAACATGAACATTCAGAGGAGGTTTTGAGTTGTTTTGGGCAAAAGGTGGCAGTATACCATCACTTTGTGGTGTCTGGAGTTTGACTGTGGAGCAGAGCAATAATTTCACCCAACCCCCTTCACAAAAAACAAAACAAAAACGCACTAAAAGTGTGCCTTTTAACGTGGACAACAAGACACACACCTTCTGTACCTTTTTGCATAGCAGTGGCCCACCTGGCAGCCTTCATTTGGTTTAATATCCCACATTTAAAAATGCCAAAAATGAGGACTGCCATGGAATCAACCAAATGTACAAGATCACATATTCACACTAAGCTACTCCTGCTTATTACTACAATATTGGTTAACCCCCCCCCAAAAAACAAACAAAAAGAAAAAACATTTTGTTTGAGATTTCACAAACCCTGGCAGAACACACAGTTAAATAAAGAGTGAATAAAGACATGCTGAATGATTTCATGATTTATAGGGTCATAAAATGGTTAGTTGATATAGGAAAGCAACATATGTCTCTCAGCCATTAGCTCTAGTGCTTTCCTCTCCTGAAGCCATTCTTCTCATTGAGACTGTTTTAACACCCAAATTAAAAGCAGTTACTGTTGTTCATCTGAACACTGCAGTATGTGACATGTGGGTGTATGAGCCATCCATGGCCATTGAAGCCTCTGTTCCTCTGTCTGCGCGATAGGGTCGAAGTGACTCGTGAAACGTCTCTCCATATTGATGCTGACAGCATTTCTGTTGCTTTTGTGCAAACAGCAGTCAGATTGGGCTCTAAATTACATGTTAACGGTCCTCTGATCCTTTTCACATCTCCGCTCAAAGTGCAAGCCCTCTTTTAATATGTCACACGCATGAGTGTCGTTTCTAAAGGCTGCTTGAGTGGGTATGTGTGTGACGCACTCTCATTAATCTGTCCCATGCTGCTCTCTGCTTTATGAAGTCCTGATTGCCTGCTCATTGTTTTCTCATTCACTTGTTTGAATACCCAACCTATAATCAGAGCTGTAAAAATAAGGCATTAAAAAGGCATGCTGCCATTTTCGTGGTGACACTAACAAAGTACATTTGCATTTACACTGACTTTTTACTCATTTAAGCCATCAAAACTCACAATACCCATCAGAACAATCTGCAGGCTTCAGCTCCCAGTAAAACTGCATTATGGTGTTAGAATGTGAATTAAACCGTGGCAAGTGAAGAGGAGGGGTTCAATGCCCTCAAATACACGCTCATCTCTCTATCTCTATCTCTCTGTCACTCTTACTCTTCATCTTTTCTTATTTCTTCATTGCGCACAAAGCTAATGATAACACAGATCTCTGATTCCAGTAATTACAGTGGCTTATCAGAAGAAATATCCAGATGACAGCATCTATGTTTCACTGCACCCATGATGGAAAGCAGAATGGAAAGTTTGAAAACAAGCTTCTGGCCGATTTGTCCAGGCTTTGCCTCAGTTTCAGTATTCTCAGTAAAACTTAACAGTCTGTGGACAAAAGCTGTGTGGCGGAAGGCCACGCTTGAAGAATGAATCCACTGCATTCAAATCTGAAATATCCAAAGAAGGAGTATTTATTTTAAAGCAAGCAAGGCCGCTTTTCAAGCAGAACATTTCACAAAAAATGTCTATTAGAGGTTTTAAATTGTAGAACAATAGATGGATTTTCTAAATGTAAAGATATATCAAAACAAATTCCATTATCGATTTAAAAATAAAGCGTACAAAAATGTATTGATACATTACATATCCACTGTAATTACCTCAACAAAATGTACAGAAGTTACTGTAGTTTTGAGAAAATCATTTGTTTACTTGGTTTGATATGTTATGTCGGCATTAGAATTCATTCATTTTAAATGTCACTTAAGAGTCCAAATACTTATTAGTCCACTGTATATTTCAAGTCGCCCAATATACATACACTATCGTTCAAAAGTTTAGAGTTTTTGAAAGTCTTGCTCACTGAGATTGCTTTTATTTGATCAAAAATACAGTACAGCACCATACTAAACAGTATATTGTGAAATATTATTACAGCATTGTTACTCTACAGGGAGTGCAGAATTATTAGGCAAATGAGTATTTTGACCACATCATCCTCGTTATGCATGTTGTCTTACTCCAAGCTGTTTAGGCTGGAAAGCCTACTACCAATTAAGCATATTAGGTGATGTGCATCTCTGTAATGAGAAGGGGTGTGGTCTAATGACATCAACACCCTATATCAGGTGTGCATAATTATTAGGCAACTTCCTTTCCTTTGGCAAAATGGGTCAAAAGAAGGACTTGACAGGCTCAGAAAAGTCAAAAATAGTGAGATATATTGCAGAGGGATGCAGAAGTCTTAAAATAGCCAAGCTTCTGAAGCGTGATCATCGAACAATCAAGCGTTTCATTCAAAATAGTCAACAGGGTCGCAAGAAGCGTGTGGAAAAACCAAGGCGCAAAATAACTGCCCGTGAACTGAGAAAAGTCAAGCGTGCAGCTGCCAAGATGCCACTTGCCACCAGTTTGGCCATATTTCAGAGCTGCAACATCACTGGAGTGCCCAAAAGCACAAGGTGTGCAATACTCAGAGACATGGCCAAGGTAAGAAAGGCAGAAAGTCGACCACCACTGAACAAGACACACAAGCTGAAACGTCAAGACCGGGCCAAGAAATATCTCAAGACTGATTTTTCTAAGGTTTTATGGACTGATGAAATGAGAGTGAGTCTTGATGGACCAGATGGATGGGCCCGTGGCTGGATTGGTAAAGGGCAGAGAGCTCCAGTCCGACTCAGACGCCAGCAAGGTGGAGGTGGAGTACTGGTTTGGGCTGGTATCATCAAAGATGAGCTTGTGGGGCCTTTTCGGGTTGAGGATGGAGTCAAGCTCAACTCCCAGTCCTACTGCCAGTTTCTGGAAGACACCTTCTTCAAGCAGTGGTACAGGAAGAAGTCTACATCCTTCAAGAAAAACATGATTTTCATGCAGGACAATGCTCCATCACACGCGTCCAAGTACTCCACAGCGTGGCTGGCAAGAAAGGGTATAAAAGAAGAAAATCTAATGATATGGCCTCCTTGTTCACCTGATCTGAACCCCATTGAGAACCTGTGGTCCATCATCAAATGTGCGATTTACAAGGAGGGAAAACAGTACACCTCTCTGAACAGTGTCTGGGAGGCTGTGGTTGCTGCTGCTGACAGACAGAATTCATGGATGGCAGGCTTTTGAGTGTCCTTGAAAAGAAAGGTGGCTATATTGGTCACTGATTTGTTTTTGTTTGGTTTTTGAATGTCAGAAATGTATATTTGTGAATGTTGAGATGTTATATTGGTTTCACTGGTAAAAATAAATAATTGAAATGGGTATAAATTTGTTTTTTGTTAAGGTGCCTAATAATTATGCACAGTAATAGTCACCTGCACACACAGATATCCCCCTAAAATAGCTAAAACTAAAAACTAAAAACTAAAACTTTCAAAAATATTCAGCTTTGATATTAATGAGTTTTTTGTGTTCATTGAGAACATGGTTGTTGTTCAATAATAAAATTAATCCTCAAAAATACAACTTGCCTAATAATTCTGCACTCCCTGTAGTCTTCAGTGCCACATGATCCTTAAGTTGAAACTCACCCAGTTGTTCCAACTGTTTCAAGTTGGTCCAAGTTGTATGAGTGTTTTGTTGTAATTGAGTCTTCTGTCGAACACAAAATAAGACATTTTGACTTCCATGGTAGGAAAAAAATACTATGGAGGTCCGAGGCTTCAACCGTCAACTGGTTACCAACATTCTGCAAAACATGTCTTAAACAGAAGAAAGAAACTCATACAGGTTTGGAACAACTTGAGCCTGAGTAAATGATGACAGAAATTTCATTGGGTGAACTATCCCTTAAGGGGAAATCGTTCTAATATCCTGATTTAGTGCTCAAGAAACATTTCTAATGATTATCAATGATGAGAACTGTGATGCTTAATAGTGTACCGGAAGTAGTGACTCTTATTTTCACGATTATGTCATGAACAGAAAGTTCAGCATTCATTTGAAACAGAAATCTTTCAAAACAACGTGAAAGTCTTTTCTGATCATTTTAATGCGGCCTGCTGCGTAAAACCATAGTATAATGATATAATGAGCATGATATCCAGCTCTGTTCTGACAGTGTGCTCACCACTAGACATATACAGTAGGCCTTTATTCAATTTAATGATGTGTAGCTTGACTTCTAAAATGCCCTAAATTATTTCAGCCCTCATCTCAGTCTGCAAGGCCCTTTTATCGGTTAGTTGTGGGTGTTTCTGTTAAATAAACAAATAATCAGACAATAAAATAATTACAGGATTACCTGATAGAAGGGCGAGGAACATGTGCTTGAGAATGCTGAAAATGTGTCAAGCGGCCACTTCAGCGGATCATGATTCTGTTGGTGACAGAGCCGTATGTAGGCGGTCCCTCTCAAGGGGCATTTTCAGGGAGATGCAGAACCCTCTCACTATCACCCTAGCAACCAGCCTAATTCTGACTGATGTGGCGTTCTGATGATCTCACCTCTTTGGTAAGCTTCCTAAATCTCTCTCACACACATACACACAGAGAGACCCTGTCCTGTTTGAAGTTGAGTGGTCCTCCACTCCCTCCTCTGTTAAAATAACACATACACCCCTGCCGCTTGTACAAATTGAATCAGAAGTGCTTTGCGTTTAGACTCATATTCAGATGGGGTGGGATTCTGGACGAGGGTGCTTGAGTCTAACTATAATTGCTGGGTTTTCATAATAAAATCCTTTTATTAATACTTACCTGCTGCGTATGGGCGGGGACTAGTGAGGATGATGTTTAAGTGGCAAGTAAAGTACTTTCAGCCCTGGAAAAAGGACCCACAAATGGACAGTGAATGATATTAAACTGCCTCACACACCCGGGTCTTTTGTTCTGTTTACTCCTGAAATGTCTGCGTACGCTATGCACATGGCATTTTGTTTTAATATTGAAATATGTGTTATAAATATATTTTAAACATATTTACAATGATCTTATAATTAGAAATTATTATGTATATTATATTATTATAGCTAATATAAAAATCATTGAAAATCATTTTCTAATTTTAATATTTCTAGCTGGAAGTATAGGGAGTCACGCGTATACACACATAAAAACACTAGGGGGCAGTGTTGACTCTTTAAAAATTCTGCTTTCCCTAATCAGTCAAAATGGATTAGCTTCTCGTGTCATCAGATCGAATGCCATCAATTAGCCCTATGCAGAAACGACGTTTAATAAGTACAGAAGCTGAGTAATTACTTAAAGTTAGGCCAGAGTTTAATTGAATACATAAATGTACATTGTATTTGGTGCGATGGGTTTTGAAAAGAGTAGGATGGGTGTGTTTTTCACTTCTTTGGGGTTTTCTCAGGCCAGAGTTGGCCATAGGAGCCTTTAAAAGTGAACAAGACCATGCTGGTTTTATTTATTGATTTTGCTGTGATTTAATTTTTCTAAATAACTGTCCAAGTCACAGCAGATATGTCACTCTTCACATTGACAACTGCTCTTTTGCACCGCAGATCATGATCGTTCTATGGACAAATATGGCTTTTCTCTCTAAACGTACTGTCTTTTTGAATTCATGTGTTGCCATATTGTTGTCACAAAGCCAGGCAATGTCATATACCGAGAGTCTCAAGTGTGTGTTTTAAGTCCCTGAGATCTTGAAGAGTTACAATTGTTCAAAAGGTGCAGTTAAATATCAGTCAACCCAGTCTACAGAGGACCAAGATGTCCTTGATTTCAAATAATCCAGCAATTATATGTTCTTGCTTGAACAAGACAACAGTAGCATTTCTCTGACTGAATCAGTCATTCTTTGCAGGACACAGGAGTTAAGTGGGCACTTCTGAGTATAAAAACCTTCCTGAATGGAACAGGTTACAGTTCAATGTCTCACATATTACAGCTCATTGCTGAAGGACCTAAAATGTACTCTGTGAAAACAAACAAAAAAAAGGACCCTTTTCCCTCTATAAACAAAAGCATATACTCTTGACGGATCCATAGAAAATTAATAACGGCTTCTAAACTCTTAAAATCTGGTGCCATTATGTACTTTAAGTTGATGAGTCAATGAACTAAATTAAAGTCTGTGAGAATATTGCTTTTATTTGTGTATATAATGGTAGAATTTACAGATTTAAAGCTCTGCAATTAAATGACTCTTCTCAAACAGGAAGAGTGGACGTACATGACTGAAGTTACGCCGCCACAATGGATTCCTTCTGGAAGAGATCTTTTAAGTCAAGGTCTCAGACTACACATACCTGTAGTTGTTTCAGGATGTTAGCAAAAATCTACATTGATAATTGTTTTTCTTTGAACCATTTAGAAATTGCTTTGAACAGGGAACAAGGGATGTAAAGTGTACATTAACAAGCAGGACCCCGATTTCTCACTAAACCATTCGTTTAAATTCATTTTATAGTTCACTGGATGGCCATATTTATAACAAACCCAGGCAACGTGCAGTTCAACCCCTATACTTTATATGGAGAAAGCTATGTAAACAGTTGTCAAAATGTTTTTTGCGTAATTACCAACGTACTCTCATGGAAATATTTTTTGTGAATTAACAAAAAATCTGCATGATCTCATTTGGATGGTCAGGTTTAGAGGTCGACCCTAAAGTCGGCATGAAATGTAATTTGCAATAGTCTTTTCTTCCAATATTGTGACATACTCAAAGGTAATGGCTTCTAGGGTGGGACTTGATTTTATTGGATGATTGGTGTTTGCTCTTGCTGTGATCTCATGTGAGTGACAGCTCGTCCCGCCCATACGCCAGTAAACACGTCATCAGAGAAAAGATGTCATTGCAAGAGGGAAGGGAATGAGCGGACATGAATTAAAATAAAATATTCCATAAAAATAAGAATCGTCAATTCTGATTTCATGGTGACTAATACTTTTTTTCTCAAAATTGTACATTTCTGTTGAAATCATTGACACCTTGTAAAATTGTTACTTTGCCAATATGGAAGCCCCATTAATGTTCAGGTGATTTACAAGAAGGGATTTCCATTCCTGTAGCCACTATAATGAGTGTTTTCTCCCATTTATAAATGGAATTTATGCATTCCATATGCCTTTATTGTGTGGCAGATTTTAGGCTTTATTTTTAACTAAGAATAATGAAAGGTTCATGAAATACTTTTTTAACTCTTAAGTAAGAATCACACTGAATAATTAGCCTCACACAGATTTAAAAGAGAATGTTTTAGCACAAGGTCACTCATTTCATACACAAGGAACACAAACTCGACTGCTTTTTGAAATAACACATACTTTTTATTGGGTGACATATTTTGGCTGTTAGTACTTGGCATTGATTGTAATACAGCTGCAAATCTTTTTTTGATGTGCATATGGAAAGAGCAGTGACACTTTATCCAATAATTGAAAACAACCCTTTACTCTAGGTATAGTTTGTGAGTGAAAGTCTACATTAGCTCTATAGGGATGAGCAGCCATCTTGGATCTAAGTGAATGACTAGGTGACTTTCAAAGCACAGGATCTAGCAAACAGTGCTTTTTCATGCCCTATGAACTGGTGCATGTTTTTTTTTAGTTTTTTTTTTAGCAAAACCCAGTTAAATAAAGTAATGTTGAGAAACCATTCAAAATCAAATTCACATTGAATTATTAGCAAATGCCACCCCAACAGGGATAAGCATTTTAATACTTCAGACAGAGTGATCAAAATGAAAAAGAAAAACAAAAGAACAAAATGATAGTGCTTTTTATGTGATTTTACAAGCATATCATAGCATTAACTACATTTTACAAAGAGGCTATACATTGTGTTATTAATAAAAAAAAATAAAAATAAAAAAAAAAATAGCAAAAATGCCCACGAACCAGTATGGTGCAAAACAAGTTAAGAACTAAAGCAAAACTACTAAACCAGGGGAACAAGGCTTTACTTTTTAACATTCACCCTATATCATACTCTCAGAGCAAAAAAGGTGTGCTTACGTCACAAATCTACACATTTGTTGGGTGTATTTCTATATGTACATATCACATGTGATGGCATCGCTTCTACTGCCTCGTACAGCCAATGATGAGAGAGTGATGTGGGGTAGCATGGGTTTTATTATCCAGAGGATATTTAAATGAACCTAACCAAAAAAAAAAAAAAAAAACAAATCTCATTTTTGGTCACTCATGCGAATCGTGCAGAGCATATGCAATAAATTGTAATTAACAATCACATGAGCAGCAAATCCAGATTACATTTAGAGAAGCTTTAGCGTTTTATCCTGTGTGTAGCTTGCGATTTTTTTTTTTCTCCATTGTTAATGATATTACATTGTTTGATGATATTTGTAGTCACACTGGCAGATGCTCGGCATGATTCATGTATTTGATCCAGGATCTGTGCTATTATCATAATTTTTAATTGTCCTGTGCAAGAACGATTAGGCGCTTCTTGTCTTACATTGCATTGCAAATCTATAGAAAAGCAATCGGCTGATGTGTATTTTTCCGAGAACGTCAAAAATAACTTACATTGATCCACATGCTAACTTTCAAAGGACGTGATAAAATGATAAAAATGTTGAGTTATCGCCTCAATAATCTAAAAATGTCGATTAATACATTTTCATAGCAACATTACAGTTTTGCAGCTGAAGCTTTGACACACTGGCGTAACAACATGACGGAGCAAATGGGAATGAAATGTGGAACGTCACATTGCAATAACTTTATTGCTTTTATTTTTTAGCGTTATCTCGGTATCTTCCAAAACAAAAGCACAACTATTGCCTGTAATTTGTCGCATCATCTACGGAATAAGATTTGACCACATACACATCATAAACTATCAGTCACCTCATTTCCCCGAACCAAAATACACCACAATGTTACACGTCTTATTTCAAATGATAACTGCGAGTAAAGTTGTTAAGGTCAAAGGTTTTCAAGTCTTGTGATACTAAAAAAATAGAGCAACAAAGGCAATTCACACAACTGCATCTAAGATTGGGAAATGGGAACTGCAAGTTAGGAATTAGAGGTTTGTACGGGGTTAAGAAAAGGAGTAAGTGGGATTATTTTGGTCTAAATATGGGTTTAGGTTGGGGTTATGCTTTTTGGAATGAAGTTTCAGTTTTTGTGGTTATGTTTGGGTGAAAATTAGGGTAATATTCGAGTTAGTGTATTATCCATGTGAAGGCTGGTGAGAGTGGAAGAAAGAATGTGTGCTCTTAAGGCCTGCATACACACACTGCTCATAAAGCCGCTAATGCTAAAACAATGCTAAAAATCTGTACAATATCTTTAAATACTGTATATACAGAAATAAACATTTTCATTTGTCACATATTCTCCAAAATAATCTACAAAATAAAAACAGGAGAAAAAAAAAAAAAAAAAAAAATCAGTGGCTTCTCTTTCTATTAGAGCAGGTTTAAAGGCAACTAGCATATAGCGATGGCTATCCTTTCAAATCATGTTGTAAATGCAGCTTGCGGCTTCTCGGTCACTGCCACTTCAAACGATGATAAAATTCACATTCTAGGATTTATGCTTTCTCATTCCGCTTAGAGTGACATACTGACCAACTATATGAAAAGATATGCTGAATTTTGGGACAAACGAAATGGCGCCCTCAACTTCCGCCAAGTGGAGTCGTGTAAGTGTTCAGAACTCCTAAAATGCCTTGACATGCAAAGAAAATAAAAGAAACACAAAAAAGGTCAAGATAACGAAAACGTAAGAATAATACAAACAAAAACGACAACGGGCATCAGCACCTTTGTGATGTGTAGCTCAGATTTGATCAGTGATTCTGAACGGTACCATTCTTGAAGTTAGTCCTAACATATTGAGTTTCTGTTTCAGACAACAAATTGGTCACCAGTCCAGTAGCCAAAACCTTCTGCTTTACCTCCTCATTATAACCCAAAGGAATAAACTGGTTCTGGACTGAGCCTTGGAGGTAATAGGCCAGAGTTTCAGAGCAAAGCAGTACAGAGAGTATCAAATATAACATCGTAAGAGAACGATGTTATATTTCTGCCATGATGTGTAAATAAGACTGATGTAACTGCCTTAACTTGAACTTGGCCTGCTAAGTTAATACAGGTGCTATCCCAAATTGCACTACTAGCAATACACAGCGGTATTTTGGCTCTATCCATGCAGAGTTTGCATCTCTGTGCAGAAAATAGCCATAGCCAGACTATACAAATAGACTATAATAGAAGCATACAGAGAATAACGAACTGAGTCTAGATGAAGTGAGCATTGGTAAAAATGAACAAAGTGAACTCAACTTTGGCCAAATCCGAGATAATCATTTCTTTCTTAAGTTGAGTCCAGTTGTGTATCTGGAAAATGAAATAACCAAATAAAATAACATTGAATGGCACAGTTATTCAAGCAAATGTCACAATACACATGGATGTATTAGTCGAGACTCCAAACCTACAAACTTCATTTCTCACTTAATCTCTCTTTTTAGTTGTCCCTTTCTGTTCTCTATCCTTCTACACTGCAAAAATATTTTGTATTAGTATTTTGTCTTGTTTTCCAGTCAAAACATCTAAACTACCTTTAAACAAGAAATATTTACTTGAAGCAAAACTACATGAGATTAAAGGCACAATATGTCAATTTTCGCCACTAGAGGTCGCTTATTTAAAACAAAGGTGTAGCTTGATGACACCTTGATTTGGTGGAATCTTGGGAGGTGTTGTCTTCACCTCACAGCCGGTGGAAGAGAATTGGAATGGGACTCGGGCAGAAATCATGTTCATGAGATCTTAACATTACTGTAGTATGAAGCAGAGCAGGGCCGAGTGCTGTGTGAGCAGAAACAAGAATCCGTTCGCTCGGCGGCTACCTGTAGCTAGATCGCTATTAGCCATGGTAATACAAGGTACTCGCTGTAAATTAAGAAAACAAAATTTAAACAATAAGACTTGCTGTGTTGAGCTATATAACATTAGTTTCTGTCAATGAATGTATTCATCCAAACAGTTGCTCACCTGTCTAATAGAACACATAATATATTAAAGTGTCTTTGGCGTTTCCATGGTTTCTACAAAATTAAACTGAGGATAATGCGGGTATGATGTCATTGGCAGGTGACGCACAAACTCGGTCCGTGTCCTGGTTAAAATTGCTTATTTCTCTGGACTTAAACATTCTTGGAAACATTTGGGATAATGTAGTACACAAGTTAACTAAAACATTGTTCTAGTGGTTTTTCGATATTTGAATCCAAAAATCTTACATATTGTGCCTTTAAGACTACATTTCACAGAATTCATTTTGATTTAAATTTTGTTTTCTACAGAGCAAGTACAAATCTACAGTTTAATGGTTATTGTTTATAACAAGAAAATAAACAATTTGCAAATGTAATTCAATGTGCATTTCGCAACCTTTTGGGGTCAGTACATTTGTTACATTTTTTTGAA
Organism: Opsariichthys bidens; assembly: GCA_037194245.1. NCBI lineage: Eukaryota > Metazoa > Chordata > Actinopteri > Cypriniformes > Xenocyprididae > Opsariichthys > Opsariichthys bidens. Next base: position 16,586,179 of record CM074286.1, on the reverse strand, counting down.
AAGCATTTGCTTTTATGTGATCAAAAAAACTATAAATATTTTTACTGTTTTTAATTTGAATATATTTTAAAAATGTAATTTATTCGTGTGATAGCAAAGCTGAATTTTCATCATCATTACTCCTGTGTTCAGTGTCACATGATCCCTCAAATCATTCTAATACACTGATTTTGTGCTCAAGTAACATTTCTTGAAAAAAGTTGTTATGCTTAATCTTTTGTAACATTATAAATGACTTTACTGTCACTTCTACACAACTTATACACCCTTGCTGAATAAAAGAATTAATTTCTTTCAGAAAAAAATCTAATAGAGTGGTGCAGGTATGATATCAGAACCCATCTAATTCACCAGTGGCTCCTTCGAGATTTTCCAATAGGGTATTATAATAGCGTTTTTCAATTTATGAAACTAAACTTGTGGTGAACAAAACTTGATGATACGGCACAGACTCACACCCCAAACTGTCTTACCTAGTTACTTATTAAAAATGTACATTTTCAAAAATGAACATAACGCCTTCAAAACTCACATTTTTGCTATTGGTGCATGTAAGTTACGTTGTGGAACAAAACATCCAAGTTTAGTCAAGTTATGTTTACCACAGGCTTTATTTTACACACTAATCGAAAATCCCCATTATAAAACCCAATAGTAAAATCTGGAAGGAACCGTCGGCGAATTAGTCTTCCAGGTTCTGACGTCATACTGCACCACTCTATGTTTTAAGCAATTTAAAAAAACAACAACAAAATGTATCTTGTTTTAAGGATGTTGGGATATTTTAATGGAAAACATGACTAAAATACTGAGTTTCTGCAGTGTTGTTTACTCATTTCTCATCTTCTTCTACTGACTAAGGAAATCAATGCCAGCTTTGACACTGCGAGAGGTTGCCACGTCAATAGCCATGGCTCTTATCTCAGTGTCTCCGAACTGCATGAGCGTCTGGATCTCTCTTCGTGTCGCCGGACTCTCAGTACCACTCACATCCAGCTTCAGCGTACCGCACTTCCTCACACCTGGGTCCGAGATGAAAGTGACCGACTCTTTTTCTGAGCAGTAAACGTGAATTACAATCACCTGCTGTGACGGCTTTGCCGGCGTGTAGCTGCGTTTTACCGTTTCACCCAGCGCCACTGACTGATCGGCAGAGATGAACGTATCGAAAACGTCGGTGCACCAGCGTGTACCGTCCTTCAAAAGCATCTTCTCAGGTGGGTGCTTCCCTTCTACAAAACGGTTGAGGACGCCGACGCCGTAAGTGAGAGGAGAGCGCCGCACCTTTATGACGCTGGGATCCAGGCCGAATAACACCGCACCCTTGAGGATGGTCAACCCCACATCATGCGGAATAATAATTCGGCTGCGGCCCTGAAGCATCTTCTGAACCGCCTGCTGCAGCAGTGGAGACTCTGCGAATCCACCCACCAGGAAAAGGAACTTGATATCTGTCACTTCCGGCCTTTCGAATAACTCAGCTGGAGAACACATAGAATGAAAGCAGGAAGAGAAACAGGATTTAGATAAAACTGTCATTACAAGATTTACTACAAAACAATATGTCATATGGGAATTCCACCAAAGTATGTTACACATTCCTCGGGCTTTCAACAAAATGGCAAAAATGGACTTCTTTGGCAGTGGCGTTTCTGCTTGTAGTCATTTTTGTTTGAACAGATCCCAGCTGTGCTCAACCAACATGAGAGCAGTGGGACTGAGTTTTGACCCAGTTCTATGTGTGTATTTTGGGCAGATGGTCGAGACTCCTCTGACTGGGCCAACGCTTGCCCCAATTGTGCTTCCCAGCGGCTCATTAGTTTATACAGCTTTACAGATTCTACTAAAGGCTGGAATACACTACACTACTTTTGCCCAGAGTTTTGCTCTGATTTGCAGGCAGGAGTCGTCAACGCTAGCTGTCGAATATCATAGCCAATCAGCAGATATTGGGCAGAAAGAATTATGTAGAGTATGATGGGCACAGACTACAGGCCAATTCACACTGCACCGAAAGATGCCAACCAACCTGAACAATCACCAGATTACGGTACATGTTCAATACAACAATCAGCCAAAACAAGCGCTGGCCAATGCCAACAGTCGGCAACAGAGAAAACAGACAAGTGTATTCCAGCCTTTAGTCAAAATGTCTGTTCCCATTGGAAATAACATATATGGATAACAATGACATATCCCATTAGATATATGGAATTCAACGCGGTATATTTTTGCAGTATATGTTATGTTATGATATTATGTACATGATGTTATTATCAACTAAAATTAAAACTATTAAATTATTTTTGATTATTGAACGTACTTGAATTTAAAAGAAAGGTTTTGCTTCCCTTTTAAATAAATTAGTTTAGGCTTGCCATTTATAATAAATTATATTTATCATCATTTATGTTTGTTTCATATATTTTTCATTCCTGTTCTATGCTGAATACTATTAAATTCGCTGTGAAGTGAGGGGAAACAAAATGCATGGCCGATTTCGAAACACTGCTTTGAAACTTTACGAATCTTTTGTTTCGACTTAGTGGTTCGGTTATTCGTATCAAACTGCCAAAGTCACGTGAAGTACTGAAATTGCGAAACACTTACGACGTAATGAAGCCTCGTTTACTGAAATCACGTGACTTTGGCGCTCCAAACCACTGATTTGAAACAATTATTTCTTTTTATTATTTTGTTTTTTTGGCGCACAAGAAATATTCTCGTTGCTTTATAATATTAAGGTTGAACCACTGTACTCACATGAACTGTTTTAAATATGTTTTTAGTACCTCTCTGGGCATCTGAAAGTTGCTGGCAATGGAGGCCTCACTGAGCCATTGGATTTCATCAAAAATATCTTATTTTGTGTTCTGAATTGATGAACGAAGGTCTTACAGGTGTAGAACAACATGAGGGTGAGTAATAAATGACATAATTTTTGGGTGAACAAACCCTTTAATAAATTAACCAATGAACCTTATTGTAAAGTGTTGATGCGTAATTAAAATCACATATATAAGTCTTGTTCATTTCAATGGGTTTCATGTATCCAGAGCAAATGACCTTCTATTAATACCCAAATCCGGAAAACAAACCCTCCAGAGATCTTAATCCTGTCTGAATGTGTACATTAAACTGTATGTGTCAATAACTGTATCTCATATGATAGGTGAGTACTCACTCAGGTGCTGTATAATGTGGTCTATAGTTGGTTTGAACAGTGCATTCATCGCATCTGGACTCATTCTTAGCATGCCTTGCGAAGACCACTTCACAAAGTCCACACTGCAGAAGAGGGACAAAAAGAGAAACAGCAAGAGTTATAGAATGAAATAAATAATAACAGAGTATTCTCATTTGGCCTCAGTGCAGTTTAAAAGCTTTCTTCACATTTGGAAGACTACTGAGAAACCTGATATTATTGAGTTTATGTTATTAGGTTTTACACTGCTATAAAAGTCAGTGTGTGCTAATAGCTGTGGTTTCCAGTAAACAGATGCACATATTCCCATATCGCTGTGCAGTTGAGTGTGATGCAGGGTTGTGCTGCTTGTTGGAAAAACTGTCCCCTGTGAGACATAAGAGCTCAAAATCCATAACATGCAAGTTAGAGTATTCTTGCTCACGGCTCTCAAATGATTACTTCATTACTGTGTTAGGAAAGAATACAAAATTTAACTCTTAAATGATATAAAAAGGATCACAATTTTGAATAAATCCTAGAAAAATAAAACTAGATTGTTATACCGTTATAAACTGGTTTTAGGTTTTGAAAATATTTTTGCTTTGCTGTGGTGCAGAGAAACTGTAGCCGGATGCATAAAATGATGACTTTAAGACCAGACAGAAGCCTCTGTAAGCAATAATCTAATGTGGTAAGTGCCCCTTATCACCATTTTTTTTTTAGATTGTTCCTATGCCCTTGATTATGAATGTTTAGCACATAGTCAGCAATCACACGCACACAAACATGGTATTCATTTAGCTGACTTGGCCATCTTCATACAGGGTGAGATGGCTTATTGAATGCCTGTGTGTACGGTATTGACAGCAGTCATGAATAGACAGATTAACTCTCCAGGGGCTGTAGGTCACACATGCCGACCTCAAAAGAGACAGACAACAATTACCACAAAGGCGGAGAGTCAGCAGGAAACAGTCACCAGTTTATGGCAGTAAAGAAAAACTATAAGTCAAATCCTGGCATTAATTGTGATATTATATATATATATATATATATATATATATATAATAAAAGTGCTGTCAAACGATTAATCGCGATTAATCACATCCAGAATGAAAGTTTGTTTACGTAATATGTGTGTACTGTGTATATTTATTATGTATATATAAATTCACGCACATACATGTATATATTTAAGGAATATTTACACACACACACACATATACATACATATGTACATATATATATATAAAACAAACTAAACATGAGAAGTAATGATAGATAATGACAAAACTGCCTGTAAATAATCAGTGAAAGGTGCAACTCGACTGTACTATGATAATGGGTGATTTCTGCCACATTTCAACACTTACTTGCTCTTCCTCAGTGCATGTTCCACGCTATGTCCTCTGAATTTCTTGTAGTAGTCGATAAAAGAGAAGGGCAGGTTAATATTCAGTGGGTTGCTTCGGTCAGGAGTCGCGGCCCTCTTACGAGACTCAAACGCGATCATCAGATCCACCCAGGCGGCCGGACGCTTGATCTTAAACTGGTCAATGAAATCTTGCCCAAATATCTTACACAGAAGCTTCTCAAATTCATAATCTATACCAATAGAGCCGTACGGGCCTCCTACGGAGAGGATGGAAAGATGAAAATGATTTCAGATGATTGCAATTAATAACATTTCAGAAAAATAGTTCACTTTTTATGGGAAATCAAAGCTTTTCTAAGCCAAATGTTCATCTCAAGCCACCAGTCAAATGATTTGTGTCTTGTACCTGAAGCTTTGTAAAGCTCCTTCAAGTGTCCTTCCGGCAGCCGGATCTGATGCACTGTGAGATCCACTGTCCCTCCTCCACAATCCACCACAACATAACGGTCACCTAGAGACCAGCAGAAGCAACATTTGAGGCTCCCCACGAAAAATAAATAAGTCCATCTATATCTTGTCTGGTCACATTTTATACTTTTCCTCAAACTCTCTGCAGATGTTGGATGTGAGTGACTCTGAAAAGTCCGGCAAGTGCTTTTGCAAGGCGTCAAGGGAACGGTGACCTACATTTAGGGTTCACTAGTTGTGATTTCAAATGGAAGCCTTTGGAATTAAAGTTTAATGTAGGTTCTGTATATTAATTACAAACTCTAATATATTACTGTATATTTAAAGAGACAGATCACCCAAAACAATTATTTACACAAGATCACCCAAAAATGTGGGGAAAAAAAATATTATTTACACTTTAATGATGGTCCAAACCCATATGATTTTCTTTTTTTTTCCATAAAAGAGCATCATGGACATTTGAGTTCTGCAGAAGAAAAAACATGCAGGTGTGGAACAACATACAGGTGAGTAAATGGTGACAATTTTCATTTTTGAGTGAACTATCCCTTTAACACTGAAAATTTACTGAAATTTGGAATGATTTTGAATTTGCGAGGAGGTTATTTCAGCTGTGATGAATAGGCAAAGTGAGCTGAGGCAATACTGACGGTTGAGCAGCTGCTAATTCAGACAGCAGAATAAGTCAAGGGCGCACCAGAGCAGGGATTTCAAACGAAGCACGTTCCTTATGCTCTCAGCTAGGGTGCATCTAGTCTCAGTCGGCACATCTAAAGACCACCCTCACTGACTGCTTAATGCATATTACACACAGAAATGACAAGCTACAATCTGATTGACTGGCTTTATGCAAGTTAAACTTTGAAATGATCATTAAGTATTATTTTTGAACAGACTAAAATTCTAAACACAATGTCTATACATATTCCTCTGTCTTTTTAACATGTTCTCTGTACATCCATGCGTACAAAACAAACCATACTGTTGTGTCGCGTTACATGTCAGTCAGACAGTCTCTTCCTATCTGATTGGGTGGTTCTTAGCCAGAATAAGCTGCATTGAGGTCATTTTGATTGAAAAGTCTAGCTATTTGAGACTAGTGTGCGTCCTTCTTAAGAGCTTCAGGCTTTCTTAACTTCTGACAGCAGCATTAGAAACAGCAGGAGCAAAATACTAAAAGAAAAATGTGTGAGAAGACACAGACTCTACCTTCAGTGAGTTCAGACCAGAGCTCTCCTATGACATTCTCCACCAGAAATGTGCGGCTCTGTCGGTTACGGCGCACATGCTCCTTGGCTGGTTATTGACAGAGAGAGACAGGAAGTGTGTGTGAGAGGGAAGGCTGCGTGAAGCTGTTTGTGTGTGTGTGTGTGTGTGTGTATGTGGCAGTTCTATAGGCAAGGCGACAGGATGAGAAAGGAACATGGGCTGCATGTGATTCTTTAAGCAGTGGGATGCTGCTGGAAAAAAGCAGACTCCTTTTTTTTTTTTTAGGGAAATTTGTGAAATTTAAAGAAAAGCAGTTAAATGGTTGTTGTTGTTTATGGTTTTTACTCATTTGAAACTTAAATTTTAATGGATGCATGATGTTAAAATTCCAGTTGAAACTGATAAGCTGATAATCATTTTCATGTTGTGGCCAGTAATAATAAAATTCTAAATTTTGTCCAAATAAATTACAACTAAAACGCTAATAACAAAAATCAATCATTTTAAAGGCTCCAAGCGAATTTAGGCATCATAACATTTTGCCATTGATTAAGTGTTAAGAAATGAGATGTTGGATGACAGTAAAGGTAATTTATGTAAACGTAAATTAAGTCTAAAATCAACTGATTCCATTAAATGAAAAATTTCTAATGTTGGACAAAGACTGTTGTGGTACCAATGTATATTGCACATGACTAGAAATTTTCAAACATGCAACTTGAAAAACATGACAAAAATAACAACAACAACAACAAAAACATTTTCATATTCCTGTAATGCAGACACGATTAATTAAATCAAATAACCTGCACTAGATTCTCTGATTAATTACATACATTAAATTATTAACCCCATATTGCCTAGCCATTTCATGTTCACAAATATGCAAAATTGGCACTAAAACTTGATCTGAATAGGATAATATCTGAATACTGCCGATAAGCAAGTAAGACTTTTCAAACTTTCCACAATTATTTCATTGAAAGACTTCCTCCTCTTTTTCACTTTCCTGAACTTCCTGGCTAGAACCGGAATACAAAAGTCTCAGTTCATTCACTGCAGACAGGGAGATTGTCCTGGTCTGATAAAGGGCATTTGGTCTGATGACATCAGAGGATAATGGCCATCCTGACAGTTGTAAACATTCCCAAACAGGAAGTGTTAGCTCTAAGGGAGAGTGAGCACATGGGGACTGATGTCAGATTGACATTTCCTTCAACCCACAGAAAACAATGAAATGGACCAGCAAACATTTTTTTTTTTCATTACACGGCAGGTTCTGATAGGGCAAGGGAGACCTAACCCCTCCTCCTAACAGTTTGTTGACCACAAAACAGACCCACGTCTGAAATTCCTGTACCACCCTGGTAACAACTCATGAGCTGCACTCACAAGGAACCACGGCCTATTTTAGATTATCTAAATATCAAGGCATTGAACTACATAAGTGGACAACATGACACAACAAGAAACCATAAACAAATTGCTTTGGTTTTGATGAAAACTTTGGGAGAACATAATTTACTTGAGATGAATATCGATTCTTCATTAATTCCTAAATCATTACATTTGGTCTGCCCTGATAATAATTTTCCTTTGTTAATATTAGTTAGGGACAAATTAACTAACAATAAAAAATATTAGTTAATGCACTGTGAACTAACATGAATATGAACATTTTTATTAAGTAACATTAACAAATATTAATAAATGCTGTAAAAATACATTTACTCATTGTTAGTTCATGTTAGTTATGCATTAACTAATGTTAACAAAAGGAGACCTTAACGAAAAGTGTTACCGACTCATTCGTCAAAAAGTGACAGCAAAAACATTACAAAAGATTTCCATTTGTTTTGAACTTTCTATTCATCAAAGAATCCTGAGAAAAATGTAAATTTTTCCACAAACATTATTAAGAAGCACAACGGTTTTCAACAATGATAATGCCCGTTTCACACTGGACGAGCAACCAAGGCAGCACAGAAGTGGTGTATATGCAGAGCACGTGCCCGTTCTGCTTTAGTATCATCAATTGTGCATTGGCACCTTATGGCACATCATCAATTGTAACACCTTGCTCAGGTATTCTCTTCCCACCACTTTCTGTCACGTTTTGATTTATGGTGGGCAGCATACTCTGCTGCGATGCGATCATGCTTAGTGAAAGTGACGTATGAAGGCCAAGAAAGGTAATCCATACTCTGAATTTGTCCACTGCATTTATTGAACCGTGACACACACCCAGAACAGTTGGCAGCCATTTTTGCTGTGGTGCCCCGGGAGCAATTGGGGGATTGGTGCCTTGCTCAAGGACTGGAATCGAACCTTTGGGTTACCAGTAAGACTCGCAAACCATTAGTCTACAACTGCCCCAAACATGAATGGCTGAAGAAAAAAATAAATAAATAAATACACGATGCTTACATGTCCAATGTGAAACAGGCGCAATAATAAATGTTTCTTGAGCGCCAAATCAGGATCATGTGACACTGAAGACTAGAGTATTGACTGCTGAAAACTCAGCTTTGGCATCACAGGAATCATTTACATTTTAAATTACATTCAAATAGAAAACAGTTCATTTAAACTGTAGTCATATTTCACAGTATAACCGTATTTTTGATCAAATAAATGCAGCCTTAGTGAATATAAGAGACTTCTTTCACAAAGATTAAAACTTACCCAACCCAAATTTAAACGTCTTTTGAACATCTTCAATAAATTAAAAACAAACAAAAAAATACCCAATAAATTCTGCGAGACACCCCTCAGAGGGACACATTATCTCCTGCCTGGAGTAGATGTGTGGCTGTCAGACAGACAGTCCCTTTGTGCTGCTCAATGTTGCCCTGCTCCATAACGGGTCGCCAAAGACACGACTGGCTCTCCTAAAATTAACCATGTTCAAATATACAGACTATCAGAGCACAACTACTACTGCTGTTAAAATAATCAATAAACAATACTGTTAACTGCTCTTTTTCTCTAATCTATAGAACAGCATATGCAAAGAGGGCACATGTGATTTTAGACTTTCTTTCTATGCATCATAATCATATAGTCATTTTCTTCACCACTGCATCATTACTTCACCAATTGCTGTTACTTTTATCTTAAAAGCACAAAATCCATCCGATCAAATTCTTTCTGCGTCAATCCTTTTGTAAGTGCAGAGGTTTAGAGTTACACATGAGCTTGCTGAAGACTGTAGAGCTGCTGCTGTCATCAGACTGAGGTCACTGATGGCACACACATGTCCCCTGATATAGTTTTTTTTTTTTTACAGGAATGATAGTTCTTAGTAGTTTAGTTTTTTCAGACACAGTAAAATGGACCAAATAGCATTCTTATCATTCTTAAATGCTGACATTATAAAAAAAAAAGAAAAAGGAAAAAGAATCTGAGATTCTTAAATGTTCACATCAACCAATAATAATTAAACCCTTGACAATTGTGTTTAGTTGTGCAAATGGATCAGAAACAGATTTAGAAACATTGTTTGAGGTCATGCCTTGCATTCCCTGAGAAAGCAATTTTAATTATACCAAAAATGCTAACAATTACATGGTTATGAAAAAAACAACGTGCATGCAAACTTCAATAGAAAGAGAGCCAGAAAGAAATTTATGAAGCAGGGGAAGTGTGAATTTGCCGAAGCTGTTTCTCATGCTGGCATCACCATTCAGCAGTGGTCCAAAATGACTGTCACCTTCTGAATGCACATGAAAAATGACTTTTCCTTGTCATTTCTAAAATCACAGACCACTGAAATGCTTTGTGCTCAAGTGAAAATGCTTTTTTTTAATACAAAGCCCACGGTGTATGTGCATGCGCTGTCAGTCTGTAATAAGGTCATGAGCAGAGCAAAAGAGGTGAACTGGAATGGACTAGAAGGGGGAAGGAGAAGATGATGCACTGCTTCTATACAAAAACACCTTTTAATCGGAAGGTTGAATTTGATGAAATTACATTGTACTTTGGAGTGAGACAAACTGTTAAGACATACCACGTCCTGATTTACTGTGGAATGTAATGAGGTGTTTCTTCAATTATGGGCACTTCTGACCTTGTGGACCCTTAAAGCAGACTTTTCATTCTCACAAGAGTTCTTATTTAATTTGTCCATATGTCTTGCTAAGGCTAATTTCATAGCTAGCTTTTTATCTATACTAAATCTAATGTGAATGACTCTTTTTCTTATTTTAGGATTAGAATTTGATTGCACATGCCTTTTATGTATATATTTTTTTCAAAGTAAATAATAAATTAAATGCCACAAAATACAAGATAAAGGCATGAGTAAGAATTATTAAATAATTGAATTATAAAATTGAAACATTAACCCTGAGGAAAGTAAAAGTGCCCATAGTTGAATAATCACAAAATGGCATCTGTGTTCATGTATGGTAGTAAATACAATACTGTTTTGGGGTCTGTAAGACATTTAAAAAAAAAAAAAAAAAAATTCTTATGCTCACCAAGGCTGCATTTATTTGATCCAAAATACAGTAAGACAATCATATTTTATCATATTTTAAAATTGTATTTATTCCTGTGATGGCAAAGCTGATTTATTATTTATTTATGTTGTTTTGCTGCTCAAGATACGTTTCTTATTTGTATCAATGCATCAATGTTGAAAACAGTTATTTTTGAGGAAACCATGATACATTTTTTCAGGATTCTTTGATGAACAGAAATAAAATTAAAATATTTAAAATGGTAACATTATAAATGTCTTTCTTGTTACTTTTGAATAATTTAACTTATTTTAAAAATCTTACTGATCCCAAATTTGTGATCTGTAGCGTATATGCAATATATTTAACACATGTACAAGGAAAGGCCAAACAAAGATATACTAGGACATCTAAAATGAGCTTAAATTAAAAGCTATTCATCTCTCCCTTCCTCACTCCTACTGTTTTCTGAATGCATCATCACCTTTTCTCCCTCAAAGCAGTGAGAGTTTAATAGGCATTCTGGACTGCAGGAGTCCTGCAGCTCTAGCTTAGAAGTTATGTCCATTTCAGTGCTAGTTTAAGTTGAATGATTTCCATTTTAATTTATAGCACTGTTTTAGTAAAGAATGGATGTAGTAAAAAAAAAAATGGGTCATTTTATATTGAAGAATGGAAGATCTTTACAGTTCACTACTTTACCATTCATAATAAAACATTTTTTGTATGTTTCTGGTCTCTCTCACTCTCAAAAAGAAGACCCGCCTAAACCTTGTCTATTGTCTAGCCTAACAACTACTGCCCTCTATCAACTGAATTTTCACCCATACCTAATAATGACTAACCTAAAAATGCAATCCCACAGTTTGTTCACTCACTATCTAAACGTTCTTGATCTGCCAAGCTTTAATACGACACAGTTTCTGGGAAACTTTTGGCTTTTGAGGAAGAACTGGTCAAAGGTTAGTGGTATAAAAACACAAGGACAACATTATCCTGAACAAACATTTAAGTACTGGAGCATAACTGGAACAGTATGAGTGTGATTTGGTTTATCTTCATGGCAGATTGCTTGTGTTGCATCTGTTATATGGTGAAAGACTGGAAGGATGGCTTACCCTGGGTCATTCCCGCCCCAATGTTCTCTGTTGGGCTGTAACCGTTTAGGGCTGTTTTGGTGCCCAAATCAACCATTTGGTGGAGGCGGAGCTTCCTGCAGTAAATGGACGCAGCCTCTGGTTCCAGAGCAATGATCAACTGATCAGGATTGTCACGATAAACCAGACCAGCCTAGATGAGTACAGAACACCAAATGGCTAGACATTAAAACAGGAAACCCAGAGGCTCATCTTTACTAAAAACATGTGAATGAAGATAAATAAAAGCTAATATGAACATTTACTCAACTTTTATTTAAGACTCCAATAAATTCACATTTACTGAAATTTATAAATAAGCTGTCTTCTCATTGACCTTATAGCTATTACCGTGAACAAACTAAAACAGAATTTTGATAATTGAAATAAACATTTTTTTTTTAAAAAAGGAAAAAAATATCAAATTAAATATCTGAAATAAATATCAGATTAAAAAAAAAAACTACACAAAAATAGAAACGTTGCCTTGGCAACTAACTGAAACAACTTTAATTTAACGCATTAAATTACTAACTGGAAATAAACCAAAACTTAAATACAATAATAACAAAAACCTAATAAATATGATAAAAGCACACACACACACACACACACAAAAATTGAAATAAAAGCTGGAAAAAAACAACAAAAAAACTAGGCCTAACCCCAAACTTATTTTATATAATAAATAGTACATAAAACCACTAAAATAACACTGCTTACACACAAGCATATTTCAGTCTATATTATTATAGGATGGCCTATAATAGAGAATTTCTGTCAATTTAAAATATTTTATTAATATTTTCAAATAAAACTATTTCAGAAGGCCCTACAACATATATTGTAGATCATATAAATATTAATACATAAAAATAAAATAAATATTGATAAATATAGTTTTTGAAGTTTAGCACATCACACTGCAGGACACTGCTGTTATTGCTTGAAGTCAACTACCTGTAACTCTAAAATAGTTATTGCAGCACAACCCTAAACATTCAGACCTCGATTAATTAACTGTCATGACTCATTTACAGGTTAATAGAATATGTAAATAATGCAAACATCAAGATCATATAACCTCACTTCAAATACGAGGGAGTGTAAAAATGTAAAGAAACATGACACACACACACACACACACACACATACTGTGCTGAGTGACAGTATGCTGAGTGTGCTGCAGGATCCGGTGACTTATGGGGTGCCAATGTGAGCAAAAAGGGATGCAGACAGCGAGAGATAGAGGTAAGGGTGAATGCAGTGTCCTTTCTTTCAATTCTCCTGATCCAGCAGATGGAAAGCTGAGTCACTCCACACACACACACACACACACACACACACACACACACACACACGCTCCAGAGGCAAGCTTTGCAGGAATTCCCACTGCAGATATCAGGTGTTGCAGACTCCCCCTTCTTCTCTGCTCTCTCTTTTTCCAGCTGTTCTCTCTCTTTTCTCCCAGCCTCATTTCTTCTTTGCTCTGGATTGAGATGAGAGAAGCCGAGGCCACACCCTGCACTTCCTCCCTTTCTGTCTCTCTCTTCAGTGTGAGAGAATTCACCCGTTTACTAATGTACTGCGATTACTATAATTTACATGCATGTTATAGAAACTAAAGAAAATAATGTATTTACTGTTTGTTTAAATAACGAATTACGTAATTACGCTTACCCTAAGAATGTTTTATATATTGCATGCATGGAATAAGCAGCAATAATAGTTTGATAGCATTTCTGGTTCATTCTTTTTCACTAGGTTTTGTTTCTCAAACTCTCACTCTCTTTCCTTAAGATTTCTTGACAGCTGCCTTCATTTTACACTTGCATCCACCGGCGATCCAACAAGTGTTCTGCACTAAATAAACCTGTAAATGTAGTCCATTTGTTGAAAACACTTGTGACCACATCACGTTTGTACTGGAGTCTGTCCCAAAACATCCTGCACAACATTGAAGAATCATTTACTTATGTGTCAGTCAATCACTTCACTACAACAAGGCTGTAAACTTTGTCAGTTACAGAACATTGCAAAATGAAAATAACTATTTGACCTAAAAAATCTTAACAGAACCTCTTCAATACGACTAATATGAATAATAAGCTGAAGATGAACGTCAAAGCCAAGGACCTGTTGCAGAAACATAGCCATTATGTTAAGTCTTATGTTATTATATCTGTTATATCAATTATTATGTTATTAATAACATTATGTCATTATCTTAAGATCTAGTATGACCCACTAGCAGTTAGTCAATGGGCATTCAGTCTTACTTTTCATTATCAAATTAGGCCAATCTTCATTTTTATGTTTTTGATTTAAAAAGGTTATTAACAGACTAAAGAAGAAAATATGATGTCTAACAAGTGAGACTAGCGGTTTATGCAACCTGCGCCAGGTGTAAATAGCAATCTGTGTCACCTGCTCACTTGTAATCAGGTCACCCATGATGAATGTTTAAACCAGGTATAAATATCTCATTAATGCAGCACATATGCATACCACACACACATCCACACACAAGGCCACATGTTTAATCGACTAAGATCCTCACACAAATACTCACAATGATGCCAACAGTGACAGACAAACAGCGACTCAGTGACACATTACCGTATGTATGGGGTCTCTATAGGTGGTCAAGTGAAAAACGGTGAAAACAGACAAACAGAGGCTGTATCTAAAGGATGAGGTAAGTGTCTTTCCTTTTTCCTTTTCCATTAATCTCCTTTCCTCTCTTCCTATCTTTACATCCTGTATTTCTAATTCCATTTTAGATGGCCAGCAAAACAGTGCTCTTTTACCTCTCTTTCACTAATGCCAGGGGAAGTTCAGAGCTCATCTCAGTATTGCAGTACCTTAAAACATCCACTAGGGATTTGTACAATTTCAAAACGCAAAGTAGGTCCTTTATCAAAGCAAGAGGTGCATTTGAGCATATGCGGCTGTGAGGGAAAAACGTTATACCTTATACGCTGCCTCTCTCATAAACTGCTTGGCCGGCATCTTCCAGATGGCCGGTACAGTGATGACCCATCTGACATCAGCGTTATCAAAATCTGCCCCTGCTTGGTCACTCAACTCCTGTATTCAATGACATTTATGTGAGGTCAAAAAATTTATGCACCAGATATGCAAATTAGAATGACTTCTGAAGGATCATGTGATACTGAAGACTTGACTATTAATGATGCTGAAAATTCAGCTTTGCTGTCACAGGGGAAAAACAAATATTCTGTATGATCATGGTACTAAGACATACCTTAAGAGCCTGCTCCTTAAAAAAGGCCAGCGCATAGGCAAAAATATCCAGAGCTTTCACCTTTTTCCCATTGGCCGCATGTAAATCTGTGTCAATGGACAGATTCTGAAGGATAAAATGACAATAACATCTCTCAGAAATAAGAAAGAGCATGACAAGTCAAGCAAAATGTATTTGTACTTCATTGGACTTATCACATCATTCATTTTGAGGGAAATACACTGTATAACAGTTCAGAGACTTCATTTAGATTTAATAAACTAGGAAACTCATTAACAGTATTGCTTCAGTGGCTTGAAGCTTTGATAGGTTAACCTGTTAATAATAAGTTTGCTTGCATTACTTGTTATGCAGTAGCCAGTAAATTATGAATATATCCCTGCAGCATCAGGCAGAAGACCATGTCCTCACTTTTATAATCAATAATTTCCCTCAATGCATATTTGTGCTGGGACACAAAGTCAAAAGTAAAAAAAAGTAAATGAATAAATAAATAAAAATCAATACTGTAGGAGTGTGTCCTTACTGCAGTGGTGTGTAGTTTCATTTTAAACTTCTCCAGGTAGAGCCATTGCTTAGACTCTGCGGGATCCAGGTCGTGGTAAAAATCTCGGGCTGCATATCCAAAACTGTGGAACTTCTTGTCTGGGGTCAGTAGAATGGTGGTGGGTGTCTTCTGATTGGACACACCTGGGTCTCCACCCTCCCAGCGCCTAGCAACGAAGGCAAGTCAACCAATGGGAGAGTGAATTTTACAGAGATCGGATGGAATAAGGAAATAATTTCACTGGGCAGAAGCTTTTAGCTTTTCACCTCTTCTCCTAATTAGGAGAGAACTGACCTAAGATGACCTACAATCCTTCACTCAACCCAATCATGCATCATAATGATGATTAACCATCCTCATTTTCCAAATCAAGGCAGTCATAAAACCAGCCCAAGCATCATACAGAGACAGAGGGATTTAAAATATTCATGGCCTTTTACTTTCAGGACGAAGAACCTAAGTGCAAAAGAGAACATGCAGCTCGATCGGCTACAGACTGTCTGAGCTGCAGAGAGAATTACATATGCCAAAATTATCACCATAGCGAACTAACTACATGCACTCTGAATTTAAAACTACAATGAGACTAATTGGTACAAATTATTGCAAAAATGACATTGTAGCTACTCAAAAAAAAAAATGGAAAAAGTTAATTCTGAGAAAGGCCTATCATTTGTTTGATATTGTGTTATGTAAAGCATTGAAATGTATAGATATCAGATATCTAAATACATTTTGGGGGTACAATATAATACAACCATTTAAAAAAAATGTATTAATTATAAGCCAATTGGCAATTATTGGCATAGCTGTAGCAGTCCATAAGGTTTCAGCTTATCAGCGTTAATAATTTGGGTTTCTGTAAACAAACTAGAAAACAACTCAGGAATCCTGTGTAATCAGGACAGACTAGAAGTCGATCCTTTCATCTCTTGTTAACCAACTCAAAGCAGCTGTCTTCTTGGTCTAAAAACAGATTTAGTAAATGAGTTGTGGGAGTTTTTACAAGGCAAGCTGAGTTTATATAGAGGTTTAGGGACTAGACTAAGTCAAACCCAAATAATCTCAGAGGCCTTGGGTTGTTTGTACTTGCAAATCTGTAGCAGCAGTCAAAACACAATTCGAGTGAACCAGATTGAAGGAACGCACTGCTATTTTACAAGAAGACCAGTCTCAGTTTAACTCATTCCTTTTCCTCTTCTCATCCCCCACTCTGATGTGTATCCTATGTGAATACTATAGCTGTGGACTATGAAATGCCAAGAGTGCTTGTCAGACAAAGCTAAATATATCTGTGTATGTAATGGCCTTCATGTTTTATTATTTCCATGCCTCCATTCACACATATTCAAACCATCTTTTAATTATATGCATGAATATATATTGTGAGCACGCTCTCTTTAGCTGCGCTTGTGCTGTTTAACAAGTAGAATCCTAATTCTAACTTTCATATTGAGTCTGATACCTACAATGAAACCCACATGCATATTTTGGCGGGAAACATGTGGCTGACTCTGCCCAGCAGGTACTCTGGAGAGCTGACCATAGAGTCAAAGGTCACATGACCAAGAAGGTCAGGTCAGGATTACAGAGCAGCAGTGGGTTTACCTACATATACAACACACACACACACACACACACTAATGTTACGTGGTTTGGACCATTATACACACAGTGGGACTGCATACATCTAATGAGTTTTAATGGAGCATCTAAGTGCCCAGAGAGAAAGACATCTGTAAGTTTGACTGAAATAGAGACATGACCTTCTAATGGAGGGACAATCATATTAATGCCCACAGAAAAGACAACCTACACCTACAGGAGCACATAGTTGAGCACAGGTTTTTTTGAATGCTCTGTTCAAACATATAATTTACTCAAAACTGTCCTGAAGGATAGAAAAAACTAAAAAAAGGTACTTTCTAAATTTTATATTATTTTAAAATTGTTAATAAAAACAATGTATAATGATTAAATTATATAAATGAATAAATGATCAATATATATACATAAACTTTAAAGGGAAAAAATGACTTTTTTTCCCCTTTTTACTTCATTTTGCCCAAAATAATAACATAAAAGCAAAAGATCTCTGCAGATTCCTCATTTGAGCTTTTCTTTCACATATGCAAACCTACTCTCTTCTCTCTCTGCCCCTTTTGTCTCACCTCATAGTGTGAATGCACTCTGGCTCTTTAGTGAAGGCATATGCATAGCCACTGGAGGTGGTGCCAAAGTCAATGGCCACCACCACCACATAGGGGTGCCTCGTAGGCTCATTCTCTTCTGAGTCCTTCTGTTGAAAGAAAAAAGGGAAAAGAAGCAGAGGGAAAGCAAGAGATATGAAAAGAGGTAGTGAGATACTGTCAAGTATATGTCAAACATTAAATTGTTTCATGTAATTGCAGCTCAGTGTAAATAAGACGTTCCATTAAGGGCACATTTGCACACGGGACATTTTCTTGATGTAATCCGTGATGTCATACTGGCAATAAAAACCAAAGCTCACCAGTACATGTGTGGGGGAAAGTGGCGTGATGCCTGGGTCGCCCATACTCTTGGCTGGAGATGGAGTAGCCATTGCATCTGCAAAGTAAAGGAAGGAAGGAAGAAAGAATTAATTTTCAAACCAAAAAAAAACAAGCCTGTTAGGCTAATACAGATAATGATATAAGCCTATTAATATTAATACATTTCAATGTTTTAAGGATATTTTTGTTTGCCTTTGTACAACAAACATTTTTTAAGGAAACATTGTATTAAGGTGAAGCTGTTTTAAGGTGCCATTCTACAAAATTTCAGCAAACTTTAGTGAGGAAAAACTGTTCAAAGTTAATAATGTAGCAATGTATGAAGCACAGATCACAGCAGTCATTTCAAACCAAGCAGATTTCGCTTGTGCTACCTGTGAATCGACATTACCAACTTAAATCCATTGCCAAATCTTTCAATCTCACAAGCAATTGGTATTGTGTGGATTCCAATTGAAATCACTGAATTGAATGCAAGTGAAAATTCGCCAAATAATTGTCAATATGACCGAACCTTGGTTCTCAAATGTTTTCTCTGATTTTTCTGTTTACTTTGGGTCAAGATTCTGAAATTCTTCAAGTAAACCAAAACCTTAAAGAAAAACCCTAAAGAAACTATAGATACCACAGTACATTTTTGAAAATGTACACCTCACCAATACCTACTGAACTCTCAAGATACATTTAAATGGCATTTGGAATATCAGGAAGCACTCTAAGGCTCTGTTTCATGGTCACAGATGGATACCAGGACTAAATGGCACCATCACTGGTGATTCTTCACTGGAAATTATTTACAGTGGAAATGAGACTTAAAAGCCTCAATTAATGTTCAGCGAATTTGTCTGAAAGACCATTCATTTGGCCATACCTTTTTTTTTTTTATAACATCGCTTATGTCTAACATTTTACATTATTTGGTCATAAAATCATCAAATCCTTTAAGAGCTTTAGACCACTACAGAAACAGCTGCTCCCCTCCACACTGACATTTGAATCGAATTAGAGGTTGTATTTGTCCATTCCCGTTGTCCTCATTAGCTGGGCCTAATAGCTTCGCTAAAACACTCGGATGCTGAGCACCCTGAACATTAAACGAGCGCTTGGGTTCCTCGCGCCACGGGACGCCACGTTTTTCTAAGCGTTCATCCTTTTTTCCCGCCTTTACCCCATACTGAGCGGCAGAGTGAACAGAATAAGCGTGGCGCTCTTCAGCGAGTAATTACGGGTTGAGTGACTGGCTACCTGCAGCTCGCACTTCATTTCAACCACTCACCACATCCACAAGCTTCAGCTACCGAGATTGATTTTAAAATGGGACAATGGAACGTCAAAATCAATACTGAAGGAGTAAAATGATTGTCTATAATGATAAATACCTATAAGTGAAGCATTATTCAGAAACACACACTTGACCGTCTTTTTATACTTTTCCGCGAATGGATTTGTGGGTTAAAGGAACTTAAGTTTGTTTACATGGCAACACGGCTCACTGTACGGGGACTTCATTATGACACATTAAAGTTGCGTGAGGGTAATTACACAACGTCAATTGCAACCGTTTCCCTGGTGGCTGCTTGAGAGCTACTTGATTAGGGCTGTGATTGTGTTTTCTATGTGTGTGTGAGTATAACATATTTTTTCAATAAGGCTCTTTAAGTCACAACAGAGAATCCAATCATGTATGGCAACTGGAAAGCCGAAAATGGGCATAAATGGTGGGAAATTACTTGCATTATGACCAGAGTGTGAAACGAACCAATTCCTTTGATTTTCCAGCTGTTTTAAAGACTTATTTACACATAAGTATGACAAAGAATTCATCTACAGACTCGCCTGACCTGAAAAAAAAAAAAAAAAACTAAATCTATTCTTTTACTCAGGATTGGCTGACATAATGAGCTGTTTTAACACAAAACCTACACAATAAATGAAATAAAATACCGTAAAAAGCAAAAGTATTTTCACTTCAAGTTGTTGGCCATTTACATTTATTCATTTGGCAGACGCTTTTATCCATTTAGG
Organism: Opsariichthys bidens; assembly: GCA_037194245.1. Classification (NCBI taxonomy): domain Eukaryota; kingdom Metazoa; phylum Chordata; class Actinopteri; order Cypriniformes; family Xenocyprididae; genus Opsariichthys; species Opsariichthys bidens. The sequence goes on along the minus strand of CM074286.1, from coordinate 16,565,964 downwards.
TGCATTATTATTATTGAGCAAAATTTTGAATGTTTACTCAGCAGGTTTTTGCAAAAGTTCAAATCCATCTCGCATCTAAAGTTTCTGAAAACACAGAACACAAAAGGACTCTTTCAATGAGGCGATCATATATACTACAACCATTACACATGCGTTGATCCAAGCAGCAAAAATAAACATAAATGAGAGAGAGGATGGAGAGATGGTGAGAAAAAAGTAGAGTATCCTGTTTTCACCCCTCCTCTTGTCAACATGAGAAAGGGAGTGAATAAACGGGGTGTTCAAGCTCCGTTCTGGAATGTTATACAAAATTCTGACAGGAAGCAGGAGGAGTCAGAGGTCATACCTCCTCTGTGGAATTACAAATTCAGAAGAATTCCAAGCAGCCCAGTACACAGAAATAATCGAGTTCAGAGACATGTGGACCACTGACATGTACAGAAAAAGTGCTCTTAGGTCTGGGATCTATTATCTATAAAATACGCAACAATGTGCTATAGTTGAGGAAAGTGAAGAGTAGGAATGAGACATATTTTTAAATATGAAGAAAAGGATGAACAATCAACTCAGTCATAAATATCAGTCATAAAATGTCACTTTCCTGTTTTTGTTTTTTTAATTGAAAATTAAATAATCATTAAATAATCAATAGAAAAATGTTATATGACTGTTACATTAATGTTTTTATCTGCACCCCCCCCACCCCCACTGAGGAACTTTTACTAACTTTGAGGTCACATGCCTCATTTCCCCAGACAAAAGAGAATTAGAAAGAAAACGCAAATACTAATATAAGACTGTTCTCTTTTATCAAATGGTTTTCCAAACACTGAAAATGCAGACAAATATTTGGACAACATTCATGGCACCATTATTTTCTTACTCAAGGCAAAAGTCAGGACTAAAGTAGAGCAAAGGGAATTTGGCAAGATTGGAGAAAAAAAGCCATCAACAAGTTATTGTTGCAAAATGTGTTGTAATATTATAGTGAAAACCTGTTCATTCCTAATCATAAGTTCATAAAACACCACATCATATTAAGAAGACTCTTCAGTGGCTTTATGTTGAGTTTATGTTCATATGTACCAGATCTTCAACAGATCAATATTGGAACAACTGGGCAACTTGTTTTTTGACCTTCCAAAGAGACAAAATAGCTTCAAGTGCCTTCAACCTGGTTAATGATTTTATTCCATGGCTAGCAAACTCAGACAGAGACATCTGTATAATATTACAACTCTGGATAACACACTACAGTTTTGATCCATTATGAATTATACTAATTTTTTTACAGTTTAAATCAAATCTCAACATCTCTGAGATATATGGCTGCTTACTCTGTAACTTTTGGTTTGAAAGTTTTCCAAAAATAATAACCAAATGCAGAGATACAGAGAAACGAATCCATCATCATGTCAAGTTGAAAATTCCCTGGTAAGTGAAACCAGATTATGAAAAGGGTGAATGCAAAAAGTATGCATCTCTCAAGCTGAACAACAACTGTTTTTTTTATATAAACTTTATTAGATTGCATTTCTCAATAGAACTTTCCAAGGAATTCTGTGTGAACAGCACAGCTCACGGCTGATTTTTTAGGTCTGAAAGTTAAACACACTGAGCTTAGTTATAACACTCTCCAGCTAAACAAGCAGCAATCAGCTACCGAGACAAGCCATCTCAAAGATAGGCCATTGACAGGGCAGGGCTGCTCCAGTTCACATGTATGTGAAGGTCCATTCAGAGCCATAGCACTATAAATGCCAAAAACACAGCCGGCCATCCTTTCGCTCACACTAACTGTGTCCAGCTGGCCTTATTCACTCACAAACACGCACTCATACACATGCACACAAATAAACACTCACATTCATACACAAACACTCTTCCCACACACTGTGGGCGAGAGAAGCCATGTAACAGCTGTGACTGCTGGAATCTCATTAGGTTCTCTCTGTCAGGTTGTCAGTAGGGATGCTAACGATTAATCAATGACTTGATTAATTGTCGATAACAATTTGATCGATAAAACTTATCGGTGGTCGATTAAACAAGGTCAATCATGAATAAGTAGTTTGTGCGGCACATTCGCAAAACACGTTCAGCAGACGCATACGGAAAAACTGCAGCAAACACGCCGCAGTTACGCATTATAAACGTATTATCGTTCCAAACCCATAAGACCTTTGTTCATCTTCAGAACACGAATTTTTATGTGTGTTAAATATTTTTGATGAAACATGTCATTGCACATTTCAAGGACCAGAAAGGTAGCAAAGACATTGTTAAAATAGTCCACGTGACTACAGGGGTTGAACATTGATGTTATGAACCTGCAGTGTCTCTACAACGGAAACAGTGAAGGAGACTGACATGGAAGTGAAGAAATTGTTGAATAATGTTGTTATTTTTGTTTTGTTTTTGCGCACAAAAAGTATTCTTGTCGTTTCATAACATTAAGGATGAACCACTGTAGTCACATGGACTATTTTAAAGATGTCTTAGCTACCTTAATAAAATATAACTTAAGAAAATAAATAAATAAATAAATCTTAATTTGTGTTGTGAAGATGAACGACGGTCATCAATAGGGTTGGGTACCGAAACCCGGTGCCAATACGGCACCGATACCTATATAACCGGTATGTACCGGATCGAATCAGAATGCGAATGTCGGTGCCTCATTTCGGTGCCACTTAAATGCCTGAAGTGATTGAAATATTTGTCCTCTGGTGCTATGACACGGACGTAAGAAGCATCCGATTCATCAACACGCCTGATCGCTAGTTCAATTTAAATAAGGCACTTTTAGAAAACTACAGACCAGTATCCCTTCTACAATTCATTGCAAAGACACTTGAGAGAGTTGTGTTCAACCAACTTTCTACTTATCTCACACAGAACAACCTCCTTGACAACAACCAGTCTGACTTCAAGAGTGGCCATTCAACTGAGACGGTCCTGCTCTCAGTTACTGAAGCTCTGAGACTGGTACGAACAACTTCAAAATCACCAGTACTCATCTTGCTTGATCTGTCTGCTGCTTTTGACACTGTTAACCACCAGATCCTCCTGTCAACCCTCACGACAAAGGGCATCTCAGGAAGCGTAATCCAGTGGTTCTTACCTAAGTCTTACGTCACAGGTAGGTCCTTCAGGGTATCTTGGAGGGGTGTGGTGTCTAAGTTGCATCATTTTGCTACTGGGGTACCTCAGGGCTCAGTGCTTGGACCACTACTCTTCTCCATCTACATGTCATCACTAGGATCTGTCATTCAGGAACAAGGTTTTACCTATCACTGCTATGCTGATGACACACAACTCTACCTCTCATTCCAACCAGATGATCCAACAGTTGCTGCTCGCATCGCAGCCTGCCTGACAGCCATTTCTGCCAGGATGAAGGACCACCACCTTTTACTCAACCTTGCAAAACCGTAACAGGCAAATTGTACAATTTTCCTTGTACAACATTAGACACAAGATTAGACCCTTCCTATCGGAGCATTCCACAAAAATTCTTGTCCAAGCTCTAGTTCTATCTAGACTGGACTATTGTAATGCTCTCTTGGCAGGCCTTCCAGCATGGACTGTCAAGCCTCTACAACTGATCCAGAATGCCGCAGCAAGAGTGGTCTTTAACGAGCCGAAGACAGCGCAAGTCACACCTCTCTTCATTAGTTTGCACTGGCTGCCAATAACCGCTTGCATCAAATTCAAGGCTCTAATGTTTGCCTACAGAACAACCACTGGCTCTGCACCACTATACCTAAACTCACTACTTCAGACTTCTGTGCCCTCCAGAAACCTGCGTTCTGCAAGTGAACGGCGCCTTGTGGTGTCATCCCAAAGGGGCACAAAATCACTCTCACAGACCTTCTCCTTGTCTCCTTGCTAGAGCTGCACGATTCTGGATAAAATGAGAATCAAGATTTTTTTGGTTTCAAATAGAGATCATGATCCTCCCGCATTTCTGAATATAGAACTAAACAAAATAACGCAATTTGTTGGAGGTTTTGACAAAATATTAATTGCTGGAAAAAATATAACTGTGTGGTTCAAATCTACTCTGTCTTGCTCAGAGTGGCAGTACGAACACAGGTTTGAATGTTCCGCTATGATTTTATCAAAGGCTTAATAGACATGCCGAATAATGGTCATTAACAAAATAAAATCTTGTGGGTGTTTGAATCGAGATTGAACAGAGCAGCTGAGCCTTTAGCCTTTTACAAAAAACTGCTAAAGACATATTTTTCGTCAACACTTGACCCAGTAATATTAGCACTTTTTCTTTTTTCTATTTATATTCTCTCTCTCTCCATCTATTGAATAAAAAAACATTTCTTGCTACGAGCACTTTGCTGGAATAAGTGGAACTTCAACCCGCACTTGCATACTGTTGCAGTCATGTTGATTTGATTGCTTCTACGGTTCTCATTTGTAAGTCGCTTTGAAGAAAAGCGTCTGCTAAGTGACTAAATGTTAACCAAAGAACTACTTGTGTAAACAGTACAATAAAACAGCAAGTCCAGGTTTAATTTCTTCTCTCCCCTGTCTTTCTCCTATGCTTTTTACATCCAGTGTTTCCAGGTTCTACGTCAGAATGCCGACGAATAAAGTGCCGGCGTTCTAATGTAGAACCTGGAAGTGCTGGTCATAAACAGCGTGGGAGAAAGACGGAGAGAAAAATTTGAGAGGGGAGAGAAGAATTTGTTGAAAAAAAATCATCATTTTTTTTGACGCACTAAAGTATTCTCGTCGCTTCAGAACATAAAGGTCGACTCACTGTAGTCACAGTGACTATTTTAACAAAGTCTTTACTACCTTTCAGGACCTTGATTGACGGTAATGACGTTACTTCTATGGGGGATGAAAAAAAGTCTATTGGATTTCATCAAAAAAATCTCTTAATTTGTGATCTAAAGATAAACAAAGGTCTTACAGGTTTGGAACGGCATGAGGGTGATTACATAATGACAGAAAATCCATTTTGGGTGAACCAACCGTTTAAGCACAAATCTATTCAGCTTTTACCCAGGAAAATTAAAACACTGATATCATAGGCTTTAAGAAACTAAAATACAAGACAAATTTCCTATATGGATTTAATACAAAACACAATTCTGCTAGCTGTTAGCTTATGATTCTGTGTAGTGTTTAATATTGGAATTTAATATAGTAACAATGAACATCTTGAGTTTTAGACTCAGACAGGCTGGATATGAAAGTACACGTCTGTAGGATTTCCTCTTGCCTCATAATGGAATGTGAAGTTTGGAGAAAAATTAGAGGGTTTGAAGAGAGCAGAAAACTCCCATTACATTACCAAGACATAGAGCGGACGAGTGTTTCGACATCTGCATCTACAGCTCCGTCACCCCCCTAAACCTCAAGCCATAACTCATAAATAGCATTACAAATGCTGTTTGGACTGTTTAGACTAGAGGGGCTTACAAAGCACATCATCTCATCCCAGCAGTCTCCTCCCAAATCAACACCAGTGCCCCTCCCCAATAGAGAAACATGAGACAAACTGAGAGAAAGAGCAGAGAGAGAGAATTGATTTTTGCAGTACTGAATAGAGCTGTAACCAGCAGTCATCCAAACAACAGAGCAGCTTTCCTTTTGCAACATTATACCAGGATAGTGGAGAGATCAGTCTCCTCTGAACTCAGCTCGATCCAGTAGCTGTGTCAGTCAAATGGTGCTGTGTAAGCTTTATGGGATCAATGATTCTGCAAAACCGCCATCAGTTCACTGGGTGGGTTCAAATGGAATATATTACGATTCATTCATTAATTCATTCAGGACTCTATAATCAAGTCTGCCTGGTCCAAACTAATGAAATTCCAAAACCTGTATGATATCAATTAATATCATGATCTGATATTGATCCAAAGATGCATTAGATTGATCAAAAGTGAGAGTACTGACATTTATAATTATAAATGGAATTATTATCATTTAAAAATTATAATTCAAATTAATGCTGCTCTTTTGAACATTGATGATAGCAATGAATGTTTCTTGAGCACCAAATCAGGTAATGGCTCCTGAAAATAGAAATGGAAAATACAAAATACATTTCAGTAATATTTCACAATATTACTGTTTTCTCAGTATTTATTTATCAAATAAATGCAACCTTGGTGAGCATTAGAAACACCAATGTATTATCTCAGATGGAATTTTGCTACTAAAAAAAAAAAACTCTTATTAAGATCAAATATAACATGTGGAAAACTAAGAGACAATTAGAGATTTCCTTGAAGGTGTATCTATCGTAAGCCTGGGAGTAAGGAACATGCACGGTTTAGATCTAAACTGCCAGAGGTGAACAGACTCCTTCAGAACAATATAGAGAGTCTATTGAAAGAGAGGAAGACACCCAAAAGTTCAAAGTGTCTGTATTTGTATGTGTATTTGTGTGCTTGTGGTGTCTATGCGAGGAAATTCTAAAAATGGCCTCTTGGAGTTACAATAGTCTTCCTTCCTGTGCATCTGGTTTTGAACAGCCTGATTACAGCTGCCACACAAAACAAAGAAAACCTCTCAAACTTAAATCAGCAACTTTCAATAAACCGTGCTCTTTCTTGAAAAATATTTAGTTCAACGGAAGTTCTGCATTCAAAACAAGTAAAGATCTATCATCTGACACTGTCAATTACTACAAAAATCCTTAAGATTCATTTAAAAGTAATAGTCACAAGATTATAAAGCGGCATCATACATATTAATATTAGATTGGATCATATGGGATTAGTTCACCCAAAAAATTAATTTCTGTCAATTACTCACTCACATGTCGTTCCAAACCCGCAAGACCTTCGTTCATCTTCGGAACACAAACAAAGATATTTTTGATGAAAAACAAGTTTTTTTTTTTATCTCTTTTTAGAAAGCAACGAAATTACCACATTCAGAGAATGTCCAGAGAAGTAGTAAACACATCGTTAAAATAGTCAACGTGACTAGGGTGGTTCAACCTTAATGTTATGAAGTGACAAGAATAATTTTTGTGCACAAAAACAAAATAAAAATAACAACTTTATTCAAAAACTTATTCTCTACCCTGTCACTCTCGGATATCATCAAAAATATTAATTAATTTGAGTTCTAAAAATCAACAAAGGTCTTTTAACTCCTTCCACAATCATACTAATCCAAACCTGTATGACTTTCTTCTGTGCAACATAAAAGATGTCATTTTGATAAATGTCTGTTTTTTGTTCGTACGTGTCAATGCTAAAAAAACAGTCTTGCAACCAACATTCTTCAAAATATCTTCTTCCACAGAAGAAAGAAAATCATACAAGTTTTGAACAGCATGAGAGTATGTGATGACAGAAATTTCATTCTGATTGCACCATGCCTTCGATTTCTGCATAACAGACCAAATAGATTGTAAATTAGGCCTATTTCCACCTCCAAATCTAAATGGTCTAGATTCCTGCATTCAGGCTCAGAAGGTCAGGCTAAACCCTGTGTAGCACACTTGAAGTGCATGCTTCCATGTAATGCCACTATATAAGCTACTGAGTTTATATATAACCATGCTTCCCCCCATTGCTCCTGAGACTGAAGGCCAGACACAGCTTGACTGGATTATTGGCATTTCTCTTCACGCTGGTGGGGCTGGTTTCCTCACATAGTGCAGTCAAGCCCACAGGGAATACACTACAACGAATCAAAGCTTCCTGACGGCATCTAGCTAAATGCTTCTTTTCACGCCCACCATTTGCAGAAAGCAACAAAAAATAAGACCACAATTTCATATTAAAGGTATCTGAGGCAGCTCAAATGTGTCAATGACAGTGATCTAGCAAATTACATCAACGTCAACCCGAAGATAAATTTGTCTCCAAACTATGAGTAAAATCTGTGTGGATGGCTGGTCACAGTGTCTCTCTTGATACTACCAAAAGGGGTATCTGAATTATTCAAACATATGTGAAATTATTTAAACCACCTCCAAAGCAAAATGAACCACCAGCATAGTGCATGATAGACCCAGTAACTCTGTGAGTAATAGTCTAGATTTGGGTCAGAACTGAGTTAGGTCATACAAACCAAATGTGTTCTTACACACATATACATACACACACAGTAAACATATTGGACATCTGTGCCGACTATCCGCTATGTTATTCTCGGGTGTGAGGAGGTTTTATGGGTCACTGCGTTTGTGTTTCAGATTTTTTGTTTTAGTAAGTCTGGCCAAAACCTTCTGTACTTCACAGCACAAAATACACAATGTCTGATTTAAAAACAACTGAAGTTTACTGGTTTAATTTTAAATATAAGATTATATAATTACAATATATTATAATTCAATCAATAAAATGCGTGCTTTTAAATAGATTACTTTTCAAACGTTTTGCTTCAGTAAGATTTTTAAAAGAAATGTTAAATAATTTTAAATAATTTTAACCACCAAAGATGCATTGTTTGAAAGAAAATTGTATTCCAAATAAATGGTATCCTTCCAATTCAAAGGATGCTGAAAAAGTATGACTAATAAAGCCCCAAATACGGTTCAACTACACAGCCTCTTAATAAAGAAGTTAATTTGTGAAACTGCCTAGATGTACATGATTTACTGAGCTGACAGTCACAGATATCACAGATGTACAGCATGAGAACATACGTGCTGGGTGGAGTCTGCTTGGCCTGAATGGCTGTCTCTTGGCAGGCATGTATCGTAAAAAAAAGCTTGACTTTGTGTATAAAGGGTGCTAAAAAGTGATATATTTTCAGATGTGAGGACTCATATGGGTTTGAAATGGAGCACTGCAAAGGCGTAACATTCTCATTACCACACAGATGGTCTGTTGACACTAAAGACGCCCGTGCTCCCCCCTTCTACAACTTCTCTTTCCTTCCCTTTGGGAACTGAGGCAACCGCAGCTAATACCTATACCATGACGTAATGCCAGAATGGAATTTTTGGGCTTTTGTGAGTGTCGTAGCAAGCTTCCAAATGTTTACATCATTCACAGCAAGTTTTTCAACTAGAAAAAATACCTTCTCATCAACAAGTTAAGTAATTAAGATTTGTATTTTAGCTTCAAACGAATTACATTCAAAGCTAGAGATTTGTCTTATATAAACAGGACTTTCAATTTGCCATTAAGGCCTAAATAACATTTAAATTTTTGTATAAAATTCTAAGTCTATGAGGGATATAATAAACAGATTTTGGAGATCAAACCTCGAGGAAGAGAAACGGTGAAAGAGAGGGAACGAGAGTGAGTTTGACCTACACAGTTGCTGACACAGACAGTGCTCATCAAATTAAGACGTTTTAAGCGAACATGTGTGTGTGTGTGTGTGTGAAGCTAAAAGGCATTGAGCTGACCTCAAACCGAGACGCTAATGGCTCCACTTTAAATTACATCACCCTGTCGTCCTACCTCTCCAAACACACACCCCCAGAGCCCAGACACCCCCTGCCAGCTGAGCATCTCCTAGACTGCAAGGACAAGACTTGCAATTTACTCGCTGGTATTAACTGGTTAATAAAACGCCCAAGCATTTTTTAGATCCACCAAAAAATATGTTCGCATTTTTGTGCATGTGAAGTGAGTGAATGATTTATTTGCTCATCTATTTCTCACTACACATTCTCTCCTCACCCACGTGTCTGGACTCTGGCTATTTAAACAGATGTGGTTCCACATCACGTCTTGTGGCCACACCCTGACAGTGGACATTATCTCTGCTCTCTCGGTCACGTCATACTGCTGAGCCCAGAGTTACAGGCATCTGGGCGTCCATGTTTTAGTTTGTGCATGTTTGTTTGTCATACATCTGCGTATTTGCTGTTAGCAGGGCACAGTTTACGTGCATGAATGCTGCAGACAAGCACGAATATCCCCCATCTCACCCATGCTGACTAAGCAGTCCTGCCCAAGCCACGTGCATCAGACTGCTTAAATGCACCAGGCAGTCCACTGCGACCATTGCAGTCAGCCCCACTGAACTCCAAGAAAGAGATGCCGTTGTGTGGCTAATGGTCATAAACCCTGGTTGATTCGACAAAGACTCAGCAAACACAGATCCAAACACTTCTTTTTCTAAACCAAACACACAACACGCAATCATATGCAAACATCAGTGCAATCATCTTCATCAATATATGCGACAAACTTCAATTATTAAATATTATTATTTATAATAAAATGATATTATATATTGTATTATTATTTGTGCTGCTCAGAGGCCAGATGCAAAAAGAATGATACATCAAATAGAGCTTTATGTGAACATTTATAGGCAGACTAGAGAAAATATCAACTTTAGATCAAAAGATATATTAATAAAATGCCATTAAATAAACCAGCAAGCAGCAAATTGCCTTCAGGAATGACTTGCAGTAGAGTGAAAACGCATGCATCTAACGTCTGAGAGCCATATTTGTTTACATGAGGCCACCACATGCAACTCGCACGACTACCCATCTAATAAACCATTTCTGGGTCTTGTCTTCTCTTCTGTACCCGCCTCCATGTGCTACCTATGAGGCCTTTTCCCCTTGACTCGAACAATGACTCCTTTATGCTCGAGGCCCGAAGTGCCACCGTGGGAATGTGCCGGGGGCGGAATGTTTTTACTCTGCTATTGGCACCCTGACCAGAGGCTGGCGACGCAAAGGTTAAAACAGTTACACACAAACACTCAAGGCAGAAGGTGTGGACAAGTTGTCAATTTAAGGACATTATGGAGCTCATTTGCACATTTCAATAGCCAAATGGTTCAAAAAACATTTGGCAGCAAGTTCAATGTTCTTATGCAAATTTCCCAGCGCGCTGCAATTAGCAGGCCAGTGTCAGATCCTCAACATCCTGGTCTATTTAAAACGTTTACAGCACGACTCATTTCAGCGAATCGATTCTTTAGGAGAGTTTTTCTTAAAGAACCGTTAAAAAGATTCTGTTCTTCAGCGCTACGACAGAACTGCGTCATCACGTGCTCTCGGATATTTAGCCTAATTTAGCCATTGTTTTCATGAACTGAAATGAACTCCAAATTCATTAAGAACCAAAACATAATTTGTATTTGCATCTCTTGTTTTAAAGGATTTTAGCACTTTTAAATAAAATGCCAGTTGTTTTAAAACTACTTTAGCATACGTGTTGATAAAACTAATACAAGCAAGTCATACCCATATTTATTATGTTTTTTCTGTAACTTTGCAGGTCTCAAAAATAACTTTTCCGCTCACACATCCGCTCACACTCATCAGTTCTTGGTTCTCGGTTCAACGAGTCAGTGATCCGCCAAAACCTGATTAGTCTGATTTGAGAATGAATCATTCAGAGGGTTTGTGAACCGGTTCAACCGATCTGCTGAAAGATCCGGTACAAAAGAACGATTCATTCACGATTTGTTCTAGAAGACGGCAATGTCGTAAAGATGTTCCGCATATATATCTCCACCTAATATCCTCTTGGTGCGGTCTAATGATGTCTACTGCACAAACAGAGTCTGGGAATCACACTCATGATGACTATAACAAAGATGCTCTTGCTGTGTCAGAGAAGCGCCCCTCCTGAATCATATTACATCACATCAGCAGTCGAACTGGCGTCCTTCCTAAAGGACAGACAACAGCAGAAGGCTACATGTGCTCGTTTACCTCCCAATGCGCAAAACTGTCAGAAACATTGAAACAAACCATGAAACAAGCTACATTTACATACGCGCTAACTGTTACTGAAGAAAACGTTGTTTTGATACCAGAGCCATGCTGTAAACAGTCGCATCATTTCTCTGCATTGCGATTATTCCATGCCAAAACGAACACTGAACCGTTTTCAATATGCGTTATAAAAGTATATTTAAGCTATGTGGTGTGTTTGGTTCGGTGGTTGAGGAGCCCTACCTCGTTCCGGCTTCACCTGGGATGATGATGATGGAGCGTGCAGACTTTTGCTGCATTGACTCAAAGCTCCCAGGAGCGAGACCACGTGACCCAACTCTGCACCGCTACTATCTCAGTCGCCCCAGTCCACACTGCGCTTATAAAGTCAGATGCAGTTTTTTCCCCCGGAGATGGCATTATGCCATAAAGAGTCGTGCACGAATGAAATCTCTTAAAAGATAAAGCTAGTAATGTGCTAAAGGTGGAATATTATGTTTATGTTTACATCCAATTGTCTAGCAGCATGCAGCAGACTAAATGTGCTTTCCAGGAATGCACTGTAGAAAATGTTTAGCCTGCTGTAAAAGCCAGTACATAATCGTAAAATATTGAGACGACATTAAATATGTCATTAAGTCACATAACGTCCAATTGAAACTTTTGGGCAGGTAAGCTATGTGTAGACAGCAAGCTGACTTAAAGGAACAAAAATGCACAAAACAAATAATAAATTACATCTAAATAAAATATGACATTTTTTAAAAGATTAATACTTTGAACATTGTACAAGATTAATATCATTTTAACAATAATATGAAAGTAACCTATTGTAAAAAGATTACAAAAAGATTGTATTTATAATATTACAAGCCTAATATTTTACTCTAAACTTCCATAGGCCAATAAAATATCATTTTATCGTAGGCTAGGTCTAGGATATAGTCTGTGGTTATTTACAGTTAACCAATTATGGGTTTACAGTAGCCTTGTATTTTTACTAGGCTATATTTCCCGTTTAAATGATGTAAAAAAATTTTTTTACAGTGTATCAATGCCACAGAAGCTAACCCGTTGTAGATGAGTACAAACGTACAGTGATTAAAAAGCGGTGTGTGGATTTGTCTCAGAAGGTCTTTGTGAATATGATTACACGTACAGTAATGATATCATGTGCTCTGACACTGTGGGCGTTGATAACGGGTTGCATGGAACAGACTGCTCAAACTTTCTTAAATGCGATTTATCTTACCTGTTATGATGTCGTCAATCACCAACTCTTTCTCAGCCATCGTTCAAATCTTCAGGTTGTCTTATTCCCGTAAAGATCCCACTTAGTGTCTAACTTTTTGCGCGGTTCATTAGATTCTTCACAGAAAGCTCCCTACTTCCCCGTCCCGTTACTACGCTCTTACTCCCACCAAACTTCCAGCCCTAAACTAGTCAAGACTAACGCTTTGGAGCGCATTAAAAATAAAGTATCTCGAGTTTGACCTACAGTTGAGTTTTCCTCAGACTGTCTGACATCCAGAGAAAGGAAGTGTACTGATCCAGACTTGCGCCTGTAGGCTCGCCATCCCGCCCCGCCCTTCAGCTCGACTCCATGTGCAACACTAATGAATACAGCAACAGAGTAAACACAGGCCTACTCAACTAAAGTGACACGTAATTACTTCTGTTCTTATGTCTGTATGCATACTGAGAAAATATAGTCAGATAATTGTGTGTTTATGTCTGCCTTTCATTAAAACTGCAATATGTAAATTTTTTGCTGTAAAATATCCAAAAACCACAAGGCCAGTGTTATATAGTTGAGTACTTGAGTACTAAATGTTTCCAACTATTTGTAAATTGTGAGAAAATCGCAATTTTAACCAGGGATGAGGGAGCTGCCAGTTTTATTTTGTAGAAACCATGGAAACACCAACGATGCTTTATTATATACTACATGTGGGAATACACAGACAAGGGAATATCGGTTTTGATCCATTTACAGACAGAAAACGAATGTAGCTCAATACGTTTAGTCTTATTGTTTAAATACTTAAGTAATAGAAAAACACTGTTTTGTCAAGTAGCTAACATAGCATAATCAAATGCAGCTTTATGTTTAGTAACAGTAAAACAAAATTTTCTCATGTTTTAAAATTAATCGCCATTTCTCAACACAGGCCATTCAGCATTTAATATGATATTCGATCTAGCGATCTAAAATCAATCTTGCTTACTTCGGCCTGATTCTTTTCCACCGGCTGTGAGGGGAAGACCACAAGTCCCAAGAATCCACGCTCAAACTTGGCGTCATCAAGCTATGCCTTTGTTTTGAACAGGCAACCGCAAAGCGGACAAAAAAACTACAAAGTGCACCTTTAATGTTTATTCTGGGGAGTAGGCCTAGCTGGATTAAACATTGATCTGTGGAATGTTATCAAATATCAAACCATATTGCCTGGAAATCGCACATGGTAAAATAATACTGCATCACACCATGTAGCCTACAGTACTGCATGGAAAATATTGTGCATGATCCTTGAAGAACCACAGGCTTATGGAACCTTTCCATTAAACAAAAGGTTCTTTAGGTTTTTAAACAATGTTCTTTACACTAAAATAATTGTTCTTTATAAGAACTGCTTTTTGCAGAGCAGAGGGCGGATAATATTTACATTGATTGATTGATTGTTTGATTGATTGGTTAGAATGGTATTGCATACCTGCAATATTCAAAACTATTTCTTTTTAAATGCTGGATTATTTGGGGACTTTCATGAGATGGTTCCTCCAGGCCTGAGCACAGCATGGGTTTGGTCTCAACCAGGGTGGAGTTTACTTGACATCTGAAGTCACTGAATACAGTATGATTTTCATGATATGAATACCGCAGAACACATGCATCTCTGCAGTAGACACTTTCACTTTGAACAAAATTAGGCAGGATATTTTGGTGAAACATGATCAAACATTTCACCTTCACATTTCACTCAAGAATGGAGAGATTACTTTCATTCGCTCACAGGCAGAAAAAAAGTATAATTCAACATCATTAAGTTTCATTACATCTTAGAAAAATATTTCTTTATAGCCTACATACAATATGTGATCACATTTTTCTAAATTAATTAGTAAATTCAACTTCTGTAGACTTCAGAATATCAAATAGCAGTTAGAAGAGAAAAGCCAATGGCCAGTGTTGGTCACCTCCCCTGGCTTTGCTACAGCAGGTTATAAAAAGGCTCAATGCCCCATCTAGTGGTCAATATGAATTTGACCCACAAGACCCTGAAACTACCAATCAAACCCCAAACAGTCATTGCATTTACATTCCTAATCTGAAGTATTTAAAATGTTCAGAGCTTCCCTGAATATAAACCTTACATATTTTCTTCATGTTGATACTTTCATGTTAAAATAAGTGTCATGCTATGTGAAAAAGTAGTCCTATTTTTGGTGGTTTTCTATTTCCTGAAGATTTCTTGCTGCCCCCCCCCCCCCAAGGATCTTGTTTTGATACTTTACTAAGATTCCTGTTTATCACAAACATTAAGTGATATTACATCAATACTATATTTCAAAATCTAAAATCAGATTGCTGCCCCATTACTGCCAGTGCTGGAATTCAAAAAGTCCCTGAATTAGACGTGTCAAACTGCACTGTAAATTGTGACTGTTGTTGTTGTTATTGTTTAAAACAACTCTAACAAATATCAACAGCGTAAATACAACAGTGTCTTTCACGCTGGTATATAACCTTGTTTTTTTAAAAAAAACAACAACAAACAAACAAACACTGGTTCTTCTTTTGTTATTAACCATAATTTTGGTTACGTTTCATCCATTGCCCAGGATATGGAGGAGTCAAGGTTCTGGTTAGGTGTTCCTATATCTTTCAAATTGCAACATTTATAATTCACACATCACAATTAATGCAAATAGTGGAAAAATATACAAAATTCCACCACTCTTTAAGTCTGAATACATTTTCCTTGTCTCACTGCAGAATTATGACATCCCATCTTTGAGACCTATTCTGGATTCTGCGTAATTATGCAGTTGGGTGACTTCCCATAGTCCCTTTTCCTAGATAGCCTAATCACACAGTGAAGATATTTAGTTGTGAGATTGATAATTGAATTTTATACAAAGCAAAAGCGGGAATGTAACATAAACATCACTCATGTGGCTCCTGGTTTTTACATGATGACTTTTTTTGTATGTGTTAGACAGGCATAATAATCAACAAAGTTAAAACAATAAATAATTACCCAACTATAATCATCCTCAGCATTTAAAAACACAAACAAGCTTTGACAAGCGTTCATGTGACAAAGGATGTTTGCTGCACAAGACTTGACACCATTTTTAATGTTATAGGAGAAGGCTATTGTTAAATTTAATAGGCTATAAGCATAAGTAGCTTGTGGAAATGATGTGTTGTTTCATTAATCGTTTCTTAAAGATTTCTTTAAAACAAACCACAACAACAACAACTCACAAAGCCTTGACGTTAAGACAACATGCCCTCAAGTCCACAAGGGGGGAGTGTTCATACAGAATGTCAAAACCGCTATACAGAACTTTATTCAGTTTAGGTGGCTTCAAACTAAACAAACTGATATAAGAGCAGCACTTTCACATAAGAACTAAACTTAAAAAGAGTTGCGATAAAACTTTCTGGTAATGAAGGATTTTATTTATGAACAGCAAGAATATCAATGGAATGCTACATTAAACCATATCGTCTGTGCAGATAAAATAATATTTAAAGGTAATGAAAAAAATACGATTTATAGAACTGGTGTGGTCGTCAAGGACAGGCTGAATTCATCTCTCTGATTCATTACTCTTTGCCCATATCGTGGGCAAAACAGAACTGCAAACACAGCTGTCATTTTTTTTTCCATCCAGTACCTGCAGTAACATGCTGAACCGTTCAAGCCACAGACAACATATGCCTACCGCATTGAACACAAACACAAAAGCTCTTTTAATCCCAAATAAATAATGTTTAATGTTATGCGTAACGTTACGCAATATGCGTGGATACATAGCCTAATTGACTAGCGCCACGCTCATTTCCAGATAAATGTACGTTAGACTAGAGAAGTCCAGTTGTTTTATATTTAGCCTACCTGAGTCTGTAGAAGGTGTGTAAGTGGGAGAGACTTTTTTTTTTTTTTTTTTTTTTTTTTTAAACTTTGCACTACTGTTAGGAAATGCTGGCTCTGTGGATTTTGTATTTAGTAGGCCTACCTTAAAATGTTAATCGCATGTCGTGTTAATATACAACCTGGATGACTATATGACTGGCCTGTTTATTTATTTCCTAAACTTTGCCAGTCGCCACTGGGCCTATATGTTTTAATTCAAGCTTTATCAGTTTAATGTTAACACCTGCTTGATGCGAGAGACCATGTTAGCCTAACGCTAAATTTACAAACTACATTTAAGCCTAACATTGATTTTAAGAACGAAAGAAAGAAACACGACACCAAAATGTTGAATTTGTAGTCCACTTTATGCTTCATTTTTGTCGGCAGGACGGTTTATTTATTATTAAATAAACAAACAAAAACAAAACAACGACGGATATTTAGACTATCATACCGTTTCTGATTTCTTTTCAAATTAAATGGGTTTAAATAGCCCACCCTTCTTAGGCTAAACTATAGACTAAACTTCCCTGTTAACACTATCCATGTTCTTAGTTAAAAAAAAAACTCTTGCGTGCACATCTTCCAGCGCTTACGCCTTTTTTGTGCCCAGCTCTCATTGTGCACACAGCAGGGTTAAATATCACTTGTCTCTTATTTTCCCAGGAAGAAAATGCATACTCATACGGGTACGTGCGAAGGTTAAGGGTTTGAGCTTACTTATGTTTTGCCAGATGGCAGCAAGCAAAGAAAGAAGCGAATAATTCAACAAATCTCTCTCTCTCTCTCTCTCTGGGTCCAGGTATCAGAGCAATGCGCGCGACCTGTCCGTGAACCCTCTTTAGTGAGCTTAGAAGAGTGACTTAAACGAGACCGGCTCATTAGGGCAGGAACTCATTAAGGCAAATCTGTAGAGATCTGGAAAAAAATAATCGTATTACAGTTTTATACGTACCAAACATAATTTTTTTTTTCTTTTTCGTCTGTTTGCAGCTGTTGTCCTCATTTTATTGAACCCGTACTATCTGCGAATATATTTTTAATCATTGTACAGGAATTGCATTCTAATGCACAATGTTTAACTAGCCTTAAACACTTTTCATTTTTCAAAAGTTGCTGTTAGTAAATATATTTTACACAAACCCATGGAAAGATGTTTCTGAATAGTATTAATTCTGTTATTGCTTAGGCTATTAATTCATACCCCGCAAAACGTTGTTGAGTAGGCTATTCTTAAAATGAATAATCTGTCTATTGAATTCTTATTTATATCTACGAATATTGTCAGAATGTATTCATTTAGAAGCAAGTGAAAAAGCTACTCACAGTTTTTTTTTTTTTTTTTTTTTTCAATGTAATGATTTTATTTCGAGCTCGAATAAATTTACAAATCTTTCTCGGCAACCTTTTAGGATAATTATAACAGGCCTAACTTTTAGTTACAGACGAATAAACGGGTTTTGGCGTTTAGCACGTATGCACGTGCAGTTTTCCAAATCACTACCAAAATCTGAACAAAACTCAATTTTATGAGTTATAAAACATCACAAATCTTTAGTGAATGGCAAGGAATTCCTAATTGAGTCCTCGAGGTCGTATTAATTCAGGATGAAACACAAACTAGGGGGTGTTCATTCAGATGACACCTGGCAAAGTTTGAAAACATGACTGGGCAAGTGCGCGGCTCTGAAAGCATTAATCAGGGCATCGGACGATGCATCTGGCGACTTAAGGATGGGAGAAGACGCGCTAATTAGGTAGAAATGGCCCTTTTTCCCCGTGACCCAGCGGGACCCTTGGCAAGCTGTTTAACATTAGTTAAGCAATTAAAACGCGTGAATGCAAGTGTAGCTTTTGGTGAAAGCTCTGGCCGTGGCATAAAGTGCATGCTATTCCGTGTTTGTTATGATCCACGCGATGCTCGCCTTAAAAATATGACGGTGGGACAAAAACACAATTACTTGGCTTAAGGTACAACAAAGCAACAAGTGGTTGAGTGCGAGATGGTTAGCCTGTGCTTGACACCAAGAAACATACATAAAACATTCAAATGACTTTCTAGAACTTCATGAAAACCAAATAATGTGTCAACATTGCTTTAGGCGCCTAGAAGTTCCACAAGGAGGAAAAAACAGACAGCAATTGTAGCCTATCTGGGAGTGTCTGACCCACTGGCAGTCACATGTCTTGACAATGTGGATGTCTCTAACAGTGTTGAAAAGCCTGGGCTTCTTCACAGGGCCCAGCGGTCGCCCCAAAACAGGCACAGGTCTGTTTAAATAGGGCGCTTTAGCCATAGCTTAGCAGGGAGTTTCGACTAATGTCCTCTTAGGCTTTTTATGACTCTTTTATGTAGTCTAGAGCTGGAGATATGGACTTGGTTTGTCTGTATCACATTACTTTCGGGTTGTCCTAAAGAGAGTGTCTATGGATGTATCCTCTACAAAATGTAAGTGAATAAACATTCTTAATCAAATCAACAGCAAGTGAATGTTAATTTACATGCTTATAGTATAATTGTTTGCATTGTTGTTGTCACGAAGTTATTTAATTTTTTTTTATTGTAGATTCTATTTCGTGATCTAGGCTGTTAATCGAATCAATCACTGCAACCTCGAGTTAGACTATATTTATCTATTGCTTTTAGGGAAATTAATTTGAATTTTGTGAAATGTGCAAGTTCTCAAAGATGCAAGAACACAAATGGTCTGTGCAACAATGATAGCTTTTAGGTGCATGCGTAGTTTGAGAGTGAGCAGACGTGGCCGGCTGGTGGCGACAGTAACATGCAGGCATGCACACTTGAACTCCGTGGTGACCGTAGTGGATGCCTACATAAGTGATTTTTAGCTCAAGAAATATATTTCAAAACATTTACGTTCAAAGACCTTCATTTTTTTTTTTTTTTTGTTAATCTTAATGCTCTGAAATTGTAAATACAGAGATGTTTTCCCACTCCATCATCAGATCTGACGCAGTCCCTGTGCATGGCATTAGAGACCGCATCCTTACGGATTTCTCTGTGAATGTTTACTGTTTCCCCCGCAACCTCTGTGTTGCGATGAGCTGAAAAAACTGCAACATCGATAACTGTTTCCTCTAAAAATCATTCTTCGTTTGCTCCATGCGGAAATACGATGAGGCTGGATTCATGTTTAAGCAAGCATATTTTGTTGTGTCAGATATTATTTGTGTCTTCCCCATCTGCACTACCCAGCCAAGCGCAGGAAAAACCAATGAAACGCGCGCTTGTCCGTGACGTCAGTGGCGACGGTGCCCTCTCGATGACTTCCTGTCCTGGAGCGACTGACCTCCGCGTGAACCTGAGCCCGGTCTCGAGCAGAAGCGCGCGTCACTCAGGCCTTAAATTTGGAAAACGGAAAAAAGATATTGTTTATAGGCCTACTCCGTATTGTTCCATGTAAATCACGAGCTCAGTTCATTCTGACCAGATCCTGTTAAAATTGCGTTAATTCCCGCACATATGTTTTTCAAACAATCAAACCCTACGAATATCTAGTCTAATGCATGTGTCGTGAAAAAAATTAAAACCATAAACTAGCCTGATTTTCCCTCGTTAATCAAGGCACGTCCCTTCAGATTACTGAACGAACAACGCAAGTTGATTTGTAGCTCATGATTTTCGCCAAAGAATGAACTCAGGTGAAAATATATCCTGAAAAATGTTATGTTTGCTCAATTGAGTGTAAATTAATTCCCACATTAGCTCGTAACATATAGGCATATAAGATAAAAAAGGACGCTGCTGCGAGCTCGAATTTCATTCCTTTAGTCGCATCTTGGATTTTTGCAGACTGAATATGTTTTTATTAATACGGCACAGGGAACACAGAAATATTTAATTAATAAATATCAAACGGTCAAGGGGGAGGGGGGGGGGGGGTCTGAAATGTGCTGGTAAAATAAATAAACCTCTTTAAATTCCGATATCCAAAACAATGTGCTTGATTACTAATAATTCACATAGCCTAATTTATACTGCACGCAAAATTGTATTAATGTCGTTAAAGAGTAAGTTATGTTTGTAGAAAATCATGTAAATTGATGCCGTGTTGAAAGACTTCAAATGTAAATTCAGGAAGAAGAGCGTACGAAAATTAAAATATACATTAAAGTATAAAATAGTTTAATTCATACTGTATATCGGACACTAATATAGTAACAAATAATTAAAGTGAGTTAAAAACTAATAAAGTCAGAGTGAGTTTTAATTTTAAATGAACCAAAACAAATGTGTATTCACATCGCAGCCTTTTCTTCACTAGAATAAATGTTGGCTATATATTACTATCAACAAAATATTGTTGCAAGATGTCTGAAAATATACTTAAAACTCAGGTTTAGGGCTTTACATGCGTTTTGTTTTCAAGGATTCAAAGGTTTAAAAATAAACGAAACAATTTACCTCGAATGCTCGCTGTAACTGCTGTAAGGAAGATTGTAGTGACAGACTGTATAAAATTAAACCATCAGTTAACATTAAAGTGGTCATTGGCGCCCTACAGCTAGGCCTATTCAGACTATCTAACCATACAAACAAACGAATTATAACTTGAACTGGCAACGACATGTGCACTTGATAGAATAATTAATGTGGACTGATACATTCTTTAATTTTGTATACGCTTACATTTCCATCAGGCTGAACAACAACCGCGCAGATCCTCACTTTGAAGCATATAGGCTACTTATTATTATTATTAGCCTATATTTCCCCTCAAAAAATAGCATACTTGTATTATCCTACTATAATTAGTAGTATTTTTTTAAACTATATTATACAAACTGCTTTTACTTCAGTCTTTTTCTTTATCAGAGTTTGTTTGTTAAATCAGAAGGAAAATGTGAAGACTGTCGTGGTGGGGTTTGGGTATGGTATACTTATTTTTATTTTAACGTTACCGCCGTTTTCGTTCTATTTTTTTTTTTTTTTTTCACGTAGAATAACCTAATTCAGGTTTTTCAATTACAGTAAAGTAGATTTAGGATAATATCTTAGAAAAACCGTAACTTCTGGTGAAACAAAGCGTTATAGTGTGCAAAGGCTACGTTAAATTTAAAATGCGTTATAAACTTGGAGCCCCTTGTCACTCATAAACTAGGGTATCTCTGATAAAATTATAATATTTCCAACTAAACAGACGTTGTATTGAACACTGAATTAGCTGAATCCTTGTATTGTAATTTTCATTGTATTGCATGAGTTCATTTCATTTCATTGATATCACGTGGGCGTCGATTAACGTCAATAAATGTTAAATTCGCTGCTTCAGTAAAGCTCTTTACCAACAGCCAAATATTTGTATATGGTGAAGTTTGTTGGTTCATATTTCTTTTCTGAAATAGAAGTGATGAACATAGGCTATTTAAAAAAAAAAAAATATATATATATAGGCAATATATCTGTCATTATGAAAAAAAAATTGCCTATAGGCCTAATGTCAATTGTTATGGCTACGAATAATGGTGCTAATTCATCTCAACGAGTTTGCGAGTCATGTAGTTTTTTTTTTTATTAAGTTTGATTATGTATTATCAGATTTATTATTCAAAGTAGCCTAATTTAAGGCTTGTGGAGGTTAGGGACAAAACGTCTAGAAATATTTAGCATTTTAGAGTTATAGGCATATATTTAGTCTACCATTAAAACTGTCCATCAATTAACACAGTATTTTACGTCAAGAGGAACGGAGGGTCCTGTAAGATTTATCAAAAACGGCGTCAAAATGGATATTGAACTCGTTCAAATGAAATGCGTTATGAAAGAAAAACGCAATCTCAATTCTCTCGGTGTTACGTCGGAGGTTGCCGAGCAACCACAGATCATCAACAAACCCTGCGAGGACGCGCACATGAGCGAAAGACTGTCAACAAATGTAGAAATTCTGTCGTAAACCAAACAATCATGGCATACAAAGGATTCGCGAGCCATAGCAGAGTATCAAAAGAGCACCAGGAGTTTTACGACTTGAAGAAGAGAGCTGTAGAGTATTACCGGTCCAACGGGGTCCCGCAGAAGATAGAGAGCGTGCTGAACGAGATGTTTTGGCAGAACCCGGATGATATCTATGGTTATCTGGTGGGACAACTTTTGAAATATGACCACTGCAAGCATTTCATCTTAGAACTTAGAAATGGTCGGATGATAGATAGATAGATAGCCTATAGGCCTAATGTCAATTGTTATGGCTACGAATAATGGTGATAATTCATTCTCAACGAGTTTGCGAGTCATGTAGTTTTTTTTTAAAATTAAGTTTGATTATGTATTTTCAGATTTATTATTCACAGAAGCCTAATTTAAGGCTTATGGAGGTTAGGGACAAAACGTCTAGAAATATTTAGCATTTTAGAGTTACTAGGCATATATTTATTCTACCATTAAAACTGTCCATCAATTAACACAGTATTTTACGTCAAGAGGAACGGAGGGTCCTGTAAGATTTATCAAAAACGGCGTCAAAATGGATATTGAACTCGTTCAAATGAAATGCGTTATGAAAGAAAAACGCAATCTCAATTCTCGCGGTGTTACGTCGGAGGTTGCCGAGCAACCACAGATCATCAACAAACCCTGCGAGGACGCGCACATGAGCGAAAGACTGTCAACAAATGTAGAAATTCTGTCGTAAACCAAACATGGTTATCTATGGTTATCTAGTTATTTGGTGGGACAACTTTTGAAATATGACCACTGCAAGTATTTCATCTTCGAACTTAGAAATGGTCGGATGATAGATAGATAGATAGATAGTCAGATGATAGATATGGTCAGATGATAGATAGATAGATAGATAGATGAGTTGATGAGTTTGAATGAGTTTAAATGGTTTAGAATGGCAGCTTCATTGAGTCTAATGGGCTTCAGTTTGTTTAGATTTGAAATTTTGACAGTTGGAGTTTGATGAAATTCAGATTCAGATATTCAATGTAAATCTATGGGAGTTTTTCCCAGTTTTGATCAGCTTTTTTAGGAAAACCGTGAGTCCGATCAGTCCAAAAAGATATAGCACACCAAGTCAGAACAGTATGAAGGTCTGAGCTGAGTTTGGTGGTTGTAGCTTTAAAACTCTAAGAGGAAATACAGTCTAAAATGTGGCTCATAATAATAATAATAATAATAAGTTTATGTACAATATCAGTAAGTTGGCTTTTTCAAGCCAACTTCATTATGATTATACCCGTTTTAGAATTACGGATGACATTTTTTGACATTGCGTCTTGTCCGTTTTACATGTTATTCTACCAGAAGGACGCCAGTATTGATGTAGGTCAGATCCCCATAATTACACACCAACATAATGAAACGAAATCAATAACTGCCAACTCACTGCTCTTTTCAGGCAAACTATTTTTCCAGGCTCTCCTGTACTCCTGTGATTAGTAAAATCACCGGAAGGGAGATGTTTGACGGAAGAGGATTGACAGCAGTTCAGACTGAAGTGCACTGCATCATCAGAAATGAGGAAAAGGTAGATTCTGAAATCATCCACGCTTTTCCTACAATTCAGAGCAGCCACCCATTTGTCACATGGGCTTTAGGTGTATTACATTAAGCAGGCCTAAAATAATGAAATTAACGGCAGTCAAACGTTGCTTTATGTATGTAACAAGGTGGATATCAGATCTAAGCGTCTCTGTTTTGATGGTTGTGAGGAACTAGAAGCTGGTTGCCCGCTCTGTAACCTTTCACCTTGTGCCATTTGCACCATGTTGTACAGTTCACAGGAGAAATTTGTAGTGACACAATGATAAATTTAGGTCACAGCATGTCCACATACTCATGCACACACAGAAACACAGAACAATTAGAGTAGGAGAGCATGTGCGTTTATACAATGACGCACTTGCCTCAGCAGCCAACCGCTATGTGTGACCATCAGATCATTCTCTGTCTCTCATTCTCCGTCTGTTTTGCCTTCTCTCTCTAGCGCTCTGTTTGTGTTTGCGAAGTAAGCATTATGCCCTCTGGCACGGTGGCCATATTGCAGTTCAGGGTGCTACTGTTTGAGTTTGTCACATTCGTGACGGTAATACAGCGGGACAGGGAACAGCCTGACTGTAGGCACGAGCTGGAGGGAGGAGAGGAGAGGTGAAAGGAGGAGGGGAGGGGAACAGCACATAAAAAAGGGGAAGAAAAGTTGGGAGGAATACGGATAGGAAGAGAGGCTTGCAAACACTGGCCAGGTTCGAATCCGAAGTTTCTTTTGGCAGTGCTGAAATGTAATGTCACACTGTTCAAAATAACTTTCTGACCTCTGAATTTTTCATTAGCATCAGCCAAACACAAACACACTCCTCTTCAGCTTCAACAGAAGCTCTGAGAGCAATCACTCATCTACAACAGTGTTGGTTATGGGTTCGGAGATAAAGAACAGGATAAATGAAGCAACCTCATCACCTCAATCCAACTATATTTCGCACTTTACTTATTGTAAGAAATGCATTGTTTCCGAAGTGAAATCTGCACATTTTGGCATCAAGTAGCAACAGCATACAGATTATTATAATCAGATCTTGGTCTTTTCAGTCTACAAATTCTTGTATTCCTGATCATGAACTTGTTTCTTTTTTTTTTTTTTTTAAAGAAGAAATAGCAGTATATTTCTTAAACGGCTGAAGCTGTGTGTGCAAATGAATGCTAAGGAACTTTCAGTGCTTTTATTGTTAAGTAAAACTGGAACCATTTCAATTTTGTTTTTGGTAACTAAAATAAAGCCAAAATAAAATAAAATGTTAAATGGAAACAACAACAAAAACCCATAAACTACAAGTATAAATGTTGCTTTGGCAAATTCATGAAATAAGTAGAAGTAAAACTTAAATTAAAACTATTTGTATATATAATTCATAATATTAATACATTTTTTAATAATATGTATTTAATACTAATATAACATTGCATGTTTTACTGTATATCAAATATTTTAGTCAGTTGATTAATTGCATCCGAATAGTCAGACTAATTAAATATGCATAAAACTAAATGTAATAATCAGATTTTACAAATACAGTGGAATTATTTCATTACAGGTACACATTATGAATTTCAGTGACCTTTTGTGTAAATCATAGATGGTGTGCAGTGCAGTGATGGGGGGCTCTTGTGATGGTCTGGCTGATGGTTTGACAGAGACAGAGGAGGTGGTTTCTAATACTGACCAGCAATGCCTATCCAACACAACAGCCCTGAAGTGGATCAGAGAGCATCTCAGTCCAATGCTGCAAGGCTTCAACCCCGCTGATCAAAACTCTGTAGACAAAATACTAAGGTGATCACATATACAATACAGAAAAAACACAAGCAAAGAAGATCCACTCACATTAAGGTTGACATTAAGGTTGCTATGATAACTGAGTTTCAATACGCACATGCAAGACTGATGTTGTGTGTGTGTTCTGCAGAGATTTCTTGATGGCACGTTACCTGGAGCACAAGGACTGTCTTAACAGAGAGAAGGAATTGAGAAATGAAACAGTGTCTGAGGCTCCGCCCAAAGCCACTCCCAAACCGGCGGCCCCTGCCAAAGACAAGAAAAATGGTGATAAAGGTAAAGGAGCTTAATGTCTTGCCACTTCTACAGGGGTTTTAGTTGTGTTGCAAATTTGAGGTCTTACAATAAATATTTCAGTATAGTAGAGAGATCAGAGCCAGCTAAAGTGAGGGAACCACAGGAGGACAACAACCCATGTTAGTGCAGCAAGTCATGCCTGTGGGATTCAAAGACAGAGTGTTACACAGGATTCCAGCCAATCTCACTGATCTGACAGCTTTTCTAAAAGCAGTCTGAAAGATTCCACACTTCTCTCTTTCATAGAAACCCTTTTGGGAGCAGCTTTCAGCTACATTTAGCAGCTTGTACTGAACAAATTAGTGCTATTTCACATTTTCATTTAATTCAAACTTTCTTGAAATCTTGGAGAAATCAAAGTGATGCAATAAATTTTTCTACAGTAAAAAATCTTTTACCCCTACAGAATAGTACTTTAGAAATATATGTTTGAAATGATGGCCTTCAGTTATACCAATGACTTAGAAAAAGCTGTTTTATTCTTAATGGAGTGGGTCATCACTCGTGGTGACCTCCATGTCGACATCAGTTGAATGCTTTTCACTTTATCCTAGACTGTAACCCCGCTGTTATTGGACATTTAGAGAGGAATAAATGAATCGCGTGTCATAAATATGCCTGATATGATGACATCAGTTACTGAAACCTTTGATGCTTCGTCTCCTTTAAGATTCAGATGATGTACAGTGCACTTTAAACTGCATATCCTTTAATCTGACCTCTCCGTCACCCGCACTTTCTCTTTCAGTCACTATGTTTTTGTTCCCAGGTAAAAAAGGAAACAGCACAGAGAAGCTTCTCCCTCCTGCAGAACCCCCAGAGCCCAGGGTGCCAGGGGCCACGGCAGTTGGGGTTGTTTCTTTGGTGGTGGCTAAAACCGCTGCCATAATTTTAGGAGCACCCCTATACCGACATATCACATCATTAAGAGTCCTGCAGGTACACTACCGTTCAAAAACGTAGGGTTG
Source organism: Opsariichthys bidens (assembly GCA_037194245.1). Lineage (NCBI taxonomy): Eukaryota > Metazoa > Chordata > Actinopteri > Cypriniformes > Xenocyprididae > Opsariichthys > Opsariichthys bidens. The sequence goes on along the minus strand of CM074286.1, from coordinate 16,538,615 downwards.
GTCGGCATCGATAGCCTAGTGGCTAGAGTGCGACATATGGCGCAAATGCGTTCATGGCGACCCAAGTTCGAATCCCGTCTCGTGGTCCTTTTGTCGATCCTACCCCCCTCAAATTTTTGGGTGGAAATGTTGATGCATTTTTGGTGGATGAAAACATTTTTTACTTAAAATTGAATTTTTTGTAACATTATAAATAATACTACATATAATCTTTTATATGCATCCTTGCTGAATAAAATACTGAGGAAAATATTTCTAACCACCTCGAAACAATATTACTAAAAAAATATAGCTGCAAGCAGCAATTAACGGGGTTCAAGCGCTTAAAGGCCTTTAAGCACATGCAGAGCTTTAAGGAAGCCTGTAACCACCTAGATCATTGATGGAAAAAAACATTTACAGCCAAAATAGGAAATTTACCAAGGAAATATACGTTTTAAAGCTTTTTAACAACTATTGAGGTTGAGCCAAAAACCTAGGACTAGTTTGAGAAAGTAGGTTTTTGAAATAATCTCCAATATTTAATAAACGACTGGATTGACACCAGCGGTCCTAGAGGCAAAGTTACTCAGAATTAGGAGTTCTACCTTTTTGGTATGAATGTCGTGGGCGAAAAATCGTGTGATATGCAATCCTTTACGCACGTGAAAAATGCGAAGGTGGTCGACTTCTGAATTTCTTGAGTCAAACAGGCCCGGCGAGTTTCATTCCGATCGGCCTCCGTTAACCTTGTCCGATAGCTGCTCAAAATTCACTAGCCGACATCGGCCTCATTTTTCGAAATAAGCAAATGTCCCCAAAGTAAGTCTTGGCACCTTGGAAAAAAACACAGCATGCCAGTTTTCAAGTCAACCAGACTTAGGGTTGCGTAGTTATAGCCATTTGAAATGTTTTTCCACATCAGAGCACCACTAAGTGGCCAGTTGCCGAATCCTTTTTCACTTGACCACAGACTAAGCTCATACATAGGGTTTGGTAAAATTATCGCATTCTGTTCAAGAGGGGTAGCCGTTTTAGTAAACGTTTTGGCGAGCCTTGATAACGTTGTAAATTAGGTGAGTACGACTCTACGACTTACGGTTTGATCTGCCTAATCACTTTTAGGGGAGAATGCAGATCCTTGGAAATGTTAACAATTACAATAGTGTTTCAGTGCTACACACTTGAACTTATAAATATTGCTTTTGTCAGAGTTGAACATCAGTGTAATTGAGAAGAATGGCATTGTAGGAGAAGGCTTGTGTTCTAATGGAATTATTATACTGAATACAATACTGATGTAAATCTCCTTTTCATTCTTTTTCTTCACTTCCTGTGAACTGCTTTAGGCTCAGAATGAGATGTACTTGCCTATGCCAATGATTACAATACTGAGCTGTGGAAAGCACTCTATGGGTAAACTCAACCTTCTGGAGGAGGTCATCCTTATGCCCAGCTCGTCGCAAAGAGTCAGGGAAGTATGTATAAACGCAGACAAACACTCTGACGGCAATCCATGATTTCACTGTTATATGGTAAGGGGCACAATTATGAAAAGAATGTTCTTCTGAAAGAGTACAATTAATTATACAAGCAATACAAGCAATTTGATAATCTTTCTGAATCCAATACGGATGTATTCTTGCATGTTCAGATATTCATACAAAAAATATTCTGGGGCTATGAAAGTTTTGTGAAAATGATCACACAAGTCATACAGATCATACAACATACTGTACAAGTAGTAACGTTCAAATTAAAAAAGTTTGGACGATGCATTATTAATATTTCTGTGCTAACATTATTAAAGACGAGATGGCTTTTAACAAACGCTCTATTGGCGTTACTGGAAAAATGTTTGTTCCTAACCAAGAGAACCTTGCTAGAATGTTAGGCAATGTTCTGAGAACGTTCCCCGTTAGCTGGGCTTTTAGTAAACCAGGCTGTGTATGGCTCAGAAGTGTTAATACTATGCTGACTGCTCTCGCTTCTAATATCCCTAATGTTTGTGTATGTGTATGTGTGTGTTGACCTTGCAGGTCATCGGCATGGGCCTTGAGCTGCAGTGTGAAATGAGGAGAGTTTTGAATGGATCGGCATATAAAGCAGGGGTAAGGATGCTCTCATATGGTTTGACTCATTGACAAAGGAACATAATGCTGTATGCTCCGGCTCACACAAAAGCATCAAGCAGCACACATGCTTTGATGGGATAATTGTCTGCACATCACCATCTGAATGAAATAAACAGCCCAAAATCGCGTGCAGGGCTTATGAATGGCGATTGAACCACTTAACAGCATGTCACACAATAAATATATATTTATGTTGAGATGGGAGGGTATTACTGTGTAGTGTGAGTTGTGGGAACCTCAAGGCACTAATGCCATAGCCTCAGTAAAGACCTTCATAACATTATGACATACTTTTGACATCCAAAAGTATCAAGATTTCCTCAAAAATATTAAGCAGCACAATTTATTTCAACATTGATAATACTAAGATATGTTTGTTGAGCATCAAATCAGTGTATGGGAATGATTTCTGAAGGATCAAGCAATGGCGCTGAAAATTCAGCTTTGCCATCACAGGAATAAATGACATTTTACAACATATTAAAAATATTGTAAAACAAGATCAATGATTTTAAATTGTATCAACCTTTCACAATATTACCATTTACCCTATTTTTTAATCAAATAAACGCAGCCTTGGTGTGCATAAGACTATTCAAAAACATTGAAAATCTTAAAATCTCACCTGCCACAACAAATAGTGCATGCAAACAAATAATTCTGTGAATAACTTTTTTTTGTACGAGGTTAAGGTAATGGCCTCAAAATAGTACAGTCTGAAGCCATATCAGTTTTGCCATGTTTCCAATATTTCATTATAAGACATTTTATTTCTTTTCAACATATATATATATATCACTCACCTGTTCTCTTACTGTCTCAGTCTATAGGTGTATCAGATGAGGGAGCGTTACAGGTGGGATTTGAACATCCCGAACAAGCTCTCGATCTGGTCACCGAGGCGTGTGCTAACCTGGCATTGCCTCTGGGTTCAGACCTGCGCTTGGCTATAAACTGTGCAGCACACGGACTCATGGACTATGTGAGTGATGGAAAGACAGAACAGGGAAATTATAAGGCTCACATTCACTTATGCAAGTACTAAATTGGATACAACACTTTGAAAATAAAAGTCTTGATAACATACTGTAACTATTTTGTACGTTTCTCTTGCTGTCTTCTAGTCATGTGGGAAGTATGAGGTCATGTCAGGCTGTCACAAATCCCCAGATGAGTTGGTGGACATGTATGAGGGGCTGATTAATAAATATCCAGCTATCAAATCCCTCATTGATCCTTTCAGGAAAGAGGTGAGTATAAAAAAAATACCCCCCCCCCATTTATCTATATAAAGCAATTAACCAATTGTCATGCAGCTCAACTGTCAGACCGGGAATTGGTTGAACTGACAGCGTTTCTCTGAGTTTAGGATGTAGATCAGTGGGAGAGACTGGCCTCAGTGATTGGGCAGTCTTGCGTCCTGATTGCAGATGCTGCATCCAGTCTCTGTCCTCGCTGGAGTGATGCGAAACCCCTCCCACCTGGGGTCACTGGGGTCATTAATAGGCACCACAATGATATGACCATCTCTGACCTTATACAAAGCATAGCAGAGCAGAAAGGTAAGCTCCAAACATAAGCAGTGTTCTAGAATTCGTCATTTTGACAATAATATGAAAAGTATAAAGCCCAAGTCTAAATGCATTGACTCTAATAAGGACACAAGTCTTCCCTATGTATTGAGATGCAGAGACGATACTGGCTGCAGGCTGTGGTGATGCATCAATTGTTGACCTGGTGGGTTGGTCATTTTTCTTGTTTGGGAATTAATTTCTCAGTGACAAGCATGCAGTTTTTTGGTCATGTCTTTCAATAAAATAATTGTAAAAGAAGAATCATTTAGTTCCTGAACATGTGCCTATGAATATACCAGCCAAACTAATGAAGTTCATGAAGTTACATTTTTATCAAAAATTTGAAACGAAATGTTAAACACAAACCTACAATTTTCTAATTTAGTAGATTTTTTTTATTATAAAATATCATAGCATCTATTTGTACACATGAAAACTAAAAAGAATTTTAGTATAAAATATGACCTGTAAAGCAGAATCTTAAATATTTCTTCATTTGATTTGTTTTATATTTTTCTAAAACTTTTCCAGTTTAAGTAGATATTGAGTCCTAGGTTTTTAGTTTTGGACCTCACCATATTTATGCGTTTAAAGGCTGTAGGGTCAGGCGTGTCCTTTCTCAAACTGGGTGGGTTGAGCGGAGGGGAGCGAATGGACAAATACAATCGTCTGATAGCGATTGAAGAGGAACTGGAGCAGGAGGGGATCCTGGGTACGATTCTCTCTTTCACACATTCTCACACTCACATAATGGCAACCACCATTAGTAGCATCTATATTCAGAAAACATGTGTGTTTCAATGTATAGTACCTTTTGTGTTTTGTCAGGTGCTAGAGGAATAAAACAGCCTCTGTCAAATCTTCCCGAAACATTCAACCCCGGAAGCGACTGTGACTCTGTGACCATCTCTACTAAATGATGTCTTGATTTCTTGTCTGCTTAACATTATCACAGAAGGGCTTGTCTGACCTGACTGCATGACATCAAAATTCCTTTTAATTATAATTCATATCAAAATATCTTTTTTTAGTGCAAGATTGTAAACTGACTCACCTCTTTAGTGCTTATAGATGGTTTATATATTTTTTGGGAAAAAAATAAAAAATACCCACTTAAAATTTGATATATTTTAATATTTGTCACACTAGTCACAGTAAACATTTCGAAAAAGACAAATATAATTTTTGTGATTGAGATCTAATTTCGGCCACAAACTTGATTTAATTAAATGCATGTGTGTGTGTGTGTTTGCGTGTGTGCGTCCATCCATATTTTCCTTCCTGAGGTCTTTTCCATTCCATGTGCTCCAGATTTACCTGCAAGATAAAAATTACAATTATTATAACCAAATGAAACTAAAATTAATTTTATACAGGGACCTATTTATAAAATATAATATTTTTAAATACTAAAAATATATTTACCCTGTGAAATATTACTTTTCAGATTTAAAAACATACTTTCTGCATTTAATTACATAATTTAAATATATAAAACTTTTACCATTATTGATTTAATTTCTAAAATGCTACTGGGATTTCAGAAAACTCAGACAATGGACTACTTCCCCCATTTGTTCTTCAATTATGAAGAGGCATAAAACAACCCATCACTTCCTTCTCCACATCCTCTTCTCACTATATACAGACAACAGATACTGACACACACAGTGACTGAATGGGGCCAATTATCCAGCCTGTTCAAAAGGGCAGCAGTGTCTGCCTCATACAAGTGTTTGTGTGTGTTTATGTGTTTGTGTGAAAGAGTGTGAATGGACTGTTTTGTGTTAACAAGTGAGTGAAAACACAAACCCACAGCTGTGCTGCGAAACTACAGACCACTCTCCAAGAATGTGATGCGTTCAGCTCCCAATCAACTCGCAACATGTCCGTTATCTTGTTTACCTCTTAATTGATTTATATAAATCCTGAATTTACTAACATTGCACCTTTTAAGGAGAGAAACGTGGCTCTGAGAAAGTGCACCAAAGTTACATGATGCAGAGAAGACAGCATTTTGACAGCAAGTGTACAATGGGTGACATCTGTGGAAAAAAAAAACAGCTATTTGCACACGGCAGGAGTGGAGGGGGTTGCCGGAGGCGTCCGCAGAGAGAGAAGATTTGAGACCCGCATTACATGTTACTCTGGCTCCCCACCAGGCAATCATTTTGTTTGGAAAATAAACAAAACGACTAACAAAAACAGGCTAAATTAAGTGTTTTACACATACATACACACAAGCTGGACTCCAAATTGAGGTTGTTTTGTGTTGCTTGAATATGGATTCGAAACAAGTGCAAGACGAGGTACAGAACACGATAAAAAGGCAAACACAAGACAGACAGTAACGGCAGCAGCCCAGCATGGCATTTCATGATTATAAGCTTGTTGAGATTGACATAATGTTTATAGTATATCGATTAAGAAAAACCTGTAGGCCAGAAGAAGATAGAGAGACTACAATTGAGCAAGATATTTCCTAATTTACAACTTACATCTACAACAAATGGCACACCAGAAACGTCAACAAAACCAAATATACCTACTAGCAAGACAGAATGTAGTGAAAGTTTGAGTTGATTATTGATTTTCTTTTGCATGCTGCTAGGGAATGTAGTTGAAACTGATGACAGACTTTCTTACTTCCAGATGCTTTCCAGAGCCTTTATTCCTAATCTTGTTTCTTCCACATCTAGTTTGAAGGTTGTGTGTGTGTGTGTGTGTGTGTGTGTACGTATATGTGTGTATATATATATGTATTATATATATATATATACATATATATATATATATATATATATATATATATATATATATATATATATATATATATGTGTATATATATATATATATATATATATATATATATATATATATATACACACACACACACACACACACACACAACCTTCAAACTAGATGTGGAAGAAACAAGATTAGGAATAAAGGCTCAAATGGAAAGCATCTGGAAGTAAGATTTTAAGTGCATGAAGGAAAACAACAATAAAACTTGGTTACCACTGTTACCAAATTACATGTTTACTTCAAATGTGACAATCCATTCTGAAAGTGACAAAATTTCTGTTTAAAATTTCCAAAAATTTGTCATTTCAGCAGATCATAAGATGTAACTTAAAACTGAATGAACATTAACATGTATTGTTAGATATGAAGGTAACACGGGTGTACCAATGGAGTTATGACAGAAAATGCATACAAAATACTTCTTAGCCTTTACAAAAGACTTTTAAACCTAAACTCTCGAAATATCCCTGATATTGGCTCTATCATGTTACATATATATACAGGTAGTCTATTGCAAAACTGTCTTAACGGTGTCTAAATATGATTGTTTTTCATGAACAACAGCAGTTTAACCAACATTTAACGTTGTTGTTTACCAGATTCACAATGTGCGGCATTTACAAACAACCTCAAGGCTTTCCTTAGACTTGAAACTAAATCTGGAAAAATTCCACAAAGCTCTTCAATTCACAATGACATAAAACACTTCTCAAACACAGCCCTGAATCGGAGTGTACAGTGTGTGTTATTCTCTGTTGCAGACCAGGGTCAGGTGAGGAACAGACCAAAAGGGGAGAAAGAGAGTGTGAGCAGGGAATAAAGTTTCATCTTGTGTCCGGGAAGATTTAACCCCATGAAGAGCTCTAAGCCGTGCTGGAAATTGTGCTTAAGTGTGTGAAAGCAGTGGAAAGGCGTCAGTGAGCCTCAGCACAGAGACACACATCTCTTGTTTCACTGCACAACAACATCACAGCAGCTGCAGCTCACCGGAGGAAATGAAATCCTGTTGTGTAACGAGGCATGACAAACGTCACACCATTGTATAAATCTGATCTAGTGTGTGTTTAGGACAGAATAATATGCTTCTCTGCGGAGTGGATGGGGAAAGGTACAAAATTTCAGACATTGTGAAACATAGAAGTTGTTTATCCCAAATGCCAATGAATGGACCAAGCAAACATTCAATGACTGACCTCACGTCAACAGCAGATGTTTTAAACCCATCCTGAATGATTTTCCAGTCTTGTAGACAATCAAAAAGACCTTTAGATCCCATCAAGGACTTTAAATTTTATTTATTTGTTTTGATTAGTTTTACGCACACACCACTGTAAGTAAGATTTGTTTTTAAAGAAATGAATACTATTATTCAGAGCAAGGCTCCACTAAATCGATCAAAATAAGACAGTCAAGACATTTATAATGTTACAAAAGATCTTAATTTCAAATACATGCTGTTCTTTTGAACTTTATCAAAGGATCCTGAAAAAACATGCATCACAGTGTTCACAAAAATGTTAAGCAGCACAACTGTTTTCAACATTGTTCATCATTCTAGAATAACTTCTGAAAGAACACAATATTACTAATTTTACAGTATTTTTGCTCAAACAATGCAGCCTTGGTGAGCATTAAAAACTCCTTTCAAAAACTTTTGAACAGTAGTGTACATAATTCTATAGTTTTGAAGGACATTAAAATGGCATTATTGGATATTTTTTCTAGTAGCTTTCACGTAATATTAATAAAAAATATTTAGTGTTTTTAAATTACACTTCAGCCCTACTTGATACAGAAATGTGCAACCACTTAGAAGTCATAATTTGACTACATGAACATTTTGAACTTCAAACTGAAAAGAAATATCATGAACCTTTAAAAAAACTGCTCCTTCCATTGACGCTTCAAAAGAGGCATGTGTTTAGCTCCAGAAAAGGGGTTCATTTCTACCCAAGTATTTTTCTGTATAACTTATTAAAGTCTGACCTCCTTAATGAAACATTTAGACGGTCACAAAGATCAGCCACCTTTCACAATGTCTCTTCAGGGCTGCCATAAATGAAACCACCTCAGGCCCGTGGCAATACATGCTTTCAGAAAGCTTCAGACACTTAAGCCACCCATTTGAACTAAACTGCTTTATATATTCCATTCAATAGCGCTTTATTGTCATGTTGGCATGTGAACAATTTGAAAAAGAATAACACATTTCATTACAGCTCAGTCAATAGATGTATAAATAGCATCAATTTATTGTCTGCCATTTTAAAAATTTGTCTCCGGGATAATAGTTGTGTGTGATTGATGACCCAAAATTGTTTCTCTTCTCTATTGTTGGCGAAAACACCCATTTCTGTGAGAGAAAGACCAATGCTGAATGAGAAAAAATATCCAGGTTCATGAAACAGTAAAAAGATTTTTAAAGGGGGATAAGTTCACACTAGTGGCTTGTAATTACAGAGCGGGACATTACAAGGTTAATACTAGTCTAGCCATAGCCATTTGGAAACACACAAGGTTGGCACATGTTCAAGGCTAGTCACCAACGCCCCTCTGGAAATGCTTCTCACACAGACAAAGCATGTGTCAATAACTTTGTTCTGAGAGGACGGTCCAGCTAAAGTATAAGACTAGGACAGAGGGGATTTTGTTTCACTACTACTAATACCTTGCAGACATTCAAAGTCCATCAAAGCAAAGAAAATAATCAAACATTATACCACGAAACGATTTGCACATGTTTTCAAGCTAAACAGACGTTATTGCTCAGGCGTTGCTCTTTCACGGCTCAGAAGGATAAATTTATCAGTGGTCTTACATTTAAGTATCAGCCTTTCCTCTTCTGAATTTTGTTGACATGCAGTAATAGAATAAAGCTAAAAAAAAAAAAGATTGTGGATTAGACGGTTTACATAATTCTTTGTAACAATTAACTTTGTCTCAAACTGTGCTCAAATTTAGCTAAATAACATTGTTGACATTACTATAATAATATCTGAGATCTCTTGCGATTTTTCTTTCATTCAAGCAGCCTCTTGAATAAATGGCATGTATACTACTGTTCAAAGGAATGGGGTCAGTACGATTTTTAAAATGTTTTTGTAAGAAGTCTCGGTAACACTTTACGATAAGGTTCATTAGTCAACATTAGTTAACTACATCAGTTAACATGAACTAATAACGAAGTGCACTTCTACAGGATTTACTTTCAACATTTACTAATACATTATTAAAATCTTGTTAACATTAGTTAATGCACTGTGAGCTAACATGAACAATCAATGAACAACTATTTTCACTAACGTTAATGAAGATTATTAAATACATTAACAAATGTATTGATCATGGTTATTTCATGTTAGTTAATATATTAACTAATGTACCTTACTGTAAAGTGTTACCGAAGTCTCTTATGCTCAACAGCATTTATTTGATCAAAAATACAGTAATAATCGAAAACATTATTACAATTTAAAATAACTATTTAATATATTTTAAAATGTTTTTTTTTTTTTTTTTGTTCTGTGATTTCATCAGCCGTTATTCCAGTCTTTAGTGTCACATGATCCTTCAGAAAGCATTCTAATATGCTGTTTTGGCGTTACATTTTTTTAGTTATTATTATTATCGTATTATGTACAGTGCACCCCCCAAAAAAGCTCACATTTTCTTGCTGCTTTCAAGTCACATTACGGCTGAACTTCTGCAAGTATTACATTTTAAAAATAGTATGTAACTCAAGGCATTTCAATTTTGTAGTCACGTGTGTTTAGTTAGTTTGGATGAATTGCGCTGGTGCAGGAAGACATATTTTGCGTGTGTTTTATTGTATGGCTCTACAAAAAAAAGAGCAGATACTTACAACCTATGAGCTCCTATGAGGGCTTGAGTAGATCAGTGCATTCTATGGTTGGTGTGTGTTGCAGTGTGTCCCGTTCCCTTGTGTGCTGGCCTGGTTCTGGCTGGGTTTGCTCAATCTGGGTCAGATCCAGAACACTACTGGGATTTGCTGGGGGGGGAAAGGGGTTGAAAAGTTAAACGGACGATCTGGCTCAAGGGACAGAGAAAATGTGGCGAAATGTGTGTGTTTTTGACTGACTGTTATTCTTTGCAGCCTTCAATGCTTCTCTCCGTTTGTGCAGGGCTTTCTCTAGCTCGGACTTCGGGGATGGTGATGGTGATGGAGGGCGTGTCCCAGGCGAGGAGGAGGGCCAGGGCGCTTGACGGCGGTCTAAACAGAAAGATTCCATTACCATGCTAGTAATTCTCTTTCAATACGTTTGTTACATTATTTTTTTTTAATTAACAACATATTTACTTTCATATAAACAATTTATATTCAATACATGAATTTATATTCAATAAAAATAAATAAATCTATCCAGACCAGGATTCCCTGAAGTTCTTGAATAGCAGAATTTGACGGTGTCCGTTCTCTCTGTGGGGAAACCCATCCATGAAATAAATAAGAAGCATGTCATTAAATGAAAGACAATGTAAATGGGTGTTATTTTTAATTTTAAAAAAAAAAAAAAACTTATCTGGCCTACTCGCAGAGGCTGCATTATTTGAGCAAAAATACAGTAAAATATTGTGAAATCTTATTACAATTTATTCCTGTGATGGTAAAGCTGATTTTCCTCATCCATTATTCATAAAACCATTTTTTTGGGATTCTTTGATGAACTTGTAACTCTTGTAATTCTTTGTAACAAGTCTTTACTGTCACATCCCTGCTAAATAAAGAGTTAATTTCATTTAAAAAAAATAAAAAATTATATATTATATATATATATATATATATATATATATTACATATTACTGACCCCCAAACAATTAATTGGGAGTAATTTGATCAACTTATCAGCAATCACAAGTAATTTAATTTTATTACAATATTTAACTGTATATTGAACAGAAAATTAAGAGCAGTTAAAGTGGACAGTTTGTATGGCAAGTTGTTTTGAGGCTATGAGAGTTTTGTATGAGTTTTAATGAAATGTGTACCGGTCCAGGTCTGGCTCTGTTGGTTGTCTGGGTAACACGTCGGAGTTGAACTCCGTTTTTAATTCGCTGCATCATCTCATCCACAGCTTGCTGTTTGATGTCCTTTTCTGTCAGATTAAAACACAGATCAACAAACATTCATTGCGTAAATGTTACTTCAGTTATAGAATATGCATATGCACTTATGATAAACAGCATTTATGTAGATGAACACGTCTACTGCTTTTCTTCAGCAGTCAATTTAGATACAGAATAATATCAGACATAACGACACAACAGAATTGCGAGGGTTTGTTTTTGAGATGGAATGCACAAATATTAAAAAAAATCGAAAGAAAGGAGATCTATGATGTTTGTCTTTGTTTAGTGGCCTTGGAAAACACTTTTAATCATTCTGTCATTAACTGGAACAAAAAATGCAAATATTATCTGCTTACCAGTCTGGTGTTTTTCTGACATGCTAAAAATCCCTAAAAAAACATTCTCTTTTCCAAAAACATTAAATTGGCAGTGCGTTTCAGAGCTCTGAGTCCAATAAAAACCTTCTATTCATATGAGATCATAAAAATGTTGAGAAAGAACACCAGAAAAAAAAAATGCAATTACGATGAAAGTATCTAAGCTTTGGCCAGCACTTATACTTATTATAGGATGTGAAAGAATTTTAGTGAGTTCGTTTAAAGGATTGGATTCCTCGTAAATATTCAAATCCAGTGAATAAGTAAATCAAGTGCTAGCGATAAAGGAAAGGCTAAAGTTCACAAGTCAAACTCTATAAACCTGAACTTTGTGCCAATAATTGAAGAACTGTTCGATTTTTGTAAGCATAAATGTGTAATGACTTATCCAAACACTGTACAAAAGTGTTTGTCCTTCAGCAAAAGGCTGAAAGCCTTCTTTTTTTCTTCTCTTCCATCTTTTTTTAAGTATGAGGATGAAAGAAATGGCACAGGATAAACTTGAACTTGACCAAAGTCTTTTACTTTTTCTCACTGCTGTGATGAGGAACAGAACTTTTCGTTACGAAATATTATACATTAATTACATTCCATCTGATTGAATTCAGTGCAGCATTTTAATTGACACTTAACACTGATCAAAAAGGTCTGAGATCTTTTACATTGCTCGATGATGGTGAACACAACTGCAGCTCAGCTAAAGAAATGAAACAATGAAAGAACCCTGAACCATCCCTGAGCCATCACTGATTACAGAGCTTTTATATTATCAATCTATGTAAACTTTGCATTTATTAATTACTATGCATCTTTCAAACAGCAGAACTTTAACCTGAGTGAATTTACAAAATGGAAATGGAAATGTGCCAGATCTTTGCTCTTTACCTGGGGCTTTCTCAGGGGAGTCTTTCTCCACTAATGCAATTTCAGTGCTCACATTTTTTTTCTTACGAAGTATAGACAGTAATGAGCTGAAGGAGACAGAGATAAAAGAAAGAATTAGAAAAATAGCTACTGGCTATTAAACAAGAAAAAAAAAAAAAACAAGAAAAAAAGACAAGCCCTTCAATCTGTCCTGCCCAAACTTCCTGTTTCAACAAGAAAAAATGTCATTGAAACTTCCCAACAAGCAAACAGCCCACTGACTTTTCATCAGATCTTTTAAAATGGTCTTTTCGTCAGGCATTTAGATGACATTTTTGGGCTTTTGCCAAATGCTAACTCTCATAAGAACTTGCATACACTAATTTTGATAGGTTTCGACACAAATAGACACTCACCTCAGTGGGTTGCTTGAGGGAGCAGGAGGTGGAGGTGGAGGTGGAGGAGGTGGGGGCGGGGGAGGCGGAGGGGGTGCTGGGGCAGCTACCGGTGGGTTGGAGATCTGCTGGAGCTTCTTTTTAAGTTCCTCCACTGCAAAACACAAAGGGTTCTCAGAGATACAAAAGCCTGGTTGGTTTTGAGTGCTGACTGAATTTAAGCAGGTGTAGCAGACACCACTGTCCAAAGGTTTTTTGTTTTGTTTTGTTTTTTAGGATTCATTAAAGTGATTAAAAAGTAACAGTCAATATTTATGATGTTACAAATTCTATTTCTATATCTAAAAAAAAAACATCTATCACAATTAAATGCTGTTCGTTTGAACTTTTACTATTAACCAAGGAATCCTGAAAAAAAATGTATCATGGTTTCCACAAAACTTTTAAGCAGCACAACGGTTTTCAACATTTATAATAATACGAAATGTTTCTTGAGGACCAAATTTAGCATATTAGAATTTCTGAAGCATTATGTGACACTAAAGTCTGGAGTTACCCGTGTCATAGGAATAAGTTGGATTTGTAAATATATTAAAATAGAAAACCGCTATTTTGTAACAATATTTCACAATATTACTGTTTTACTGTAAATATAATATAGTATATATATAGTAAATATAGTATATAAACAACACTGTTACCTGTGAATCTGAGATCTTTGGCTTCAGTTTCAGCTTTAGTGTGTTTGCGCTGCAACTCTTTATTCTCCTCCTCCAGCAATTCTGTCTGCCTCTGTAACGCTGTCATCTGCTTCTTTAATTCACTGCTGTGCATCTGTTCCTCAAGAGCTTTTACCTAGATTCCACCAAAATGCACAACATCGCACGAGTTGGAATGCATTGGAACGACATGAGTGTGATGAAATTATGACTTTTTTGGGTAAACCATCCCAACGTAGTACAACATAGTGACTCGTCATGATCTTGTCATATTAAATATGTCATATTCTGAGTAAATTTTATAGTGGTGACAGACCCCCACAAAGTGAGTGAAGATGACTCCAGCCATTTCCCCAATCCTTTAATCATACATTAATGGTTGTTTAAATGCAGAACACTGCTCAATTTTTCTCCTTTTACACAAGCAAGTAATACACTGCATGTGTGATTTTTTTTGAATGACACTGGGAAGGGCTGCTGTGGTTGATTTGATTGGTTTGTCTGTTATTATTTTAATGAAATTCAGTCTGTACACTCTCAGGACACTGTGACCTAAAGGATACTGTGGGGATTAGTGTGTGTGTGCGTGCTACCTGCTGTTGATGCTCCAATCTCTGTGTCTCTAGAGTGTGTGTCAGTGAGTTGATCTCTGTCAGAGCTTTCTGCAGAGCCTCTGCTGGAGACACAGTCTGGATCAACATCTGGCTTTGTCTTTTCAGCTTCTTCTGTTCTATTAGCATCTTCATACACCCACAGAGAGACAAAGAGAGAGAGCGCGTAAATATAAAACACATTCACACACCACTTAATTAACATATTGCAAAAATACATACATATTCAGAGTTCCTAGAATGTCTTATGCATTTCAATAAATTATGAAACCAAATCAAGCTGAGCTTTCACCTCATGTGCAAACTTCTCTGCTTCAGAACGCAGGTCCCTCTCAAGCTTTAGATCTTCCTGCAAGGCTTCAAACTCATCTAGAGCATACTGAGAAACTGCACACACATACACAGGTAAGCATTCAGATGGTTAGAGTTTGGAGCCTTGATGTGTGTGGCAAACAATTTCAACACACAATCTTTGAAATGTCTATGGTGCCATGTACAACTGTGCAAAGTTTTTAAGAATGCTTTAAAAACAGAAAAAGTGAGTAGAAAAAAAAAATGCATAAAAAATGCAAAGTGAGTGAAAACAGACAAAAAAAAAAGTCGAAATGTTCATGGTGTGAAAAAACCTTTTGCCAAAAAAATATTCAATTTCTCTAGGTACACCTTCACAACATTTTTGAAACTCTTCTCGGCAGGTATCTGGCCCAAACATTTTGGATCACTAACCTACAGTCCTCTGTGGCATTTAGGAGAACTAACCACAGTTCCTCTGTGGATTTTTGTTCCTCTGTGAGACTAGGCAGCTCTTGTTCCAACTCACTGGACTTTCACTCACCACTTTTGCTCTGACAGGGGGTTGGGGGCTACATCATGTTCCTCCCAGGTTCACTTTTCATTTGATCACTTCTTTGAAGTGTCTTCTCTTTAACTTGAATCCTGTTTGGGCATGTTTTTCGCTGTATGTAATTTTGGCCAATCATGCTCAGATGCTCCCTGATGTCACTTGCATATAGGATAAATATTGCCTGTACTCTGATTTGCAGACTGCCATCCATATGACCAAATTCCCACCCCATCTAATCGAGCAAATGCACCCCACTGCTGCAAGCAATGCAGCACACCTTCTCCACCACCCCTCCCCATCCTTCGGCGAACACCGCATTCCTTCTGCTACAGCCAAAAACTTCGCCTTTTTGACTTTTCATGTTTCCACACCTGCTGCCATTTTTCCTGGAGCCCAGTTCCAGTGTGTGTGTGTGCATAGTTGCGTTCTGTTCCCCTTGTCGTTCATAGTTGAGTCCTTGTTTTTTGGCCGGAAGTTCCCCATGTGTTTGGCCGCAAGTTTTTTTTTCCGCCACCATCTGCCACACCTGACCAGACCAAGTTTCTTAGTTGGACCTTGTGAGTGGGGGTCCTTCCACTGTCTGCCAATTGTGAGCTAAAGACATCTCGACATCGATCGGATGCATCTGCTGCAAGTAAGCATGATCTGTTCTTTCTGCGCTGCACGTAAGTTACTGCTTTGCCTGTTTGTTCTACGTCCTCAATGTTGTTTGTGCTCTTTCAAAAGCTTCTTGAGAAAAGAGACATGCCTTCTGCCTTCTGCCTGCCTTGCTTCTTGCTGCCTTGAGTATGGAGAGACCTTTGCTATGTTACCTTGTGTTGTGTTTTGTTGTGCTCAGTCTTTGAGCATGGTGTATGGACTTTTGACAGTAAACCTCTGTTAGCTGAGTTTGGCTGCTTCCAGTTTTTTGTTTCCTTCCTCCTACATTTTTTTTCTGTTACATGTGTCATTGTGTTTTGTTTTTGTTTTTTAATTTTCAACTTGATATTACATGTGATGATTTTTAGGTTTTTTTGTTAATTATAATATATAAATATACAACTAACTAACTTTAAAAATCTGTGTGCAAGTGTCAAGTGATTGAATTGATGCTGTTTTGTTTTGAAAGGGGTAAAGGGGTGTCACACCAATATTGGATGATTTAGATTTTTCTTCTGTTCACTTCACATCACTTTTTTTTTGTTAATTGATAAATAAATTATTACCAAGTTTTTTTTTGAAAGCATTCTTACTTTACAGCATTTTTTCACACCTGCCTAAAAAACTTTTGCACAGTACTGTATATTCACACTCAAAGTCTGATGTAGTCAGAACAGGGCATTCACTATATGGCACAGAATTTTAAAAGTATTTAGAGTGTAACCCTACGTGACCCTTACCCATAATTCTGCTGTCCTCTTCATAGATCATCTATTTACATGACCATTCAAAAGTTTGGGGTCAGTAAGATTTTTTTTATTTTTATTTAAATGTTTTGAAAGTCTCATGCTCACTAAGGCTGCATTTATTTAATAAAAAATACAGTAAACAGTAATATTGTGAAATATTATTATAATTTAACAACGTATGCATTTTAACATATTTTAAAATGTAATGTATTCTTCTGATCCCAAAGCTGAATTTTCAGCATCATTCCTTCAGTCTTACATGATCCTTGGAATCATTCTAATATGCTGATTTGGTGGCGCTCAAGAAACATTTCAACATTATCAATGTTTTGTTGTTTAATATTGTTGTGGATTTTTTTCCCTCAGGATTCTTTTATAAAAAAGTTAAACAAACCTATTAAAAATATTGAAATAAAAATATTTTGTAACATTATAAATGTCTTTACTGTCACTTTTTTTTTTTTTTAAATCATATATAAAACTGCTGAACAACTCAAAACACAAAACAAACAAGCCAACAGAAAATTATGTAAAATTATGTATTCTGTTCTTTGTCTGATATTTTCATGATCTGTGTCTATAGTCAAGCAGGAGTAGTCAAAAGTAGTCATACAGTAAGACATTTGAAATTTTAATAACGAGACAAGAAACACAGTAAAGGCTTTGAATGAAGCGATGATGATGTACCAGAGTGTGAATACAGAGGTTAGGATCAATGAATGTCTGGATTGGAAAGCAGTAAAGAGAGAGAGTGCTTCATGTAAGAGGATATAGAAGAGAACAGGAGCACAACTGACCTCTGTTGTATT
This sequence comes from Opsariichthys bidens, assembly GCA_037194245.1. Lineage (NCBI taxonomy): Eukaryota > Metazoa > Chordata > Actinopteri > Cypriniformes > Xenocyprididae > Opsariichthys > Opsariichthys bidens. Next base: position 16,521,024 of record CM074286.1, on the reverse strand, counting down.
TTCCCAAGAGCTTCTTTTGTTGGAATGTTTCAGCTATTAAAACAGTATTATCATGTTTCTCTTTCAGGAGCTTAGGAAGAAAGGGAGAGTGAGGGCTTCACTTATTTGGGTATTAAATTGGTTCATCTGAAACATTGAACAACACAACACAAAGACAGCCCCCTCTTTTCTATCTGATAGTCATTCTGAGTCAAAGCCACTGTGAAATATAGTAAGGGTTAACACTAAAAACATTAAGGAGGTGGATCAAAACCCTTCCGTTCTGTCATGATGAGAGGTTTTCTATATCCATTAAAAAAGTAAATGATTTTAGAGTGTATATGCTAGACCTTTTAGAAAATTATGTACAGAAGATTAACCTTAAAGATGAGTACTGGTTGATTGATGCAGTAAAACCCAAGATGAAATACTTTCTCTCATACCTCCTGTCTAGTTTGGCAGAGATGCTCTCTTGTTGCCTCCAAATCGATCACCATTTGCTTCTTCTCAGCCAGGATCACCTCAAGTTTATCCCTCAGCTCTAACCCAAATAAACAAAAAAATGTATTAATAAAAAAACCTACAGTACAAAACAGCCTGAATTTTCAAGTGTCTCGTAACCAAACGTCATGAATTGAGAGCTGCAGCGGAGGGGAAGAAGTATAGTGAAAAATCACTTCAATTTCAGTCCATTTCTCACACAAAGCTATTGAATGCTTGTAAGTTTGTGTATTAATATTATTATGTGGGGTTATTTTTTTCCTTTTGGTTCTTGAAAGCCTGTGGTCTCTTTGATCTGCTGTTGTATGTAAAAGTGTAAAGATCTTTATACTGTGCAAAAGTATGGGATTACATGAAAAAATACTCAGAGAGACTAAATTCAGAAGAACTGCGGCAACGTCTCCAGGATGCTTCATGAAACCTAACTGCAAAGTTACAGTACAGTAGGATGCTTTCAAATATAACGTCATAAATAGATTTAATGCATCAACTTATTTCTTTTAACTAAATCAAATTAATATTTGGTGTGACCATCCTTTGCATTTAAAACAGCTTTTGCCCTAGGTACACTTGCTCATAGTTTTTCAGGTAGCCTTGCAGGTAGGTTTCTTCAAGCGTCTTGGAGACATTGCCAAAGTTCTTCTGGATTTAGTCTGTCTCAATTTTTTATGTTTCTTCATGTAATCCCAGATGGACTCCATGTGGAGCATACCGGCTGTCAGACTCCTTGTGCATACAAAGATTAAAATGAAAATATAAAACTATATAACTGACTATACAAAAAGGTGGGGGCTTGAATTTCTGTTCTAGTAGCAGCACCAAACTGCAAATATAATGCCTGCTTTCACACAAGTTTGTCATCCATATTTGACTTAACAGGAGGTACTGCCTTCATTTCACGAGTAGCCAATGTTGTTAGACCCAGCTTTAGCTGCAAGTGGTGTACAAATTACACACTTAACCTTTAATATTTAGATACATAAAGGATAAAAAGAAAAAAAATTGGTAATACTTTACTTGAAGGGGTGTGCATAAGACTGACTTTATAATCGAAATGAGACATACTGACATGTCATGAATATGAAGGGTTTATGACAACTGACATGAAGTGTCATTCGCTCAATTATGTCATTTTTAATGCAAAGATGATATTGTTTGAGATGTCTTTGATATGACAACTTGACAAAGCAATACATCATAACCTGTCATACTTTTGTCATAAACATGACATAACAGATTAATTATAAAAAACTACTTTTGGATATTTTACGTTTATGGGTAAACATTACATTAAACGGTCATGTGGTCGGTTTTGACACTGGCTGTCATGAGACCATTATTACTGTGTCATGAATATTTTTCTGACCATGTTTTCTTTTTTCAGTGGTACAAATTGAATTTGTCATTAAAAAGTCATTAAGTGTTAATACTCTGTCAAATTATTTTATAACAGTGTCTTGAACATTTTTCATTTTATCATTTCTTTTTTAAGTACCACAGTTTAGGTCAAGAAATATATATTCATGACGCTGTTATATGTCTTGGTAATGTCAAGTTGTCATGACAAAGATACTGACAGGTGATGATGTGTTAGTTTATGTCAGGTTGTCATAACGAAGACATCTCAACCAATATCATCTTTGCATTAAAAATGACAATTGAGTGAATGACATTTCATGTCAGTTGTCATAAACATGCATAAAACCTCCTTCGTATTCATGACATGTGTCATGTCAGTCTTATGCACACCCCTTCAAGTAAAATGTTACCAAAACATTAAGCAATACATTGTGGGACAGCGCACTGACCCACCTGTGATGACAATCTGACAGTGAGAGGAGCTACAGACGCCTGACGACTCCTCCTGTGGATCTTCTTCATCCTCGTCGTCAAGATTGATGTCGGCGATGACATCAGCACCAAGACGAGACATATAGAGCATACTCTTCCTCTTCAGAGAACGGTTCTGTCTGTTCAACTGAGAGAAAGATTCACAGTTGTGTACTCTATTTAGCAGAAACATTTATCCAAAGCAAACTAGAGTTCATTCAAGGTATACATCTGAACCCATGACCTTGGTGTTGCCAGTGGCAAGCTGTACCAATCGACTGAAAACTACTGAAATGCTAATTTGCTTAGTCTTGGAAAAGAACGTTTTGCAAAAAAATGTGCAAAACCAGCACAAGTTAATCTAGTGTGGGTAATGTCATCACATTTATAGGAATAATCAGAGTTCCAAATGACACCAGTAACACCACAAATGATATAAAACCCAATCCGGTGATTTTCTGCATTTGCCTCAGAGTGAAAAGATATGAGAAATCAAATCAGCAGCATGTAGACAGACCAGCCTACTGGAACCCCAGTGGGTGCCCATACAATTCCCCTCAATCACACAGCAAAACACACACAGCACGAACACTCTGGAAAAGAGCAATAATCAAGGGCAAAATAATAGACATTTCATTACATGTATGCAGGGGCAGCAGCAGCAGACACTCCTGTTTTCATAAATAATTACAGCATTCTATCAGCCACGGACACGAACCCCCACCCTCACAACATGTACATACCTGCATCCGAGAAATTTTACCTTTTTGAACATCCAATTAAAGTAATTTAAGACTGGTGATTCACACTTCAATTAGGGAGGCCACTTAATGGAAACTCAGAGAGCCAATGTGGGTGGAGGTATGTAAATTAGTCCCAGATGACATTCCGGTCAAAGAGAGAAAAAAGCGGGAGGCAGGGATAAAATGCCCCCTCTTTAACGAGCCTTTATTAATGACATCCAAGTGAGGACACACACCACGTGAATCCATTTCCTGATGGCGTCCTTCCTGCTGAATGCATCTTTTAAAAACGCAATCAACAACACATAATATGGGGATAAACACGCAGAAACACACGCATACACGCTCGCTCTGTGATAATCATCCCGCATTGATGAGAGCACAGCGGCAAAATTACACAGTGGCAGAAATCAGACGTGCGTCCCGAGGTGGCCAGGCCCCTCATCTCCTCTGATCACACATCAAAACAAAATGTCATGTGTTTGGATTGCACTTTGATTTGCCTGCCACCACCCGCGAACCCTCATCCATTACTGCTTTTTAATTCAAAATGTTCCGGAGTTTAAGAAATTGATTATGATTTTCTTCTTTTTGTGTGTGTGTGTGTGTGTGTGTGTGTGTGTGTGGTGGTGGTGGGGGGAGGGGGTTTGTTGGGGGGAAATGAGGTGTCTGCCAGCCTCGGGGTTTCTTGGCAGACAAAATTACAGCCATCATACACAATAAATCATACAGCTGAAATCTAGAGACTTTTTGAGACAATTCCACTTGCTTTCATCCAATCACACCTTCCAAAATTTTTGGACTCATTTAAATGTAAATTTGGGATGAGCCAATGCTGTAATTTTCACAACGTATCCTTCACATTTTCAGGAGGAGGTGAGATTTTTTTTTTTAACATCGTGCAGTCTGAGATGCAAATCAAGTCAAAGTCTTCCACACTTGTTTTATAGATATTCGCAAGATTACTTCACATAAATACAACAAGCAACAAGTCAATATCAATATTTCATGTCAACTTATTTATTTACTGGATAAGAAGGATAATGTACAGTCAGCTGATCACTGTGGCAAAACGAACCTAGGAAAGCGAATATTAGGTGAATATTATGGCAGATAATGGATTAATGTCGAGCATTACAATTTTATTATCTTATATTATTTACAAGTTAATATATTCAATATATTAAAATATTATTAAACATTTATTTTGAATCGTAATAATATTTCACAATATTACATTTTTTTTCAATATTATTTTTGATCAAACAATAAATAAATATTAAAAAAAAATCTTTCTGTCCTCAAGTGGTAAAAAAAAAAAAAGACTGTTGGGAAAGTGAACAATTCTAATGCAAGTAACTAGAACTTAAGAAACCAATGCAAAGTGTTTCCTGCCGTACAATAAAGACATAATTCGTCTATGCGCTGAAAGAGCAACTAGTGACCGAAACAACTGCATCTTCAATCAGACGTCCTGACAGATGGAAGATGAGCAAACCTGTGGAGGCCAAAACCTTGCTGTTAGTTGCATAGACGTGAGGGGTTCGGTGTGGGGGGGGCTCACAGAGCAGCCAGGACAAAGGGCATCTGTACCGGTTTTCATGCACAGTGGCTACTGGCGAACACAGAACAAGCTGGGCTGTGCATTTAAGGATGTCAGGAAACCACTGATTGGTTAAATCAAGCTTTTATCCAACACATAATGCTGAGGCACAAAACGGCCCAGCTGCAGGTCTATTTCCTCCTCACAAATGAAATGCTCCGCGGTCTTCCTCAACCACAGCTTTCAGAAACATCTGTGATGGCTTCACATACAGTCCTCCGAGGAAAAAATGTATACCCTAGACCTACATTAGGAAGTGATTTTCAAGAAATGGCAGGAACAAAATCTTGTCGGCCCTTCTAAATAACGAAGAGTCCACAGGGTTTAGTCATCTCAGTCTATTTTGTCATGTACAAAACCGAAAGTCCGTTTTCCTTCGCACAGTGAAACGTCTTCTTTTCATGGACAAAGAAAGACATCACACGACAGCTAGCCTGCTTCTAAAACGCAGGACAACAGTGTCCTTTTTCAATCTAAAGACTATTTTCTCTTGGTCTTTATCTCTTTTATCTGTGTCTTTATTCATTTCACCGCTACTGTTCTCTCATTTCTCTCTCTGTGTGTGGTGATCAGCGCTCATCACCGACAGACAGCAGAAGAAAGTTGATTCATCCATCAGAGAGACGGCAATGAGCCGGTAATCGTTCCCGCTAATTTGCCTCACATCTGGGCTTTTAGAAATCCATTTACCTGCTGAGCGCTCAGCGTAGACGCCACTTCACTTTTTAGACCCGACTGAGTCTGAGCGGCGGAACCGAAACCCGACTAAACAATGTGCGGGGCAGGGACTGATGGCAAATTGAATACTTCTGTAATGAGTGGGTCCAATGAGGTGGACAGGCAGTCAACACCAAGATGGAGGTATACGGGAGGGAGATGGTCTTAAAATTGACTCCAGCGTGAACTGAATGGAGTGACTGCCCATGTGGAGTACAATTGTATGTACTTTGCTCAGGATGGAGGAGGAAATAAATGAAAGGTTGGATGGATGGAGGCATGACGGATCCCAAACTATTTACCATGAAAGCATAAGCGAAAACATGAATGTATGATTCTAGAAGAACTGTTTCTGAGAAGAATAGAGAAATGAATCAAATGAATTAGAACAGAACAGAGGAGAGCAGAACAGAAGACAATCAAATGAAACCAAAGAGAATAGAATCAAAAGAATTAAAACAATAGAAAAATCACATGAACACAAATTAATTAAATGAAATGGAATCAAACAAAAATCAGAATCAAATAAAAAAAAAACAGAAGAAATAGAAGAAAATTAAATTAAACAGTATAGAACAAAGGAGAATTGAATGATACAGAAGAAATTAAACAAAAAAACTGAATCAAATAAATGAAAACAGTATAATATAAAATTAAACAGAAAGAGAACATGAAATAAAACAACAAAATTCATGGAAATCAAATAAAAAACAGAATCATATAAATAAGAAAAGAATATGAATCAAATGAATCAGAACAGAATAGAATCAAATAAAGCAGAACATAATCAAATGACACAGAACTGAATCAAATTCAAAAGAACACAAGAGAATCAACTGAAAAAGAACATCAAGTAAAAAAGAGAATCAAATGAGAATCAAAAAAGAACAAAAAATAATCAACTGACACAGAACAGGATAACAGAACATAACAGAATCAAATGACAGAAGAAAAACAAAACAGAATCAAATAAATTAAAACAAAATATCAAATGAACAGAACAGAATGAAATAAAAAGCCTAACAAAAAAAGAACAACATGAAACAAAACACAGACAGAGTCAGCTTCAAATGAAAAAGAATAAAGGAGAATCAAATGTAATAGTACCTATGGAATCAACAGAAATGGAACAAACAAGAATAACACGAAACGGAACAGATGGAATCGAAAGAAATAAAACAACAGAGAATTACATGAAACAGAACAGAGCAGAGAAGAGCAGAACCGAATCAAGTGAACCAGAACAGAATCAAATAAATCAGAAAGGAGAAGCAAATGCAATATTAAAGAATAAAACAGAACAGACAATCATAACTTTGTTAAACCTCACCTTTGAAGCCAAAGCCTCTACACTCTCTCTGCATGTCTTCTCAATCTCTAGATTCTCCTGAATGTTGTTTACCTCCTCTATCACCCTGTGTGACACTGAAGCCAAGGAAAATGTCAGTTATTTTAATGGTTTCTTCAATGCAAATACACTGCAGTTGTCAATACATTGTTTATAACAATCATAGAAAAGGTCGCAACAACATAAAATTACTCAGCCCTGAAACTTAAAAACAGCCCTTTAAGATGGTCTCCAGGTCTTAAAATTGACTCTGAAACTTAAAAACAGCCCTTTAAGGTGGTCTCCAGAGTCCTTTCACACAAGTTGACTTGGGACATTTGGTGTGAAAAACAACTAAAACTAGAGTTTATATGGTGAACACAATACATGCTAACACAATCTGAGCCAGGATTTTTGAACTGTTTGAAAAGTTGCTGTCACAATACTTATAGCAGTCTTCTCTATAGTGTCACATGCTATACTTCATCTAAAACATCTTTTCATTCTTATATAATTATTATACATGCATTTTCTATGATCTAATAAAATGGACATGGTTTTTGTATCCACCCATCTGTCATTCTATAGGACTATTTCAGTGAACAGCTTTCCATTATCTGCTGCATATTTGAACCTTTTTCAACAGTGACTATACGATTCGTATACATCTTTTCACACTGGAAACAACTGAGAGACTCATACACAACTACAACAAAAAGTTGCTAATGTTTACTGATGCTCAAAAAACAAACAATGATTTTAAAGACGAGGGGTGATGATCATAGGGTGAGCCCGTTTGCTACAGTAACGGGGCTCTACTGTTGCTGTAATGAACAATTTGTTGTTTGTGTTGTGGATATTTAAGAGGAAAGTTTGCTTCGCTTCGTATATTCAGTTTAACAGCTGTGTTGAACTTTGCACAATATTTTTGACGCTTAAATTATGTTCTAAATATTATGAATGGTTAAACGCTTTTGCAAAAACGGTTTGAATCCACTGCTAGATAATCTGTAGCGATTTCTCAGTCAGTAAAACAAACATGCCGTGCTGACTGACATGTATGCACGTGAATTATAGTATTTCGAAGAACAAAAACATGAACTTTAACCATTGGCTTTACATCATCAAGTCAGCGGTCACTTTACTTTGGCGTGAGGCCCTGTACGGTACACTTGGCACAGCCCTTGCGACGGTACTCGTATATATCTTATTTAGCAACACCTTTCACTCTTTTATTTTGTTGAATCACCGCGCCACCTTGACCTTCATTTAACTGTTGTCAGCTGTGTAAATCTGTTCAAGTCAGCTCAGTGCTGCCCTTCATACTGATCCTATAGGGACAGGAGACCGAGATCAACACAGGCAACACAAGAACCTTCAAAAGGTCCACAGTGTCTCTAAATAATATAAATAAATATATATATATATATATATATTTATTTATATTATTATGAACAATTTATATATTATATATATATAATTATATATATATTTATTTATTTATTTATATTATTTAGAGACACTGTGGACCTTTTGAAGGTTCTTGTGTTGCCTGTGTTGATCTCGGTCTCCTGTCCCTATAGGATATATATATAGACCCCTGAAGGTGTGCTGCTGTTGTATTTGGCACAAAGATGTTAGCAGCATATCCTTTAAGTCCTGTAAGTTGCATGGTGGATCGGCACATCCCACAGATACTCGATTGAATTGAGCCATCCATGTGATGTAAAAGAAAACATGATTCATCAGCTCCGTGGTCCAGTTCTGATGCTCACATGCCCATGGCGCTTTCGGTGGTGGACAGGAGTCAACATGGGCACCCTGACTGGTCTGCAGCCCCATACGCAACAAACTGTGATGCACTGATACCTTTCTATCAGAACCAACATTAACTTCTTGAGAAATTTGAGCTATGGTAGCTCGTCACACGGGCCAGCCTTCGCTCTCCACGTGCATCAATGAGCCTTGACCGCCCTTGACCCAGTCAGCGGTTCACCACTGTTCCTTCCTTGGGCCACTCTTGATAGAGACTGACCACTGCAGACGGGAACATCCCAGAGCTGCAGTTTTGGAGATGCTCTGACCCAGTTGTCTAGCCTTCACAATTTGGCCCTTGTCAAACTCACTCAAATCCTCTCTCTTTTTCTTCTTAACACAAATGTTTGAATGGTATCATTTAACAATATTATTGTTTTACAATATTTTTTAATTAAATGAATGCAGCATTGGTGAGCATAAGAGACTTCTTTCAAAACATTACAAAATTTTAATGTTTCCAATACACATTACCATTTGAAAATTTGGGATTTTGTTTTTTAAATTATTATTCAGCAAGGATACAATAAATTGATCAAAAGTGACAGTAAAGAAACTTATAATGTAACAAACGATTTCCATTTAAAACAAATGTTGTTCTGTTGAACTTTCTATTCTTTAAAAAATGTATTATGGTTTCCAAAAAAATATTAAGCAGCACAATTGTTTTCAACAGTGATAGTAAAAAAAATGATCATTGTGCACCAAATCAGCATATTAGAATGATTTCTTACACTGGAGACTGGAGTAATGGCTGCTGAAAATACAGCTTTACCATCACAGGAACAAATGACATTTTAAAATATATTAAATTGTAATAATGCTTCACAATGTTACTGTTTTTACGATATTTTGATCAAATAAATGCAGCCTTGATGAGCAAAAGAGACTTATTTTCACAAACAGGCCCCAAACATACATACAGTATATCTTAATGCTGAAAAATGTACATGTCCATCTTATTTAGTAATGTCTTTCTTTTCTGTTGAATCACATCTCTTGACCTTCATACAACTGCTGTCAGCTGTACAGATCTGTTCAAGTCAGCTCAGTGCTGCCCTTCATACGGATCCTATAGGGACAGGAGACTGAGATCAACACAGGCCTGTCTAGTCGAGCTTATTGTTTGGATTAATTGAGTTATCTGTGGTATGTCTTTGCTTTCATCTGAAATTCAAGAACCTTCAAAGGTCCACAGAGCTCTAAAGGTCTCAAAAGATTCTCTCCTTTTGAAAATGTTTGTAAATGCTCAGGATTATTCTCTCGTGCACAAAAAGAGTCCCAAAACAAGACGGGTTGAAATGAAACTTTGAAAATTCAAAACGCAGTCAGTCTGACGAGCAGCCGCAATCTATCAACTTCTAAAGAGGCGGAAGATGGGGAGACGGAAGAGGCAGACGCTCTTAACGCCTAGAGCTCTTACCTTATTTGTGTCCGTAATCACCAGAGACTGGCCACGGACCAGCTCACAGCCTCTTAACTAATTACACATTGTGGTTGAGAGGCAAAAACAGGAATTAGCACCATCACGGCCAGCGGCTGCCTCCCAATGACACCTAATTAAAACTTGATGAACGCCCGTGTCTGCGATATCCAAGTTCCTGCTGTAAGCCTTTCCCTGTCACTCATTAAACAGTACTCAGCTGCCAGTTGGTCTCCCTCCACCCCATCTTTCATCTCTCTCTCTCACTGGTAGTACTAGCACTAAGTGACAGGTTAATTGTAATAGCTTCTACACATAAACCGGGCTAAGTGTGAGGCAGTTGCAGAGCAGGAGGGGGACCGGGGGAGACTTCACACGTCAGGCTTGGCAGCTTTAATTGTAAGTTTTGGCCTCCCCATCAATGTTACATCTTCAAATCTCTTTCTTCTCATGCCGTTCCTCGTGCACGCGTCTTCTCGGAGACAGACAGTGATTACGTGCACGAGGACGGCGAGTATAATGCTATCGGGCCTGCGTGTCGGAGAAGTGAATTAGAGCCTCTGATGCTGTTTCTACAGCACCGAGCTTGATGAGGGGGCAGATGCCTTTGTGGTCTTATCATTAGAACACAATGGTCATGTTGTCATCAACCTTGCCATCTCCAATTGAAAAGACATGATTGTGTGTTGGGGGCTTTTTCCTTGCTCGCTCGCTCGCTCGCCACCTCCCCCCCACCTAGCCAGCCTCCCCCTCAGTCGCTTTGCGCTGAATAGAAGCAATTTTCCGAGAGCTATGAAATCACGTAATAGCTCCTAATATGCAGCTGCTCTGCTAGAAGCTGCAGCCACTATTTAAGTGGAAGTCATACACAATACGTGTTTATGGCGGAGGAAACATGAGCAAAGGCCAAGATTATTCACAAAAACACACGCTCTTCTCTATCAAATAATGACCTATTTCGTGCATTAAAATGAGAATGTAATGGATTTTTCCTCTCCTCCCCAACACCGGCGGCCATTTGTTGTGCTTTTTAAAATTTCGCCTTTTAATTCACGTGTCTGAATTCCATGTTTCCCTGGAGAAGAAAAAGAAGGTGACATCTGTACAGACATGTGAGAGGTGAAGTGTTGCGATTTGGCGAGGGAGGGACCACGAAAAAACCCATTAGAGACTGAAACCTGTCGCTTTTCCCCTCACTCAGGTGTGTGGGATTGATCAGTGAGGGACACTCTGGTCAGGATTTTTGCTGCTACCGACAACCGATTTCTTGTCATCATGACCGGCCGAAAGCAATCTAAATATAGACGTGTGATTTACTATAGTTTACTAATGTTTCGGGACGTTACAAAGAAGAATGTGGTGTAAAAGTCTAATCTGTATACTGTTTAAATAAACGTCGTCGTTTTATGGATTTACCTCATCAAATTACAATCGGTTCGTGAGATCGGCCAAATTTAGTGACTCTCGATCTAGTCATAGAATGCGATTATCGGCCGATACCCAACTGAGGCCGATCGATCAGAGTGTCAACTACCGCACAGTTAAAGTCAAGACCTGTCAATCTGAGCGATTGATCTAATCTAAGCACGTTCCAGCAGTAAAACAATGTCCAATTGGTCTTGACTAGGACCGTTACGATTCCACGATTAAATTTGTAAAAAAATCCTTGCAATTTACCCATGTCGAGTTACTGGGAATATACCAGTGGCACATTCTACAGACAAGAATCCATGAACCGCATTACTGGCTGCACGATGTATTAAAACATCGTACATTGCATAATGTTCATCTGGGAACGCAACGTGCACCATTTCATCAGATATGTAAGGTAAATTAATTAGAATACATGAATTTGTTTATTAATATGCAAACTGATCATTGTAACTTCTAAATAAAAGTTCAAACCCTCGCTGCTTTGATGTCCACAAATTCTAATCGAAAATGATTGGCCCAATATTAAAGATTAAGTAAACATCTGAATTAAATGTAATTTGGCCAATATTAAACAAGGATTTGATGTGCTGTAAAGTGTAACAACACCAGGCCATTGGTGCCCTTCGCAGGTATTTGTTATAATACATACACAAGATGATTGTTAATATTATGTATTTAAACAGTGTTATTCTATAAAACCATATGATTACTGATTACATATGATTTTTTATTATGAAATAGATTACTTGATTACCAAAATAACCGTTAGAGACAGCCCTAATCTCGAAACATCATGCCTACCCCACCATATACCCAAGATCCAGTTTCCACTGAATAAACCTTCAAATGACATTGGAAAACACTGCATCGTAATCGCAATGGGATCGGATCATGGAAGTCCTATAGATTTAGTCAAGCAGTATGTCACGTCACTCCGTGAGGACCCGTCACTCCTCAAGTTGTGTGTCTTTTTATGTGTATTTACTATAGTTTACTAATGTTTCACAAAGTTAAAAAGCAAAACGTGGAGCAAAAGCCTCATCTGTAGCTATATACATGCATGTCAGACGGCAACTTTATCGCATAAAATTGCGATTGGTTTGAGAGATCAGCCAAATCTAGCGACTACAGATGGAGTCAAAGAATGTGATTACTGGCCGATACCAATATACTGCCGATTTATTGGAGCATCCCTAATATACATTCATGTCTGCAAAAGGAATATCTCAGATGTGAATTTGGCACTTAATGTTTTCATCAAAATATTCTACCCAGCATTACATACCCATTTGAGCAGAGTAAATATATATAAACTCTAATACATACTTTTGATCACAGAGGGAATCTTAGTAGGATTATGCCTATTATTTGCCCAACTATTCCAATTTCTTCGATTTAGAGCAGCCTTAATAACATTAAAACATTTCTTGTTGGAAAACAGGCAAATCATGATTACGGAATAACTAGGTGTGTCCTAGTTGTTGCAAGATTCTGGGATCAAAGTCCAAAAGAGCAAAGCACACAACCAGAATTTCCAACAGAAATTGAAGCAGCCTTCATAAATCAAGGTGATTTACAACATACTACTGTTTTAATGTACTACACAAAAGAATGTACAGTTGGATGGCCGTTAAGTAAATTTGAGAAGTTGAGATAAATCTAAAATATTTAAAACCAACCTTGTTCAAATTCTTTCAGCTTCCGTAAGGCCTCATCTCTCTCCTCTTGCATTTTTTTACACTGAAACAAATTTAAAAAAAATTATATCATTAAAAAAATATAATACATTTGATTCAGTGGCCAGAGTATATAATGCATTGATACAGCAGATTTTTTATTTAAAAGAACATCTGCATTTAATTTATTAAAAGCAAAAGCTCTGAAATGATTTTAAAGTGATAAAATATTATTGCAATTTAAAATGATGGATTTCTATTTTTATAAATCTCTAAAATGTAATTTATTCCTGTAATGGCAAATTTTAAGCATCATTCCTCCAGTCTTCAGTGTCACATGATCCTTCAGAAATCATTCTAATATGCTGATTAGATGCTCAAGAAACATTTATTGTAATTATTATTATTATCATCATCATCACAGTTTAATATTCTTGTGGAAACCATCATAGTTTCCAGGATTATTTGCTGAACTGAAAGTTCACGGTATGGACAGAAACAGATGAAAACAATTTAAAGATAAAGCTATTTATATTATATTTATAAAGCTAAAAAACAATTTAAAGACAAAAGTTAAAGATTTTCAAAATATTTTATTTTACATGGGTGAACTATCCTTTTAAGACACTGATGTTGTCAAAGTGCAAAGAACAAAATAATTAGGTGAAAGAAAGGACATGACAACAAACGTCTTACCTCCTTTTTGATTTTTTCGTGTTCTCTTTGGAGGCTTTCATACTGGAGAAGTACTGCAGAAATA